>CACRXP010000035.1:1791585-1827559 GCA_902702965.1 Spirometra erinaceieuropaei | reverse complement strand
GAGGTTTTTGTAGCCGTTGTAGTTCCTTTGAGAGAAATCCCCTTTTTTTCTGGTGAACTTCATTTCCAACCGCACTTGTCTTTCAACTCTCCTCAAAATTTGCATCTAATTTATGACACGCTCTTCGCCCTTGTCGCTCTTGCACACCATGCTCTGAAACTCGCGAAAAAGTCGTCTGCAGTCCGTGAGTGAGCTCTGCCCCCATGCCGGATTGACGAGCACTAACTCCACTGTCTGCAGTCCCTTTGAATCGTCATCCCCGTTACTCTCTAACACAAGAGGCCGCAACAGTTCCCCCCCCCCCACCCCAGATCCTAGCCCAATTATGTGTCCACCCATTTCACACACTAATTGCTTGCGTGTCAGTGGCCGCCCTGTCTTGCCAACCAATTTAATCTGACCATTTCACTGTCTTCTCGGTTTATTTCGTCGGTCGACGGTTTGATGTCACTAGCTCGAAAATTCACGAGTGCAACTTGACTTTTTCCGACAAGCCTTCCATCTTCAGCATCTTAGTCAAGATCCTATTTCGTAGCCGTACCTGTTAGGGGTTAGGCTGGGACTTGTCTGCTTCAGGCACGACTACGAAATAAGATCCAACTTCCTATTATCTCCGAATGCATACTACCTCAGCTATTCAACATATACATAGATTGTCTAAGTTCAGCGAATATTCCCATGTTACAATTGAAAAGTCAAATTGGCAAACAGATGTTTTCAGTAACTCTTCATCAGGCCAAAACGGTTACAATGAAGTTTAAGTTATTCGAATTAAATGACTTATAAATGATTCGGGGACAATTAACCTGGTAATATTTAATTGTACAGGCAAATAGACGGCGTAGCGATGGGCTCACCGCTCGGCCCATTCCTCGCAAATGTCTTCATGGGCAAAGTCGAGATGACAAGTTTACAAGACACCATTAATGACCTCAGCTTCTACGGTCGGTACGTGGACGATATTTTCTGCCTGACGGATGTTACCACCGACACAGCCGTCCTGATTCAACAATTCACATCCCTCGCTAACGTTCTCTACAGAGTTTGAGGCAAACAATGAAATCGCGTTCCTCTACGTTCTTCTGCACAGACAAGAGGATGGGTCTATCCAACGTAGAGTATTCCGAAAGAAAACCTGGGCGGGACAATACATTAACTTTCACAGTTTTGTTCTCCTTAATATTAAACGCAACTTGGTCCAGGGATTGGCAGCTAGAGTGCGACGTATCTGCTCTCCTGAGACTGTGGAGGCAGAACTCCAGCAGCTGCGGGATACACTCCACGAAAACGGATACCCAGAAAGATTTATCCTTCGAAATATAAGGGAGCGCACTGCAAAGCCTGCCATAGCAACTGCAGAAAAGAAGGACTTATTTATAAGATTGCCTTTTCAAGGGGACGCAGCAAGTGAACTAGTAAAAAGACATCTGAAGACAGCGATCACTAACGCTTTCCCCGCGGCGAACTTACGTGTGTGTTTCACTAACTCTCCCCTCCTACGCTTGGGAGGTAAAGACCGACTCCCGTTGCAGGCCACATCGATGTGTATTTATTCATTCACTTGCTCCTGTGGAGCGGGATACATTGGCCGTACAACGAGGCGCTTGGAAAAGAGAGTACGTGAATACATGCCGGCCTGGCTAGGCAAAGGTGAGAAGAAATCGATCTCGAGTTCTATTCTCGCACATCTTGTCGATACGAATCACCGAGTCGATGCCAAAGAAGCCTTTCAGATTGTCTACCGGACACCAGCAGGCTTCTCCAAAGGCCTACGCCAACGGGTGCTAGCTACAGCTGAGGCAGTGGCTATACGGCTAGGCAATCCAGTGCTATACTGTCTGAAGACTCTGACACAGGCGCTCTGTCTTCCGTGGCCGACGCCGACCCCAACGTCGCCCCAACCTCCTGATGCCAGGGTGTGTGCACAAGGTACCCGACGTACTCGCAGCCTATGCCCCCCCTCTTCCTCGCCCCCTGAATCCAATGACCACGACACGCCGACCACGCCATAGCACGCCTCGTCATGCGAGTGGCGTGGGAACGATCGATGTTAATTGTCCCCGAATCATTTAATTCGCATAACTTAAACTTCATTGTAACCGTTTTGGCCTGATGAAGAGTTACTGAAAACACGTGTTTGCCAATTTGACTGTTCAATATACATAGATGTTTGAAGATAGTAGGTTCTTTGGGAAAATTAAGAACTTTATCGGTAAATTTCCGACTTCGGTTCTCCAGGTCGTCGTCACCTTGAGTAAATGTACAAAAAACAGTTAAAATTTCAGGCGTGCCAAAAAAATCAATACATCTTCAGCAATTCTGTCGGGAAACTCGCATCGTCGCTGTGTGCCTCTCCAAGAAAGGCTGAGAGTTTCTCGAGGCCATGCACCCAGACGAATCATGCATGAACCGGCACATCGAGTTGGATGCCGCGTACAGAAATCTCAAGGAGAAATGAAAGAAGCGAAGGCCAATCAGAACGGACTGACACACACACGACGACCGCTCACTGGCACAAAAGCCAAGCGACTACCGATTTTTTAAAGTGCACTTAAGGTGTTAACTGTGTTGGCGCATTTGCTTTCCGTCTGTGTCTGACGACGACCCTGGGAACCGGTGTCGAGAATTTGCACAATAAACTTCCTTTTCCCAAAGCACATATTTGACTTCGACGGATATACGTTTGAAAATTGCAAGTTCTTTGGGAAAAATAAGAACTTTATCGGTAAATTTTCGACTTCGGTTCTCCAGGTAGGCGTCCGCTGTATACATTATTGTGTACCGATTGATTCTCGTCTCCTCCACTTTTCCTTGAGGTTTTTGTGCATTGGGTCTGACATATTATGCCGATTAGTGCATGACCCATCTGAGTGCGTGGCTTCAAGAAATTCTCGGCCTTTTTTGGTAGAGCAGACAACGACGATGCGGGTCTTGTTCCATAAAGAAGCATGCTCGGTATCTAATGTGTGCATCTTCATTTGAGCTAGGTGGTCTCGCCTCCTAACAGCTAACCGGTGTTCGTGGATGCGTGTGAAGGCGGACTTTTCAACTTGGCCACAATATACGACATCGGATACTTCGCATGGGATCTCGTAGACGACTTCCATCTGTAGATATTCAATCCTATCCTTAGGGTGTGTACAAACTGACTGCGTAAGGCAGCCGCCGGTCTGTGGGCTACTTGTATTTGGTATTTCCCTTAGTTGTCTTTCAACGAGTTAATGCACATTTTTGATATAAGAGAGTGTTTTCCAAGTGTTTGATTTGGGCCCCTGTTTGGAAACATCTAGTTCTTTATCTTTTGACTCTTTTTTATTTCTCGACGTACAAAGCGTCTAGGGTAACCGTTCCGGGAAAATGACTCAAACAGATAATTTAATACTATTCTTTAGCCTTCCTCTTTGGAACAGTGTGCCTTTGCTTAGTTGAACAAGCTATTGACAGTGCACCGTTTGTGAGAGATTGGTTTGTTGCTCTCGTAGCTTGAGATGACTTCCGCATAAGTTTCTTTGCAGTAAACAAATGTGTGCAATGTTCGGTCAGTCTTTTGCTGTACTGGATCATCTACAAATGGGAATTTACTGTCGAATTCCTCTTCTAATGTGAACTTAAACCCCGGAAAGTTGAATTTATGATGTCATTAATGGTTTCTAGTTGATCTCTTTTAACGACAACAAACCGCAGCCACAACTTAGGGTTAGAGTGGAAGAGCCGTAAGTTCTAGTTTCTGCATTGTTACTTCTGCAAGAAATTCGGCGATAGGTGACCTCTTTGAGGATCCCTTTAGGTGTTGATGTTATTGATGGTCGAACGGAATATTATTTTCTAAACAATTAGGTATTTCACTGACGGATGTCTGCGTACTCTACTCTTTTCTGCAGTTACGCCAGGGCAAGAATTGCGACACTTGATCAGCTTTTTCACTTCCCTAAAATTAGTGATATTTTTCTGTCGCTAATGAATGGACTCACTTTTCTATTTATTTTGGAGTCGTTTTTTGCTATATTTGTTTACTTTGAGGTTCCGCCATATAAATACTAAGATATTGGGAAAACTTTAATTTTGTCGCCCATTCTGCTCCAAAATTACGAATTAGCGGAAACTAGGCTATGCAAAAAGTTCAGATTGGCAAAGTTGAGATATCCAGGTTGATTATTTGGAAATGAAGATAAGCTCTCCAGAGAGTTGATCTTCATCTTCAAATATGCAAAAGTATGCAAAAAGTACGCCGTATGTTTGAAAACTAATATGGCCACTTTGTGGAGGGCCTTTTCACGCTTATTTATTGAGTAGTCGCAAAGGGCAGGGAAATATCAGAACGTGTAGGCAAGGCCAATAGGCGCTATTTCTGCGTTTTAGGGTATGCAACTACACAGATTTGCAGACCTGACCTTTTAAAATCGATAAAATACCCGTTTTTTTTAAAGAATCACCTTCTTGTTTAAACTTTTCTTCATCTGATTGAAGCGGTGAAAAGAAACTACTTTTAAAGTGCGGCAAGTTCCGTCTGGTAGAACCGTCGAGTTTAGATTACTCTCTTCTCATTAAAAAACCTGCGAATGCGCAAACCTAGTTTAGGATAGTCTCTAGCATAGGAAACCGCCAGATTTCCTCTTAAGTTTGCAAACGTGCATATTGTGCATGCAAAAAGGACATTTTGCGGAATAGGCTAGGCGAATAAGTATAATTTGCAGCGTTTTAGTTGCACATAACCGATGCTTTCAGTTTCCGTCATCGCGTTTCATCAGTTGGGTCACATACTGTACAGTCACTCATAAGCCACCACAGCAAGAGAAAGGCTGTTTTCTAACTTCCCCGTCCTCTGCCTTCTTTTTGTAGCTCCGACCCTGCAGACCTTCATGCAACCGTCCCAGAGGTTGCCAGCATCGTGGGTTATGTGTCTGAGCACTGTTCAGAGATTCTAAAAGACGACAGTAAGTTGGACTTCCACTTTTCACCTCTCCGCCACTGAATAAGTTCCAGATCTGTCGATCCTGTTGACGTTTTGTTTCCGGCTCCGTTTTTTGTTAGGACGGCAGGGCAATGTCATAAAAGTCCTGTTGAGTTGTCAGTCTGCAGGACAGATACTGAGTCCCACTTGCACCAAATACGCCACTGGTTACGCGAGTTAATAGGATGTAAGAGCCAGAACTCATGAAACGTCGATTGAATTCTCAAAGTATGCCTACAAGTAAAAATTTCTACTTGGGGAAGTCTGTCTGTAAGGCTCATTGGCATGGGAAATCTTAAGATCTTCATGAACTTGCCGCCTTCTAGTCCAAGGCATTTCCAGCTACCTGTATTAGTCGCACCCGGGAAAATTGCAGCTTGAATAGTGTTGAATTTCTTCTCCTGAGTGCATTCTTTTTGTTTAAAACCGTTCTTATTTACTGAAAAGGCTATACAAAAAGTTCCTTTTTATAACCCTTTCCAACTACTTGTATTGGTTTAATAACTCATGAAATGCCAAAAGTTTCATAAAAAATCCCTATGACGCAAAATCTGCCCAAGCCGCATTTCCCAAAGTCTTACAGCGGTGAAAAAAAACGACCATTCTTAAAGAGAATGCATGGTTTGGTTTATAAATTAGTGCCTACTAACATGAACGTAATCAATTTTCACTGAAGGCTAGAATTTTCGAAAAATGTCATATGTCAAGTCGTTAAAATAATGGTATGAGCGTGCATGAAGAAAGTGGAGGCATGAAAGGGGGAAAGTGGTGAAAATCAATGATAAATACGAAGGATCAGTACACTGTTGATTGTCCATTTGCATTTAACTAAGCAGGAAGTCTCTCAGACATGGAGATAGCCAGGTTGTTTGCATTGGGTTGTTCAATGTAATTATCTAGCACAAAATCAAATTCTTATTGCATTGAAAGATTCCTCTTTGCCCTGGGCCTATTTCTTTTGGTGAATGCGAAGGGATTTTCGATTGGATTAATATCCGGGCTTTGGGCAGGAATAAACAGCTACTGGGGCCGTATGCGGAAGGGCTGGATGATGTCTGAAGTGTTAGATTACAGTTGCTACCGTTGTCTCCTAAATCCATTACATCTTAAGAATGACTACTGACGGTCGTCGTACTTGTGAACAAATAAAAAGTGCGCTCTAATAATCTACTTAGAAATAGCTTAGGCAGCGCATTTTTAAATACTAGAACTTACTCACTTTCATAGATAGATAGCCAGCAAATGCCGTACGTTAACAGTCCTAGCAGAGGTATAATCATAGTTTTAAGTGATCAGCGAGTACAATGGGCATGCTGTTTTCTTGTGAACCGTGCCAATAAGAATCCCTACGAGCTTAAAGTTTGCAACTGACAAAACTGATCGACATATTTACTTGATGGTGTTACAGAAAATCAGATGCATATCATCGCTGCGTCTTATATATTCCTTTATGATCTGAGACTTCGACTGACTTGTGACTACCCCGCATGCCCCCCCCCCCGCCTTAAGTGATCCTCCAGAGCATCTGGAATTACGGTTGTTCTCGATAGCTCAACTCCCCCATCGATGTATCATTTGAAGTTCTCACGAACTAAAAAGATCGTCCCCCGACATCTCGTTGATACGTGTCGCCCACTTTTCCCTGATCTTTTCACGCTGAATCAACTTGGAACGAGAATATGATAGTGTATTAGATTCAGCGCCAAATACCGTTTTCTGCTTCCTAACCGTTAATCTGGCATTTTACCGATTCATGCATTCTACCTCCTTGTTCTTTACTGCTTGCCCATGTTGTCTTCATCCGTTAAAAAGTAATGTACGGCAGATATATTGTCTCGTGCAATGTTGACTGAAATTCTGAAATGTGTTTTCAGTTCGAAAATATTACTTTAGTATGGTTGTCGTACCAACTATCGTGTCGCATAATCTTAAGATATTCCAGTCACAATAGAGCGTCCGCTTTCGAATGCGCTTCTTCTCAACCGTTGGCCTATTAAATTAGCAGGAACTTTTCCCATTGATTTTTGGTACCCATATAAATTCAAATATATTTTTTTATGAAACATGCATAAAATATCCTTCCTTTTAGTCAATTGGTAGCAAGGTACGTCTTCTCCAAGTTTTGTATTAGAGGAAAGAGTATGTTTCGGTTTAAAGAAAACTTTCTCAATTCCGAATAATTTTGGACCAAACCTGCCGTTATATTTGAATTCAGAGTTTCCAGAAAACAGGCTGTATATTTTTCGTCCAAGAAAAACCATGCATTTCCATATGCCATTATGAGGAAAACGTAGAGGGCTCGTAAAATTTCGTAATGGGTCTGGACCACGTTGCCCACTAATAAGTGTGTTGCTGCGATGCTGTACGACTGAACATTTCGCGGTCTTAAAAAAATTCCATAATCAGAAACTTTTTTGAAGCCGAAAGATGCTTTTTCTCCAATTCTAAAATTTGAAGATGTAATTTGCTCCCAGTCGAGTGAAAGGAAGAATATTTTCTTGCGTGTTTTCTATAAAATATATTTGAATTTATGGGTGCATCAAAAATCAATGGGAAAAATGCATGCTACCAAAATAGTCATTTTTTACGGAATGTAGCTTACGCGGGCTCTCGATAAGGAGCTCTTTCTAAAGCGGACATCCTGACGTAACTGGAATATTTTAGTATCATCGGACGTGATAATTGACATGACCACCCAACTTAAGTAATCCCTTTAAATTGAAAACGCATTTCGTGGGATAGCGCATGTACTTAGACGCGTGGGAAAGCCGATATATGTATCTCTCTCCCCGTTCACGCGTTGGTGGACTGTCCGATTCTTTTCCATGGGCGCTGTTTCTGTTGTGGCGTGAAAGTCTCTATCCACTTGTGCCACGCACGCGCAGACGGCGGCAGTTAAGGGCCCACACAGACCTAGCACAGCTCGACCAGTCTACCTCACGAACCAATTTTGGCCCAGCCAAATAAATATCCTTCTGGAGGGTAACGATACACCAGAACAGCCGAAAGGCCCGACTTAAGTCCTGACAAGAACTGTACAACACCGTCTACGTGGGTGGCGGAACGGAGACCATGAGTTTGGAGCGCTCTCAGACCTTCCGCTTGTGCCACTTGGCACATACTCCAGCTTTCCTTGTTGAGCACTTTATTTTCCTCAGAACTTGATGCACCAACTTGGAGAAATGCCTTCCGGGGCAAGCAACGGGCTGAAGCCCTTGCGCAACTGCCTCACACTGTGGCACGTTGTGGCTGATGGATTTCGGATCAAGTATTCGCATCACCTTTCGGACCGAGCTTTGGAACACTTTGCTCCGTTTGTTGAGGAAAAGTAGTCTAGGCTAACTTGGATGCGCGAAGAGGCTGACTCCTCTCTCCCTTTCCACGCGCCAGTGGGCTGTATGACCATTTTTCGGACTGGTAATGGGGTAGTACACAGTTTCTGGCGTAAAAGGCTTCGCCTACGCGTGCTACACGCGCACGCAGCTCGGTCAATGCATACCGCGAGCCAATTTTGACCCCCTTTTAGGAGAGGGGGGATAGCTGTAAAACAGTTCAACCGATAGTCACTTCCTTAACTTTTTTGATGCCCGTCTCTGAGAAAAACACGGGGTATTCAGTGGCACTCATTTGTGTAGATAACTGCGTGGTTGTAAGGCAAGTCCAAATCCAGTGCTCTGCATGACGACAATGAACTGCGCATAATGGGTTCTGTTTACAGTAAAATTCACGTTCGGACGCTCCTTTGCCGGCCGTCGACATTTCGGTCACTACGTCCGCAGCCTGCTGTGCTTGTTAGCAAATATTCGCAGATTTATTAAACCCACCCACACAGTAGAGCCAGTCAAATCAGATATATTTAAACAGTTAGTGAACTCCGAGTTGTCTCGCTGTTGGAATTCCAATGAATTATAAAGATGAAAAAACAACATAGTCAAAAAAGTGAGGGATTGTCGAAAATGTGGATACCGAGCTAGCCAATGCCTCCAGACATCAACTGTGAATTAGGCGTCCTTTGCAAGAGAAGGGCGTTGTTGTCTGTTCTAGGAATTGCGTCCACCGATAGTGTTGAGAGACATGCTGATCGCGTCGCGCCTTGGGGCTCGTTCTGTTGCCCCGTAGGTAGTCTTGCAGCCACTAATGACATAGGCAGACTGGGATGGCAATTTCTGGCTTGCTAACCGTCGCAAACCAACCCCTGCCCGGGTTTGCAGCACCAGAGGTTTGAACCCGGGACCATTGGTTGTTGAGTTGAACGCTCTACCATTGAGTCATTGGACAGTTGTTCCATCGACTGCAATCGACAATATTAAGCGTTTTGTAATTGCATTCGCCGATCAGGTTACGGAACACGCTCGACCCGTTGTGCTTTGGAGACAGGTTAACTTCCTGAATAACCATATGATCACTGGTTAGGGACACAGTTCAAGGAAAGAATTCGCGGAATAGTTCCACCGGTCGACTGCCTTCGGGGCATGTCTCACATTTCTGCAGAAGAGGGCTTGTCCTCGTTGATTGTGAGCCAGCAGAACGCCATGTGTAAATAAACTCGAGATTATTTTCCATGTCTACCACTTTTGGTAGCCCATTTACTATCTGCCGTTGATTTGTCTTGAGTTTCCTGTGCATTCGAAATGTCGAAGTTCTCACCATCCGAACGCCCTCCTGGAGGACGACGAGCTAAGTAGTGCGGCCTGACCTTACACAAATGCCTAGGATAGCCTTCTCCCCACTATTTTTTTTTTCTTGCCTCGCTTTACAGAAGAGACTGGTGTGATAGCCTCTGCCGCAACACCCCTCCCTCCATCTGTGACTGCCAACGTTACCTCACTTCGGTCTCAGAGTCCAGTGGTTCTGTCCGTCACAAAGCCGCCTCCGGAGATACCCAAACGCACCTACGGTTCCACCAGTGGTCAAGTGACCCCAAACGCCGACAAGTGAGTTGTTTGAGTCGTTACTCCTTGTTTTAAGTTTTTTTTCACGCCATCACTCTGTCGAGATTTTGAAGGAAGTAGGGACCTCGCAGCGCCCGGAAGCATTTACCGTGGGGCGAATTCTGACCGCATGTGTGTTGGGTACTCTACATCTTTGAGCTATCACAGTCATGCACACTAGCTGTGTGTGAATTAAGTAATATCTCAGGTGAAGACGTGGTCGTCTCCGTTTCACATTCGAACCGCATACCCGTCGTGATTAACAGCTCCCGTTATGATTGTGATTATTACTCAGCCATTCACTCCACCCGCGGCTTGTTAGCTCGCAAGAATTTCGGCCTGGTTAAAGGTGAGAATGTGATCGGGTCCTGTCGAATGAACCGCGACCTGGGGACTGAAAATTTCCCCCCCCCCCTTGCGTATTCAGTGCCATCACTTGGTACTGCCGATGATGATGGGCCTCAGTGTACATCATCATCGACTGACTGATCTCGACTATGCCGATGATATCGCCTTACTTGGTTCAAGTGTTGGTGATCTGCAGTCTATGGTGCCACGACTGAACGGGGTCGCTAAATCGGCCGGCTTGTCCATAAACGCTGGGAAGACCAAAATGTTTTCCAGCTGCATCCCTGACCAGGAAAAGGCACCCTTCGGGATTGATGGGTGTCAACTTGAAGAAGTATACAGTTTTAAATACCTCGGAGCGAGGCTGCTGACTGATGGACAGAGTAAGGACGACATTGTCTCCCGAATCGATGCTGCCCGCTGTGCTTTTTTCAAGCCTCCGGAAATGCCTATGGATCCGACGTGAACTCTCCATCGCCACTAAGATTCGCGCGTACCGTGCATCTGTCCGGTCTGTCCTTCTCTACGGTTGTGAATGCTGGGCTTTTCGCGTGGAGGACGAGCGAAAACTGGACGTATTTGGCCACCACTGCTTGATGACCATCCTTGGAGTGAAGTTCACCGACTTCGTCTCAAATGAGACAGTCCGCGCTCGCTTCGACAACATCGCAAGGATAACTAAGGCCATCCAAGAAAGATGACTGAGGTGGTTCGGGCACGTTCTTCGTCGTCCACCTCAGGAGCTCAGTGTTACTGCCCTCGATCCGGCACCGCTGCCCCATTGGAGGCGTCGGAGAGGGGGTCAGTTCAAAACCTGGCCCGACACAGTTTGTCAAGACATGGAGGTGGTTTTTGGACCTTCGGTATTCGGTCTACGTCGTTTTCGAGGGGAATGGGTTGAGTTGTCCAGATCTGCTGCCACGGATCGTCACGCCTGGAGAGGTACAGTTCATGACATCATCGAGGCCGGCTAGATCAGGCATGATCGCCGCCGTATCAAGTCCAAGTACAAGTTAGTGTACATCTTAAACGCCGCGCGAATAATTTTTTTTATCCCAGCGATCGCGTCTTCCTCTCCACAACCGCTTCCTAGAACTCGCATTCTTGCTTGTATCGATAACTAATATCTCCTGTTGCCTTTTGGGCTTGCCGCGACGTCCCAGTCGTTGCAAAGGTCCGTGCGTTCCGACAGAATGCTGACCACTGTCAGCATTTGGTGAACTCCGGGGAGTGTGAACTGACATCAAGACCTCAATTTGTCCATCCTTGTCTCTCGCACTTACCCACTTTGCCCATCACCTTGCCCTCTACAGATGCTCACTTGACCAATGCATCCATGACTAGTTTTTGATGTTTCCTTTCTCTCCCTCCTCTACTCTCTGTTTAGAAAGTCACCCCCATTCTCAAATCCCCCACGTCCTTTGCCTCCAGGCTCCCAGGCTGCGAACCGAAATTCTACTGCGCAGACGCCGGCTGCAGTCTCCGCTCCAGTTGAAACCAAAATGTAGGCACTTACACCTAAACTTGTTGCTTTCTGCCATGCCGTCTTTCCGTACTGGACGCCGGTCTTCCTGGTTTCTTGATGCTCAGAACTCGTTAGGTGGATCGCGGAACTGACTCGCTTTCATCAGCGCTGCCTCGCTCCTTCAGGAGATCTCATCAGGCCTATCAGTTATAATACCAATTGGATCACCTCTCACTCATTTTTTGTGCCGGCGACGGTTGAAACAGCCGTCATCTGAGTACCGATTGGCCTGTCTGATTTCCAAAATGACCGACGAATGCCTCTCGTTTAGGACGCTGGGTTAGGCAGTTTTTGAATATCCCTCGACATTTTAACTCAGATCTCCAACAGGTATGCCCGGCGCATTGAGGCGTATGGGGTTCTCTAGTCGCGGGGGTAGGCACTTCGATGCAATGGCGGTCTTACTTGATTTTCACGACAACCCCTCCCCGTACACTGATGATGGCCTTTGGACCAGAGGCGCACATAGGACCAGCGTTCGCCATGCCCACCAATCTCTTCATTTGGCCACCCCAGTAACATTGCCAACCGTGGCTGGCATCGGACCGAACTGTTGACGCATCGCGTGGCCGTGCCACCACAATCAAAGAGTAAGCAGCAGATCACCTTACGGAATGGTTATACGAGCCTTGGTTGTAGATACGGTCGAAAATACGAATTCTGAGAATGGACCACAAGCCCCGCCTAAGCGCGCGGACCTTGTCGCACACCCTCACAAAAGCGCCCCCGTACGCTCGCAGCTCGATCATCAGACTGATCTCGCGTCGATTCCAGAAGTTTCGACGAGGGCCGCGCGCCCCAGTGTCCGGTTTCATCTTCACCTGTCATTTGGCAAAAATCCCGACTCAAGGCAGCAGCAGAGCTTGTCCACTAGCCCAACAGTCCCACCGTCTGCCGTGAGCGGGACGGGGGGACGATCATCCTGCCCATCGCCCCCGCACCTGAGACACAGCACGCTGCATTTCTTCCAGGAAGTTCGCCGACACCTTGCATCAACCTGGTTAAAATCTGTTGTGCACGGGTCACGAGCGCCAATCTCTCACATAGGTAAACAGAGTTGGCGGGAGAACATGGCCGTGATGCTCATCGAAGGCAACATCGAGTAGCTCACTCTCCGCCCTTGCAAACAGACTTTTTTTCCTATGAGATAACAAAAAAACTTGAATCAAAATGAGCAATTTCGTTAGTGTGTGTCACCATTCACTGTGATCGGCAACAGGGTATAGCAATGAACAGGATCAGCTGCAGAAGCTAGATCCGAGAAAGAGACAATAGGGGTTTGTTATTGGCAGTAGCAGTGTGGGAGGCTCCTAAAATGGGGCACGTGGTGGGTGTACTGGGCCAGCATAGAGGCTGAATCGGAGTCCAGCAGACGCGTTATCAGGAATGTGCGCGCATAAAAAATGTCGTCGCTGGGATGTGTTGGCACGCCCACTTGCCGACTCACCAGCGCCAAATGGGATCCGGGCCGCCTCGCCTCCCCACCCCCCTCTTTTTTGACCTGTGAAATCCTGGTCAGTGTCCGTTTTGCCCCGGGGGGTGTGGTCGTACTCCTAGGTGCGTCTTTTCGTCGTACCGGCCACCTACGGTCTTCTTGACTCGGTCTTGACACCGAGTGCATGCGGGGGAGGAGAGAGTGCAGTAGATGCCGCGCAAATCGACTATCATTATAAACTAACTCACGTACAAGTCACCTTCCCTGATCTCACCCTGCTGTGGACCACGCGGTGCATATTGTCGGAAACGACGGTCCAGCTGTTGCACCAGCAGTATGTTAACCGTTGGTAGAATAAAGAGCGCTAACCATCCTATCCGTGCATGAGTCGAAAGCTGCGCTGATTCTTGTGCGTTCGCCGCTGTAAACGATAGTGGGAGACTACTATGAAGGCCTTGGTTGTAATTCCAAGAATGCATATACCAGCGTAGTTCATATAAACAGTGACGCCTCGCCCCGGTCTGTGCATACGGACTCTGTTTCCCAAGCGTTTGTCATAGGTCCGTGTGGTTGACCAGCAATTCCTGTCGAAGGGTGCTTGTGTCTCTTCGCTGTCCTCGTTAGGTGCCTTTTTGTTCTTCACTTTCGTTCTCATTCCAAGGATCTCCTTTGCCGATGGTGGGCTGCAGTTGAAACTGGGTTCTCTCTGAAACGTCCTAGCCGACAGGGTTTGGCGATCGGGCGGAATCCCCCCGCGCGATGGTTGTACCTGCCAGTGAGGCTGTCATCGCGCCGCGACTGTCTCTGATCGTTTGGCCAGACGTAGTAAGGGACTGACTCATCTTCAAGATCCTGTCGACCCTCTAGCATTGCCGATTGCTGAAACCCTTCCAGGTTTCCATAATTGTACTCCAAGACTCATTACGCCCGTGCCGAGCAGAATGCCTGGCTTGACGACTCGAGGCTTTGAAGTTGGAAATGCCACAAAGACGAACAGCTCTTGCGTCATCGTCCTCATCATCAGCCCCAGATCAGAGTTCTTAACCATGCCCGCATATCCCGGCAGGTACTTTAGTGGGCCTGCTTCGGTTCGACCCAGTTGATGAGGTGAGGTGAGGAGTTCGCGGAGTATTTCTAGGACTGCTGTGTGCGAAGACACACACACTCACCGGACACCCTCGTTTGGCTTAGCCCGCCGCCAGGGGGCTGATGCTGGCGTGTGGCCGCCATGTTGGGCATGGTTTCTTGGAGCCACTGATGACAGCTAGTTGCCAAGATAGAGCGAAGCAGAATTATCTACCAGCCTCGTCGATGCCTTTGGTGAGACGATTAGTGTATTCATATTGGCCCAATTGTGAAAAACTCGGCGCCTCGGTGGGATTCGATCCCACGCAGTAAGGAGAAGGCTTTAGTACAGCCAACGCTCTAACCACTTGAGCTACGAGGCCCCGCCGGACCACGCGAGTTTAATCACATTTGGGTCAAGTTTACCCGCCCAACCTACTGCCACGTCTGGAATCCACCAAATCTGATACAGTAAGTTGACTGCCCAAGCAGGATTTCCTAAGTAATTCACCTAGAATGTGATTCAACTCCAGTCGTCCGGCGGGGCCTCGTAGCTCAAGTGGTGAGAGCGTTGGCTGTACTAAAGCCTTCTCCTTACTGCGTGGGTTCGAATCCCACCGAGGCGCCGATTTTTTCACGGTTGGGTTAATATGAATTATTCAAAATCTGCCAAAATACCTATGGATTAGTGTATTGGCTGTAAGTAATTGCAACCTGCGCGGCATGCTTGCGCTGACAGGACCATATGGCGTCGCCTATGCAATATTTTCATGCGCGAAAATTGCCGACATATCTGTACAGGGCACTCCGTGTCAGTGGTAGTGTCGGTCACCGTCCATTCGCGAACCTTGGGTGACCGTACAGCTGCGATGTGCGTCTCCTCACCCCAACACCCACCTCTTTTATATGACCACAGTTCTCGCTTTTTTCTACTTTAAAGGAAGAAGAAGGCACCTCAGGTCCCTCCACCCTGCGCAGCAACTGTTATCGCCAGCCTTGAGAAGAAATTTAAAACGCAGTTGTCTGACGATACCAAACAGCAGGTCGGCGACCATGATGACGACTCCGTCGCCAAGCTGAAACATCCAACCCCTCCGGCATCGGAAAAAGACCGTGCCGCTGAGACTTCCTCGGACAGTGATAGTACCGGGAAGGAGCACTCTGAGGAGGATTCATCCAGCACCTCAGAGAGTGAAGAAGGGTCCAAAGATGAGGACTCCAAGAGCGAGTCTCCCGCTGCTGTGCAGAAACCGAAGAAGCTGTGAATACTGTCTTTTAACGCCTGGCTGCACACCCTTTTCTACGATCTTCCCTGCCCAACTCGAAACCATGGCAATTCCCCGTTACTTCGCGCACTGTGGTGCTCACCTTTTCTTGCCTGACCTTGACTTTTGGATAAAATTCGAGGTTTTTAACCTTCCCTCACCGTCCTAATTTTTTCTACTCAGTCCTTTCAACTGTGAATTATGATGCTTTGCTACATTGTACTCTCTCTCTGAAATAAGAAGACATTTATAATTGGTAGTATTGGTCGCTGACACTACAGGCTTGTGGACTTCTGTCCTTTTCTCCCGCCTGAATTCCAGCTTTCGCGACAGCGAGGAAGTTTTCCTAGGAATGAAGCCATCTGCGCGTTCCTGTAGCACTGTTTTAGTAAACTCCCTGTTCGTTAATATCTAGAGCAACCTCGGCATATAGAACAGCTGACCGGTCATCACTTTGTCACAGCCGTTCCATTGAACCTGAATCTTCAGTCCTCTAAAAATGTAGATCCTACCACTCGATTTCAAGACCCTCACCTTTAGAATTTATCGCTGTCTCCAACGGTTTAAGTGGGAGTGGTTAGTTCTCTCCGCTAGATCCTGGTGGGCAGCCCACGACCGCCGTGTTACATGGGCCTTGCGGTGTTTTGTGGGGTTATCGGTGTGTCATACTTCAATCCTCCTCACCCTGGACGTATCGCCGCTGACGTTCAGTGAATGGCTCATCCGTCAGACGTGAGAGTTTGGTTATTTCGCCGCTTTACTGCGCACCATCCGTGAATGTTCCAACCATCGGGGGGCTGGGCCGACACAGTCAGCCTTCCGCTCGCCGCGGAGCAACGTGTATGAGCTGGAGACAGTCCAAGAAATTTCCCTCAATAAACGCCGAGATGGTTGACCTCCGTTTTATAGATACATATGCTCCGTTTTAGCCGATGTTGCCTTAGAAAAGCCTTATTTATAGGTACTTGGTCGTTACCTGCACTAAGGTTTCCACGAGTAAACTGAATAAATGGCCTTTCGTGCATTTTTCAGGGCAAGGTGGCCGAGTGAGTATGGTCTGCAGAAGTGAGCTCGTAAAATCGTGAATGAAGGCGAAGTTTCGGGTTCCAGGTTTATGCATAAGTGAAGAAGAAGAGTCGAGCACCGGAACACTTTGTTTGTTGAACTGAGCTTTCAGACCCGTACAGGAGTCCATCGTCAGTGGTAGTATCAGCAACAGAACAAGCGACCGTTATAAGGCATGTAGGCCAATCATCGACCGACGGTGCAAGACTGGAAGTGACTACGCAGGCCTCTGTACGCCGGCGCCAGATCGATGACCGAATTCTCATCCGAGGCCCAGGCTTCAATCAATTCTCGGTCCGTTTTGTTTCCGGTGTGGGCGACTATTTTAGTGGCTGCGAAGTTAAACTCGTGACCCATTTCGTAGGTGTGGGCGGCCACTTGTGATAATGCGTCGCCTCGTCGCACAGCCAGCTTATGTTCGGCTTTGCGTGATCCGAGCATGCGCCCAGTCTGTCCTGTGTGGTTACAAGGACAATTTTGACACGAAATGCGATACACTGCTCCAGATTGCTCATCAGGTTTTAACCGGTCTTTGATTTTCATGACCCTATTGCGCATGGTGGCTTTGGGGCAGTGTGCACTTCCAACACCTAGCTCCACAGCAATGCGCTCGGCCGCTTCTGAAACGCCCTTGATGTATGACAGAGAATGCCATATCGTCGGTGGCGTTTATGTTCGAATTCTCTCGTGGCGACCGCGTAGGAAGCGACTTATGAATGCCCTCGGATAGCCATTTCGCGAAATCGTCTCGCGGAGGGTTGTCGAATTATGACTGAAGTAGCTGGGGGCCTCATGCGGGAGTCTCGACCTCCCCCCATTACAGATTGCCCTGCGCTAAATTCCAGGGGGGATGGTTATGGCTAGGAGAGTCGGGCGGGTGAGGGAAAGGGTGGAAGTTAGGACAGGGGCAGCTTCTCAGTTTCCTCAAAAATTAGTTGCTAACCTGGAACGAATCAGTCTATTTGAGATTTATAGACTCAGGCTGAAATTTGATGTGCATATTTTGACCGAAGTCCGTCATTCACAACAGAATAATCGCGTAAATATGCATAAACTGCCAACTGGCAGCCAGTAGGGCATGTATAGGTAGCACAACATGCCATACCTGACAGCACACACACAGGCATTAGCCAAAAGCCCATACACGCGTGTTTCGCCGGTATTCTGCCGCTGCATGACACAGCTGCGAGGGCTTCGGCTGATGTGTCATGCAGCGCCAGAATACCGGCGAAATATGTGTTTGAACTTTTAGCTAGTGCCTGTGTGCTGTCAATTATGGTATGTCGTGACACCTATGTATATACTACTGGCAGTCTGTTGAAGGTTTGCGAATATTACGCGGTTATTCTGCTGTGAATAATAGACTTCGGTCTAAATATTTTATATCAGATTTCAGCCTGAGCGTATAAATCTCAAATAGACTGACTTACTTCGGGTTAGCAGTTACTTTCCGAGGAAATTAAAAGCTGCAACTTCAAAGCTGGGATATCTACCAGAGGAGCTCATGGCGAACGTTGGGGGACCCACTGGTGAGCCCTTTGGATTCTTGTGCATACCAGGACGCGAATCCACGCACAAGCTTCAAACGGCCTGAATAGTGCTTTAAAAGTTTTTCAGGGCGAACTTTTCCATATAGCAAGTGGGTTGGAGGATTTGGTTGTCACACCCACACACAAGCTTCTAATTAGAGATGCCTGAAAAGCCAGAATGAAAATGTTTACTTACGCCATGGACCCAGCGCGCTTATGGGGTTCCCGTTTGTTGAATCGCGTGCGCGTAGGCATGCATGCATGCATGCCTGTCCCGTTAACTAGCTTGTTAAATTTAACATCGATACAATCAGAGTCACTGCATGGACAGATCGGCGGGCTACCTCTACCACCAAACCCATGCTCTCAGCCGACCGAATTCGGGACATATGAGATCAAAGCCCCTCTGGTGAAGCCGAAAGCCAGAAATAGGCATTCTGTCTCTCAGTCGTCTTTGTCGGGACTCCTTCCAGCACAAGTCCTTGTTGCTATATGAGTGCCTGCGAGGACTCTGCGCTGACCCGCATGTCAAACAACGGGACGAGTATGTCCGTAACCCGATCAGTGATCGCACTTCTGCCGTGATAGTGACCGACAGGACAACGGGCCCGTGATTCGATCGGTAGAGCGTATGGCTTGATGACCAAAGGACGCGGGTCGGAGGCTTAGGTGCAGCAAAACGGAGGAGCCAGAAGCAACCAAAGTAGGGAGAATGCGACTGGTAGACCTTTATATGAAATGTGACCAAAACTCTGGTGATGCCTCAAGACATTTGGGCAGGACGTCAGTCATTCGTAATTCTCCGGTTTGGAGCGTGGCCGCGATCTACCGGAGAGTTCAAAAGACGCCTAGCCGGACTGCGGGTCGGTGAACAATGAGTCAAGTAGCTCAGGCCTCAAGGGAGAATGTCGACTTCCCCCCGCATTTCAGGTGGCCTTGCGCTCACTTTCAGGGAGGGGGGGAGGTTGAAGTTAGGACACCGGCACGGGCACCACCCCCGCAAGACCGCTTCTAGTACGGGGAGGAGTACTTATTCCCGTGTCTAGCCTCTAAGGCTTGGCCTGGGTGTGTGGAGCGCACTTGACGGTATCGCTTATCCAAATGACCGAGTAACTCGCCTCGGTAGCCGCAATTGGTAATGACACCGCGGTAATAGATGACTGGGCTGCGGCGACCAAGCAGTGCCACATCAAGTAGGATCATCTGCGACGGATGTGGGAGCTGCTATTCTCAATGAGCAGGCGGTTTCGAAACAACTGCATCCTGCAAATATAGTAGCCCCTGCGCATCCACTGCCCTTATCTGTCGCCGTCTCTAATGAATATGACTTTGAAACGTCATCACCACTTTAGTCGCCTTCTTAACTGCTGCCCGGAACTTGTCTTTTGGCTTCTACCAGGAAATTTCAGGCTATGATCCTCAAATATGGGCATGGTTGCCTTCGATGTCGTTGGAAAAAATGCGTAGACCTTCAAAAAGCCCATTTGGCAGCTTGCTTGGCGGGACACCGTCCGCAGAATACCTAGAAAATGCCGTTTTTAGATATGTCACGCCGCTTGACTGCAGGAGCTTCGTCTTGGATGCGTCCGCAACCGGTGTGATTACCTTACCGAGGTCTTTCTGCAACCGGCACCGCGGAAGATGTCGCTGCTAGGCTCTCGGAAGTCTTACTACCAACGCCTTGGCTGACCTTGACCGTCGGGATCCCAAATTTGGCAAATCGTGAGGGAAGACTGAGCCAGGTGGTCTTTGAGTCGAACGCACCCAAAAGAGCAACGAGGGTGTACCACTAGGAGGTAGCATCCGCCTATCTTATGGCCGTCGTGTGGGGCTTGGAAACACCCGCGTAGAGAACTCACAGACACTGCAGCGACAAAAATGTCCTCATTGGGTGTGTCGAAAAAGTTAGTGGAGGCACGAGCGGTCGTTTCTGACTTGTTTGCCATCGTCAGAAGGCCAGACCGGGAGGACCTGCACAATGCAGCTTGCATCTGCGGTTCGTCCAACGCTGGAACACCGGATTGGGATTTGTGCGACTCTTGCAAGGTAAAATGTTTTCACAAATAGCAACACTTGCGCGTAAAAATGGTGAGGTGACGGCTGTGGCAGAAAGCGTGTGATGCTGGTGTTGGCAGCCGCCTGTGCGGTTTCCAATTGAGTGTAGCCATCTGTGAAAATGAGAATGATTTGCAGTAGCGCGCCAGATACGCAAGCGGTAAGCATATTGCGCAAGCTCTCAATCGTTTGCGGCGTGGAGCCAGTTTTGTTAGAAAAAGAGGGAATGAGACGGCTTCCTGGCGCGCAGAAACAGGTGCCGAACGCGGAATATTTTGGAGGAATTCGCATATGTACTTGCTACCACGTATCCGCGAACATTCCTGAGACACTTAAGGGATGCGCTCAACCTTTCTGCAATGACAGATGCATTCCCTTGCGCGAACAATTTCAGGGTTTCCTGAAAGACGGGTATAATCGAGATGGGGAAATGCGACTACTTTGGTAACACTCCTAGATACAGTAGGTGGGCTAACTCATGAAATGTCAACCGAAATTCCGAAATGCGTTTTCGTTTCCAAAAGACTAATTAAGTAGGGTTGTAAAATTAATCAGCCTGCAACATTATTCTATAGTATTTCAGTTAATTCAGGATGCCGGCTTTCGAATGAACTTCCGTCCGACTGCATGCAAAAATTACACTCTGCAAAAAATGACTACTTAATTAACATGCACGTTTTTTCATTTATTTTTGATTTTCCTAATATTTCAATTACATTTCATGGAAAACATGCACAAAAATATTCATTCTTCTGCTCATTCGGTAGAAAATTGTGTCTTCTTCTAATTTTCTACTCGAAACAAGGACATAATTCGGTTTTAAAAAAGTTTTCCAATTCCCGAATAACTTTGAATCCACTCTGCCGTCACATTTGGTTTCAGGGTTTCCAAATTACAAGTCGTATATTGTCCGCCTATCGAAACCACACATTTCGCTACGGTAATAAAGGGGGACCATATAGGGTTCATAAAATTAACCAGTGGATTTAAACCATATTGTAAACTTTACAAGCGACATTGGCAAACGCAGAGACATGACGATTTATGGACGACCATTTCACGGTATTTAAAAGTCCCACAATTAGAAACTTTTTTAAAACCGAATTATGCCCCTCCTTCGAGTAGAAAATTAGAAGAAGACATAGTTTTCTACCGAATGAGCAGAAGAATGAATATTTTTGTGCATGTTTTCCATGAAATATAATTGAAATATTAGGAAAATCTAAAATAAATGAAAAAACGTGCATGTTAATTAAGTAGTCATTTTTTGCAGAGTGTAATTTTTGCATGCAGTCGGACGGAAGTTCATTCGAAAGCCGGCTTCCTGAGGTAACTGCAATACTGTAGAATTATGTTGCAGGCTGACTAATTTTACAACCCTACTTAATTAGTCTTTTGGAAACGAAAACGCATTTCGGAATTTCAGTTGACATTTCATGAGTTAGCCCACCTACTGTACATCAACGTCGATCTCGTGAGACATTGTATAATAATGTTGTAATTGCGTTCACCATTCGGGTTACTGGACATGCTCGTCCAGCTGTGCCTAGAGCACTCGCAGGCGGTCACGGTCCTGTAACCCGGTCGGCGAACGCAATTCCAACATATTTAGCAGTCCAGATCGCGACCGACAAGACACCAGACCTGTGACTCAATGGTAGGGCGTCTGACTTAATAAGGTCCAATGTCCAAAGAAAGCGGGCTCGAATCTCAGTTTATTCAGACCTGGGGTTGGGTATGACTGACAGACGACGTCCAATAAGCCAAAAGTGGCCACCCCATCTCCCGTATCCTGTATTGTATGGTCTCCGTGTCAGCCCACAGAGGTTGCAGTCAGGCCTTACTCCCTGGTTCTCCAGCATCTCGGATCAGAGTACTGCCGACTGATGAATGCTACCAAATCCTAAAATGTGTTTACAGCACTTGTTCCACATCGATGGGTTTTGCAGTAACGGATGAACAAAATTTTGTTCTGCCAGTGTCTTGGCAGAACACAGTCTCTTTCTGACTTTCGTAAAATTTTGCCCTCACAAATTTGCTTGTATATAAGTCTAGTCCGAATCGGGACCCCAGCTCTGATATTCTTTGAGGACTTCCCAACTTTTGGCACACGTGTTTCACTAGGTTCCTTTCGCGATCTTATGTGCAATCCTATTGAATGGCGCCCAGAAACTCACATATTTTAGATATTTGAAGCAGCCTGCAGGACTTTTGGCAGAACTACGCTCCCAGGAGGATAAATTGAAAGTGGTGCACGATAACGAAGACCTTCTCAATTGTTTCTGAAATTCTCATTCATCTTTATGTAGAAATTAGTAATTTCCATGTGGTTAGAATCTTTATTTTCAAAACGGCCCTGTGATCGCCGTCATGATTTCCAAAGAAAAAAACTTATCCAATTTATAAGCGCACAGATACTTTTTAAAGAACGCCATGTCCAGGATTCACAAAATCTGGAAAGGCCTTCTCATGTAGCTTCATGGACACACGCCCTTTTCGCCCAGACATACTGGTCTGAGACGTGGCAGCATCGTGAGCCGCATCCGTCTTGAGTTATGGTTCTCCCAACCGCAGTCTATCGAGACTTCTTTTGAACCCGCCGGCAAATCGTGAACAGCGCCTGCTTTCAAAATCTTCTCAGCCACGCTCACAGCTGGACTACGAACTACTGACCTCCTACCCCATTGCCTAGGATTGAACTTGCCTGAGGCATCTTCAGAGTCTCGGCCATATTTCATATCAGGGTCTACCAATCGGAGTCTCACGGCAATGGTTAATTTCGTTGCTTTTGGCTCCTCCCGGTGCATGCTCTTGTCGGTCTCCACCTCGATAGGTCAAACGGCTGTCCTCACCAGGCAAGGCATTGGCAACTGGGGGGGGGGGGACGAGTTTGGTGGTGGAGGTTGTCCCCTTATATGGCACCATAACAAACACCAGCATTTCGGGGTGCAGTGGCGGACCCAGTTGCCGACAGTCGTCGCGCACACTGGGGCCCCTGTCGCCCCACGTTGTTGTTTTTGTTGGTCAAAAACCTGGTCATTCGTTGTGTGGACCAGGGGGTGTGCAGTGGAGCGCCAAGTGGAGCGGGCTCGACCGTGCCTTCCACCTTCACTCTCCCCCGCCTCCGGTCTTCTTGACTCTTTCTTGACACCGGGTCCAGGTGGGGAGTGGGGGAGAGAGCGTGTGCTGGGTGTTGCGCAAGTCAACGTCCCTTCTCTCGCCTTGCAGTGGAGCACACGGTGGACATCGTCGCAATCGACGTTCGAACTGTCGTATATGCCCATGCTGCAACTCCGACCTAGTTACTGGACAGGCACTTGCCGAGATAATTAAGACGCAGGTATACGTGCACGCGCGACTGCGCAAACGAGGGCTCGGTGTGTCTACCCAGATCACGTGCCCTAGTCTTATGGCGTGCCTTTTTATTTGCAGTATGCATAGATATCCCAACTGGTCGCGAGAGGATTTCGAATAATGTCAAAAGTATGCTCAGTTGCGTTTCCCGCATGAAACCACTGTGTTATAACAAATAATTATTCCATATTCTCGTGTCTAGGAGGTGGAAACGTAATTCGGCACTTTGACTTTGGCAAGGCCGAACGCGGTAGAATGGATGCCGATCATTTAGAAAGACAGAGCGTCCACCTGGATATTTGCACTTTTCGTCGAGCACGCCATTGGAGACCATGTGAGGGGAAAATTGCAGGTACTTTACGTAAGGCGCTCGCCAACAGCTGACTGAGAGTTCATTCAAATGGGGTGTGCGTGCGTCGACCACCCCTGATTCCGCTCCAACTTGGGGCTGAGAATCCACAACCCACGATGGCTGTCGCATGGAAACTAACATTCAGTAACTGGGACGTACTACCCAAGTACCACCCTCCTCATTTATCAAGCTTCTTGAGAACTCCTTGTTGCTGAAGGCTGCGGCGCAGGTAGACATCCTCGAAGGCTGCGGTCGGTCGACATGTAAATTGACTGAGCTAGCGTCCACTGTCAGGTGCCAAATACTTCTGAGGCCGTTTTATTTTAACTTTGTCGAGCGACTTGTCTGCTCCGAAAACAAGCTGCCGGTTGTTCCCGAGGCTGCGCCAAGCATCGTGTGTGCACTCACGACTGCTCACATAACTTTCTCATCTACCCGCGCTTTGATGGTAGCTCTGGTGACTGAATCAGCCGCATCTGTCACATCACACATGGCGGCATTTTCGTTGTAGTTGGATAGCTGGCCATCTCCGCATCATCCTAGGCTGGGACTGAGTTCAGGCAACGTAGGCTCCAAGAGGATGTTATCTTCACACCGGAACAGTAGGGAGGGGGCTGAACCGCTCCCGTCTGAGAGTAAAGAGGACACACCTGATCGGTTAATTTGTAGTGGCGCACTCACACCAGGCATTAGCTTACCTGGCCTCCCAGGCGATCTTCGGGCTCTCGCGTTAGGCTGCCAGTGTGAACTCAGATCACGGATGCGACGGCTGGCTCAGTGGGAATCGGCAACTTGGACCTCGCTGGTTGGCTCTCGCTGCCGCTGACCATGGGCCGCCACTACCGACAACAACTCGGGAGCACACCGATCGTGTTACGGAACTCCCTCGTGCCGTTGTGCCTTGGGGCTCTGTCTTGAGCTCCGCCAGCAGCCGCACAGCGGCGCGTAATATAAGCAGGATACCATTACTGGCAAAGGCAAGGGAGACTGAAATGGCAATTTCTGGCATGTTAGCCGTCATCAGCTAGCCACACCCAACCCCGAGGCATGCAAAACCCACAGTTTGAAGCCTCGACCCGTTGGTTAGAAGTCCGATGACCCTAGCCACTGCGCCACGGACCAGTTGCCCTGTTGATTGCGATTTGGACTCCGCACCTCGGGGTTGAGTATGGTTGGCCGACGGCGGCTAACATGCCTGAAATAGCCGTTCCAGTCTCCCTTGTCCTTACCGGTATTATTATTTTGATAAATCTGGTTTACTTGTTCTTCATCCTTTACAGTGAAAACTTACATCTACAATTTCTCCACCCAAATCCTAATTTGAAAATCCGATGATTACTATGTCCGACTGACTGCCTGGCCATCGGCGAAACTTGTTCGAAGATTGGAGCACTGTGTCCATCGATTGAATGGTGACTGATGAATGGGTATTTTTTGAGCACAAAAACGTACCTCGCGTTTATAAACTGCCGGCTAAAAACAGACCCCTGACAGTTCGACCATCGTTTTCGATTATGTCCACCGTGTGCCCCACTGTTGCAGCAGCAATGGGAGCAGAGACGGCGACTTACGCAGGGCTTTATAGTGCCGGTAGACTTGCGTAGCATCTACCTACACTCTCTCCTCCTCCCTCGCCCGAGCCCGGTGTCAAGACAGAGTCAATAAGACCGGAGACGAGAGAGGCCGCAGGTGGATGGCTCGGACGGATCCTCACCTTGGCATTCCACCACACCCCCTGGTCCACACAACAAATAACCAGGATTTCAACCAACACAAGAGAGATTTGGAGGCTGGCACGGCCGAAGCCGCATCTGGGCGTGCCGCCAACGCCTAGCTCGGATCCCACACTGTGATGGGAGTGCCATAAAGGCCACATTAAAAAGGAGCCATTGCAGCCTGACTCTCAGACCGCCTCCGGTCAAGGAGGAGGTCCAAGTTACCCCGTCAGTTGGCGACCTTCCAAGCCACGGCTTTTAGCGCACCGTGATAGCTTCAAGCGCGTCAGATTGTTTATAGTGAGGAGAAAGTGCGCTGAGTCGTCGACCTCACTCTCCCTTCCCACTCCCACACCCCAGCCGCTGTCCGAGCCGGTCAGCAGACTGGAGTGGGAAATGGGCGCGGTGGCTGTCATGGTCGAATGACCATGACTGCGCGCGCCATGGTACGACCTGGCCCTCCATACACACAACACCAGGATTTCACACAACGGGGGTTGAACGGCGTGTCTCTCACTTGCGTGAGAGTGCCGTGGAAGGTGCTGTTTCAGCCCGTCCCCAGCCCACCAGACCCCTAGGGAGTCGATGACACCCCGACGAAAAGCGAATAGGCGCCACACTTTTTTTACCTCACCTCACTGTCCGTCGCTCTACCTCTTACGTAGACTAAATTAAGACCAATAGGAGAAGGCAAGTTGGTTATAACTATCGGGCTGATCCACCTTTTGCAGAATTGCAATTCTAAATCGCAGATGAGGATGTAGTTTGTTCCTGTCCTTTCATATTCCAGTCATTCACGAAAGCGAGCCCAAGTTGTAGGGAATCATCGGTAGAGGTAATCCCGAACGTGTTCTATTGAATTAATATCAGGATACCCAGCCAACCATGTTAAATATCTGATACGAAGACCTTTTGAAATCCTAAACAGGACAAAATAAATGACAATGTGTATTGTTATCCTAAAAAGGGATGGACATATTGGGAGTAGATGATATCGCAGTACATCTATTGAGCGCAGAATATTGCGCTCTCATCATGGGGAATCAAGCAGCCCTTTCCAGAGTTCCAGATAACTGCCTAAACACGGTCTGAACCTCCATGACCTTGGAAGTAGAAGTATTCACCCCGTCGGGGATCAGTTCGTCCCCCCGACCACCAAATCGTAACTCGACCGTTAATCCTTCCCGGTTGAAATCCGGACTCGTCAGTCACTATTACTTTGCATATGCCGCCGGATAAACCGTAGACTACTTAACCTCAAGAAGGTTCGCTTGTGGTTTTCATTCGACCAGAGAACTTTAAAAGGCATTCTTGCCTCTAAGCCATATTCGATCAAAACCCTCTCCACACCACTTTCACTTTGAGAAACGGTAGACGATGCAAATTAATTTTGGAATATCAGTAGCCTCCTAAGATCTCGTATCGTCGTTACGCGGGGCGGAATCCCATTGTTCCGTATTGTTCCAGCAACCTTGAAAAGTGGCTTCGTTTTCACGCGAACACGTGGCTAAATGATGTTGGTACATCAGTTGGCATGCTATGTTCTCCCTGAAGAGCCTTCTGTAGGTGCATTTATTCATCGCACATGCGGTGCATCCATCGCCCCGCCACTGTATGGCACAGGCGTTCTTTTACGTTGGACCGTCCAGACAGACAAGTGGGAATCCGTTTTTGGACAAAAGTGAACAACCCTCTGATCCCCGCCGATATCAGTAGGTCAAGCAGGTCTTAATTATGAGATAGAGACCGCTCACGGTCATCAGAGTGGCAGCCTAGGTGGGATCGTCCCCAACACCGTCGATTCCCACGATGTCCGCCGTGTGCCACACAGCTAGGTGCAGCAGGCATGGTGAATTGCGCGTGAATTAGTTTAAAGTGATAGTGGACTTGTGTAGTATCTACCACGCTCCCTCTCTTCCCCACTCTCCACCTGCATCCTCCTTGGGCTCTTTGGGAATTTCTACAATGACCTGTACGTCAAACTGAAGAGAGCCAAGGCGGCAGCCACCGAGTCATCTTACTGAGTACAGTCGCCCTGCTAGCCGGATTGGAAGACCAGCTTGCTGTCTATGCACCGATCCTTGACACTGGCACTTAGGACTTTAATGGAGGCTTGACCGCGAGGACGCTGAGCACCCGGTCACCTTCGGTCGACCCGTAACAGGCCTGGGTCACCCTGCAAGGACTGCATGTCACCTGACTTTCATTCGTCGCCTGGTTGGCTGGCAACGGCAGTACTGGCAACCATGAGACTGGATACATCTAACTATCTGGAATCCGAATCGCTTTCATCGAAAGTTTGTCTGATATTGAGGCGCTCAGACATTCTTCGACGTCAAAGGGTGTTGTTGTTGTTGTTTACCCTACTAAAGGTTTATTTGCGCTAGAGCCTACGGTCCACAAGTACCAGCCTGACGATGCGCATAATGTGGGGATTCACCAGCCGGCCAGATAGTTAAATTTAGAGAGCAATTAACGCTTCGAACGGTCGGAAAGCAAAGCAGACATCCCATTCCCCCACCCCTTCTGGGTTAGCGTTTTCCATCAGGCTAGGGAGACGATGCGCATCTGGATCGTTGGGGTGGCCTCACCCATGGACCAATAGAAAAAAGCATGCGTACAGTAGGGTCGGATGATTGTAGTCACGGCGTGTCAAAGAGGCCGAGGTTAGAAAAAGGGGACAGATGGGAGGAAGAGAGAGAGAATGCCACATCAGTGCAAAAGAGGCTGATCCCAGACCTTCCGTGGGACCGGCCTTCTACCTACACCCGGTACTCGTCTCTGTGCAGGTCGCGGCATCTGGCTGGAGTCCAAGTGAGTCATCAGACGACTGCCCTCACTCCAAACACCAGCGCTCTTATGCGACGAAGCCGACTTCCAGGGCGCTACCTGGAGTGCATTCTGACCAAAGTTGATGGCCCGCAGGGTCTCATCCGCATGCTCCGGCTCTCCTCGAACGTTGATAAAGAGCAGGCACTTTGAGTCTCCGCCCAGAGTTGGCTTTAGCAGGTAGGTCAACTTGGTCTCCCGGTAGGCAGGCTTCTCCCGCCGACGCAGAGCGTCAAAAACACGACCAAGGCAGCAGAGAGACCGATTGATGCAGGCTGCCTCCTGAAGACGCTGGCCGACGGAACCCGATTTGGTGACATTTTCGGAGCCCGCTAAATCGGCCAAAATCAGAGTGCCACGACTGTGATTGCGATGCAGCCGGTGTTCTCCACTGACTCTCAGCAGGAGGATGAGGTGTGAGCGCGAACTGGCTCTGTTCAACTGGGTTGCACCGACACTGCGCCTCTGTTCACCCAAATTAAGGCAGTCCAAGACATCCCGCTCAGTCATAATGGGCCGCTCTGTAAGGTTCTGCAACACAAGCTCATCCTCCTGGGTGGAGAGGAGTTTGACAACACTCCTTCGTCGGAGCACTGAAGGCCGTGGTTTGGCGAAACTGTTGGTACCACAGGTAGTGATGAAGCCTGCAGGGGTCGGCTTCCGAGCGCAACCGCTCGCAATGCTAGGGGCAGTGCTACGGCTACGGCTTGACAGTTTTGAGTTCGAGTTCCGACTGTTGGGGCGATGAGGGGAGATCTCGTCGGAGGAGGTGCGAGAGAGTTGCTCGGCGGAGATGCCCCAGGTCGGAGGCTCAAGTGAGTCCAGTAGATCAAAGACCTCCTCCTGATAGACCTCCAACATACTCATGGATAGGCGGTACTCCCAGTGATGTCGGTCATTGCAAAGACGCAGTAATCTCTGGATAGCCCGTCTGTTTACTCCAGGTTCTTCCTGAGTTCCCACCATGGTGTGCGTCTTCCCGCTGCCAGTCTGTCCATAGGCTATGATGCAGACGTTGTATCCGTCTACACAGGAGATTACTAGGTCCTCCACCTCTCTGTACACAGTTGACTGCTTGGCTTCCGGTCCAAAGACCTTGTCGAAGATGAAACATCGCATACCATCAGGTCCGCTATTAGACTTTAACGATTTTAGTAGGAGTGCACCGCTGCGACAGTCACGAGTATCGGGGAGCGCGTCCGGGCAAATCAGTAATTTGTCGTCTGATGCTACCCGGATGTAACTAGTAGCGCCGCTGGCAGTAGCGGGATAGCCCTCGTTGGCGGGCGGTCGGACTCGACAGTAGACCCTGATGTTACCATTAATCTCCTGCAGCCGGTTGTGTAGTCTTCGCCTTCGCGTCTCCTCCTCACGTAGCACACGTTCAAGAGCGGCTAGACGCGCTGTTTTAGTAACCAGTGTTCGTCTGAGGTCTTCCAATCGCTTCCGTTTACCAGCCAACGTGTGTGGTTCTGCTTCGCTGCTTCGTTGTGCTCTCTCTGCTGCTGCCGCCGCCGCCGCCTGCTGTTCTTGCCGAAGTCGTTTTGAGGCGACAGACCTGGCCACCATCTCCTCCAGCTCCTGTCGTGACTTCTTAATGGTATCCGCCAGTGTAAAGATCTTTTGCTTCTGTTCAGCCATACAGGCCTCCAGCTGGACCTTCTGCTCCTTGGCCTGTCTGATGATGTGCATGACTCGTGTCTGGAAAGCCAGCTGCTTGTCCAACTCCAGGTGGATCAATCGACACTGAGCAATCACGTCTTGGATGAAAGCAACGGAGGCGAAGAAACGATGCGCGGGCAGGACCGCCCACGAAGCCGACTGATGGCGTCGCTGACGCCTGCCGGAGGATAGGGGTTGCACGGTGTCCCCTCGCACGTGCGTTCTGGCTTCTATGCAGGGTAGATGTTTCGAAAGGAGGTGGACCAGGTAGTTGACCGGATCTGTTCCAGCCATCACGCGAGTCTCATCATTATGGCCCTCCTGGAAGCCAAACGGATCCCTATAAGATGCAACCACATGGTATGGTGAACTGGTGGCCAAGGTACGACTGCCATCTCGATTGATATGATAAAGAAGTTGGTAGTCCTTGTAAAGCAAGTCCACCGCATCGATAAGGGCGTAGTAATGACACTTCCATTGATGTTTGATGAATCGGATACCTTCGTTTATCAGAGTACCAAGCTGATCAACTTCTGTGGGTGATTGATTTGTCAAAGCGAGGGATACAGGTGCTGTGGTCTTTACTCGGCGTTTTTCCAACACCTCCACGGCAAAACTGTCTAGAATATTCTCTGCGTCTCCAGCAACTCTTTCACACAACAGTGCACGTCGTAGATTGGCTAGAAGAAGTGGATATTTAACGCGATATTTCATTAAGCTGGCTGTCGAATCGAGAACGGGGGGTACGAGGGTGAGAGAGAATGAGCAGGGATTTTGCTGCGGTACCAGTACCTCGCTACCACCGTCCCCACAGCTGCGAGAGTGTCGGCCGACAAAGGGGGAATGTAACTGATTCGCTGGCGTCGTTGGGCCACTGCAGCTCTCTTCCGCCTGACTGGAGTTGAAAATTTGGCAGCTTGTCGAATCACTTTCGGCGCACTGAAAACTGTGGCTGGTGCTTTCTGTCTCCCCAGCCTCACTCACCCCAGCTCTATCATCGGCATCATCTACACTTGCCCTTCCACAAGACCCGATTGTAGTTTGTTGGCTTTCAGAGAGTATGTTGGAGGATGCCCCGCGGGATGTTCTGTCCCCCGAGGACGGGGTGCAGAATGAGCTCACCGGAGGACCCAATGGCGCTAGTGAGCCCTCGCACTCACAACTCCTTCTAGGACAGTCTTCAAAGAGTTTACTGGGGTGTGCAGGGCGTTCACGAAACCTGGATCGTGGATAAGCCTTGGCTTCCTGCGCAGATTCTCTCGAAGCCGGTCGCGCAGTGTGCATCATCTTATGGTCAAATGGGGGTTGAGGCTGTGTCCAGCCTTGATTTTATTCTATTTAAGACCTTTGGGAGGATAGAGGTGAGCTTGGATAGCTGATGTTGGCATTTGGCTGTCAGTGTCTCAGGCTTTTCCTTGCCGACATTGGTAAAAAAACACGTGTTCAGGGTCCAATTACACCACGAATTCAATCGATGAAGTGTTTGAATAATTTACGCGCAAGGGTCACGCCTCCATACTGTCGTAAGCCTAGGTCTAGTCTGGAATTCGCGTAAGGAGGAAGGAGACGAGTCAGTCAGAGGAACCGCTAGCTTTCCTGTTTTAGATTTCGGACTCGTGTAGACTCTATTGTCCCAGATGCGGGCGACAGCAGGTCAGGCGGTGGTTACAAGGAAATTGAGCCAATCAGCGCACAGTGCTGACGGCCTCTAGGCGACTGCACGTGACTGTATGCGGGTCGATATTGAACACGTGAAGCGTTCTGAGGCGAGAAGTAGGGATAATGGATCCTATTGTGTTCATTTATTAAGGGAGAATTACAAAGCCTGAGTCCGCCCCGATTGCCACGGCCGGCATTCAGTGCCCATGGATATCGGAATATATTTGCAGGTCTTCGCACCGTAAACTGCTATCTTTATGCTGTACTGACGGGTAGGGGTGGGCATGAGAATATTTTTATCTATTTGACAAAGCACCAACAGGGAACGCAGAGCAAGCAATTCCGGTCACAGCCAAACATCTTCCATTCCTTCCAATACGAACTTGGGAAATGTCCGTGGCCGTTTAAACATGATCCAGTTAGATCAGTAAACGTCACTTTAAAAGGCCTCTGAGTTCGCACCACGCGTCTTCCAGGGTTGGGATCGAGTTGTAGCTGGTTGATAACGAGAAATGGGCCAGAAAAAGTCAACTAGTAACTGCCTGTGGCCCGACTACCACCAGTGTTGGCTCCGGAGCAGGGTCAAAAGGACAAACAGACAACTCATGACCAAGCAAGGTTAGGAAATACCGGCTCAACGCGACGTTACGTAATCCTGACGGGATATAGCAGAATGTGATCGCACGCCTCATTGGCAGGGCGTAGGATCAAGGACCGCCTGGAATGGATTCAATCAACTGGTCCCCGCTGTCTCACGTTGGGCATTGGTTAGCTGGCGACAGCAAACAAGTCAGAAATATCAGCTCCAGCATCCACTAGCCGACAGTTTGTGACGGCAGTCAGATCGATAGTGGATGGGTACGGAGTTTCAGAGTTCATTCAGACTGACCATACACTCATTCAAGCATGCGTCATGGGTGCAACTGCGTAGTTTTGATCGGTCAGTGTCAACGCCAGCACGCATCCCTGCTTCACTCCGTTGGTCACTGCGAATGCCTCTGAGACAGCACCGTTGTCCGTGACTCGCGCCATCATACCGTCGTGCAGCTGACGCACCATCTGAGTGAATCGCTCCGGACAGCCGAATTTCTGCATGATCTTCCACAGTCCTTCACGATTCACCGTATCGAAGGCTTTGTCAGGTCCACGAAAGAAGAGTACAGATGGGTCCGCATCTCCTGGCATGCGTCATGGGTGCAACTGCGTAGTTTTGATCGGTCAGTGTCAACGACTCGCAGGCTTGGTCTGCATCCCCAAGAAGCAGGCTTGGCGTGGGCGATGCGACAGTGCACATGACATGGGGTAACCTAGAAATATAATCCTTGTTTTCAGGCAGGCAAGTGTGTGTATTGATACTGGTCAATAAAAGGTCCCAGAGAGAACTTTGCAAGCAATTTGCGGGAAAGAGATGGTTAGTCCATGCGGGGGAAGTGGTGTTGACTAAGTAAATAAAGGGATCCTCTCTTCTTTACTTCGGGAATAAAAGGCAAAACGGTTATGTAGACGCACCTGACGAATGCAATACTGTTAGGGGTTGGGTTTAGGGTTAGAGCAACTATTTCTCAACCACTAAAAGTACACCCGCGCATTTCCAATGGCTTTTCTTTTGCACACAAATACTTGACCTCGTCGCCTGTGCGTTCCCCGAACCCACCTGTAAGAACCCCTTTTACCACCGGTGCCGTATTACAGGCGGCTAGGGTTTGCTTACCTCAGGTGCGGCTACATAATCACATCTGACTGACAAAGCAATACTGTATTAGCTAAGGATCTGCCACGAGATTTTTTCCCGGGTGTTAATACTCGACCTCCACGGGCGAAAGGTGGATGACGGGTTATGGGACGGACTCGTTTCGTTGTGCCTTGGCGTTCAACCAGGCACTATGACTAGCTGCATATGCAGGTAATGGATTGCCGACAAAGGCAAGGGAAACCAAAATGGTCATTGCTGGCTTACTAGCCTTGGTCAGTCGGACTTACCCAAACCCAGACTAGTCCTCATCCTCCATTGTTAATATATCATGTCAAAATCCGAGAGAAAAACAAGCTCGTGGCTCAATTGTAGAACGTTGGACTACTTAACGCCCAATGACCAAAGAACACGAGTTCGGACTTCAGATTCCTTAGACCTGCGTTTTATTCGATGACCAAAGATCCTGGTTAAGATACCAGGCGCCCCAAACATGATGTTGAGTACGGTAGGTGTAACGAACCTGTCTGGAAGGACGTCTAGCCAAAAGGCAAAAGAGGAGGTCAGTTAGTAAAAAAACGAGTTTACTAAGGCTAACCGACATATAAGTCCTGCTAAACGTTCCACTGTACAAGGGCTAGGGCAGGGACAAATTCGGGGAGGAACGGAGGCCAGAGCTGGGGCATCCAGGTTGTTCACGGTTATTTCTCGACCGTATTTATTGGGCCTCAAAAGTCGAGGAAGTCAAAAGATTGGCTTCCACCGTTGTGATTGGTTGAGAGGTGATTTGGAAAGAAAATCGAACAGAATTGAGTCATAGATCCTCCAGCTAATTTATGTTTATTGTACATTATTATACTATTTGTACAAGAAACCAAGTAATGACCAATAAGACACTGCGTTCTAACTCACCACTTTGCGTAGTCAAGATTGGTCATTCTCGAAAGGCAGTCTCCGCCATACAAATGCCCACCCCATAAACAGTGAGGAACATCGTGCGCGTGCCCCTATAGGTGCTAGGAGAGCGTAAGATACGGTAAATTACACTGGCTGATGAGCCAGAAATGGCCATGCCAGTCTCCCTCGTCTTTTGAGTAACGCTATTCTGCCTGTATGACGCCCCGCCGTACGGCTGTTAGCGGGGCTCGGGGGAAACCCCAAGGCACAACGGGAGGGGTGAGTTCCGTAGCGCGATGGGTGAGCGCCCTTCCACTATTTTATATTCCAAATCGCAATAGACAGGACGGCGAACCCTCGTCTCAGGGGTTAGAGGCGTTGGACTTCTAACCAACAGGTCACGGGATCGAGCCACAGGTGTTGCACACTTCGAGTGACCTTTCACCCACTGCCATTGTTCTTCAGTGGGCGGCGCTGACAGGCAACTCCGTTCGGACGTGCTCGTTTCGATTGGCTTTTCTTGAATTTAGCGTAGGATCACGTTATTGATTGACTAAGCCCGCTAAGAGCACCCCTCTACCATATTATGTATATGCCAGGTAGGTGTGTGACCCTCACTGTTGTGGTTAAGATCGCACTCGATCCCATTCTGTCCGCCCGCCAGCTTGCTACCGGCGAAAACGACTTTGCGCGGTTATATCGGAGTAGCGCTGTTCTACAATTATTCGGTTTTCACTCAGTGAACCGCAAGCCGGGCCGAGATGATGGAATAAAAACACAAACAGTCGAGGACATTGAGTTGGAATAATCGACAGATAGAGTTCGCCGAATGGATCATGGGCACCTTAGTGAACAGAAATTCATCAGTTCCCGCCATCTGGCACTCCTCGTTGCTACAAATCGAGTACTTATTCATAGTTCGACCACTACAGACGAAGGGGGACTTCCAAATTACACCATCAGATGGAGATATCCCAAGCCAAGACTGTTCATTTGTCCTGGGGATCTGAATGCGTACTTATTTGCATGTATGGAGGAATGAGAACTTGATCCCGGCGGAATCTTCCCCACTCTCGAGCCTCTCAAATGTCCCAGTGGCCCGTTAGAGTCAAGCCGAATAGACAAGATAGGGTCCAGTGGATTATCTGAAGCTACCGTGTAACACGTGACACAGACAGCACCAGGGGGTGAGAGCGCGCCCGGGCGCGGTTTCACGTCAACCTAAAAAACCTGCGCCCCCTGCGGCCCCCGGTCTTCTGGGGTCTGCCTTGAGACCGGGTCAAGATGGGTGAGGAGGAGAGTGTGGTAGATGCAGCGCAAACCCACTATCTCTATAAATCAACTCACGCTGAAGTCGCTGTTCTTGCGCCCAACCTGCTGTGAGGGTACACGATGGACATCGTCAGACGGACCATCTGCTACCAGCAAACTATGCCAAATCCCGAAAGAGAATTGTTTCAAGAAGTAATTAAAACCATCTTCTCAAACTTCATCCTACGAATTCTGTCTTGTTTAATCCTTTGTTTGGGTGTACGTACATTATGCTTAACCACTTGAAAACAATTTTCGCGATTTTAACATTTGCGTCAACTAACTGGACGCGTAAATATGGACCACCGTATCGCATATGGCCTGGCCTCGAATTTC
>CACRXP010000035.1:1733622-1791514 GCA_902702965.1 Spirometra erinaceieuropaei | reverse complement strand
GGCAGGAGAAGAAATCTCACTTTTTCACAATCTGAATCACATCGTGGTGGTTGATAATGTGCGAAAGACCGACTCGCTGGGGACTAAACTTCACGCTTGTTCCCTGTGGAAGGCAAAGAGAAAGGCTCCGTGACATCATCAGTAAGGAGACGGCAAGCGCAAGTCCAGCATGCTTTGACGTCGGCACCGGCTTTTGGCATTTTAGGGCAAAGGGGAAGAGGTTAATCCTACCGATACTGACGACCTCTGGTGTCCGTGAAGACATGGCATACGTAGTCGCCCCACTAGTAAAGGAAGCGTCACCAGACCTTACTCATCGATGAGAAGAAGAAGTGGCGATCTCTGAAGACTGATGACAGTATAGCGATTGTGTCTGCTGACACAGATGGTGCAACCACCATCATGGACAAGACTGATAACGTGAATAAAGCAAATTAAGTCTTCAACGACAGGGAAGCCTACACGTCACTCGTTGAGGATCCAACGAAAAAGCATGCCACAACCGTGAAGAAGGTGAATGAACTTACTCGACTAAAGCTGATAAGTCCCGGTGATTTAAGATTCTCAGTGACCCCTGTATCGCACATGCATAAAGCCTTCCAATAGTGCACAAACCGGATGCACCATTGAGGACCGTAGTAGCGCTTATTAGATGGCTCGCCTAAAACCTTGCGAATTGGTTATACAGGCACTGAAGCCCCTCACCGATGGACCACAATACAGCCTCAAAAACTCTCAGGCATTCCTTCAAAAGATCCAAGGTCTTAAATCAAGTCCTGGTGAAGGCATTCTATCCTCTGATGTGGTTGCCCTGTTTCCATTAATACCACGTGACCCGGCAATTGAGGGCGTAGTCCAACACTTGCAAGACCATTCCATCAACATTCCAATACAACACGTCCTTGAAATGCTTAGGCTCCGTCTCAATAAGTATTGTCCGTTCAAAATCAAGTATTATAAACTGTTTAAGGGTACCCCAATGGGCTTGCCATTATCGGGGCTACTCTTAGAGCTGATTCTACAACAATTAGAAGAGGACTTTGCAGTCAAAATGTGGTTCAGATACGTAAACGACACATTCGATATTATAAAGGCTTACAAAGTTAAGCAATGTTACCAGAGACTGAATGGCGTTTTACCAGCTCTACAATTTACTCGAGAAAAGGCAACAGGAGACATCCTCCCACTTTTGGACGTGAGTATACAAAGACTCTGATAGCGGTCTCGCAACAAGCGCTCGCCGAAGAAGCTCTAATGCCGAAATCATCGTTAGGAATAAGAGTAACCGCCCGGTGGCCCATAAAAGACGCGTGTTTGAACTCTTTTCCACCGAGTCTACCGTTACTGCAGTGGTCATGATTTACTTAGGAATGAACTGGCTTACTTGTATCGGTTCTACCAGCTCAACGGATATCCAATCAACTTTGTGAAAAACCGTCGCAGATGCCAGAGACAACCACAAAGCTTCGACTCTAGTAAAGACAGTATGTCACGAAAATTCTACTCCCTGCCCCACATGCCAAGAATTTCCGAAGCGATCGCCCGACAATTAGTCTCGGTCGGACATTTCCATCACCCACAAGCCGGCGTTCTCCCTGCGCACAGCATTACCTCGAGTAAAAGAGCCCCTACCCAAGGAGCAGCAGACAAATGTCATTTGTCGCATTCCGTGTGCTAACAGCTCCTGCTGACGACTTAGAATCCTCATTTATGAACGTATACCGACTTTCCACCGACAGGACCCCTTGCTTCTCGTGTTTACGCACGACCTTGAGTGCGATCATCGCTTCAACTTGGACGTTACTGAAGTGATCGTCAGCGCACGAGAATTTCTCGAAGCTTGGCACTCCAACATAAATAGCATCAACCGCCACGTCGATGTGCACGCTCACGACAGTCTGCGTTCACGGCACACTGACTTGGGCCCAACCTAAAACAACAGCTGCTAGTCCATGTTTGCAAACATACAGGCTCCCTTGTCTTTGTCGGTAATAACATTCTGCCTACATCATGCGCCGCTGTGCGGCTGCTGGTTGGGTTCGAGAGAGAGCCCGTAAGGCACAATGGAACGAGCGAGTTCCGTAAGAACGATCGGTGAGCGCCCCCTCCACCATTGTATATTCCTGATCGAAACCGACAGGACAAGGGGCCCGCGGTTCAGTGGTTAGAGGCGTTGGACTTCTAGCAAACAGGCCGCGAATTCGAGCCCAAGGTGTCCCACACTTGGGAATTGGATATGACTGGCTGACGACAGCTAGTAAGGCAAAAAATGGCCATCCCAGTGTCCCTTGTCTTTGTCGGTAATAGCATTCTGCCTATATATCATGCGCCGCTGTGCGGCTGCTGGTTGGGTTCGAGAGAGAGCCCGTAAGGCACAACGGAACGAGCGAGTTCCGTAAGACCGATCGGTGAGCGCCCCCTCCACCATTATACATACATATATAATCGTAGGAATGACATGCATCGATCGGGTTACGGTCAGGTTTCGTTGTGCCTCGGGACTCAATGTAGTGCCCTCGGAGGCAGGAATATATGCTGAAGCAATGCGCCCGTAGCTCAATGGCAGAGCGTTGACCAAAGATCCGGCAATCAAATTCCAGGTACCACTCTGCAGAGCGACAGAGGAGGGAAGAAGGGAGGGCGGAGGAAGAACATGAGGATATGGTGAGCTAGACTCAAAAAGACAAGGGCTTACCCAGACTAGCGCATACTTGAAGTTGCTTGCGAGGGTCCGATGAATACAATGGCACTAAAAGGAGAGAGTCCAGATGAGAGGTGTAGAATCATACTACGGCGGAATGTCTCTTGAAAAGTATATCTGCGAATTTTCCGCGAGATGACCGTTTTTTAAAGAATAAAAAGTATCTTTGTGTAAGCCTACCTCGCTGCCCAGTCAGTCTGTATGCCCATGCAACTTACCACATGTTCAACGCTGGCTCCACTGCGAAGGATGATGCCCTCATTGAGATCCGGTTTGCCTAGATGTAAACTCGAGGTAAAGCTGGGTGACCCAGAGACTTACGGCCCTGCTTTTTAGTGTAGATTTGGATCAGGTTCAGGTATTCCCACATGAGTTTCAGGAGGTAGTCGAGATTTAGGTTCATGTTGCAACTAAAATGAGCGGCAGGGGAAGTTTAAATTAAAAGCAAACGATTAGGAGACGAATGGGAAGAGAGAGCGTGATGTAAGACGCTTGACAGCAAAGCATAAGCTAAGGCTGAGAGAGAGAGAGAGACCGAATGACGGCTATTTTTACAGGGCTGATGCGACAGTGACGCAACTGTTTACTTTTCCATGCATCGCAGCACACGTCGGGTGAGTAACCCAGTTGAAACTCTTCATAAGTAAACGGAACTACATGGAATCAGTCCCCCCTTCCTCCCACCATTATCGTGTACATCGGCCGCAAGGAATGCACGACCGCACAATGCGATATATGTATGCATATATATACACACACAAACACACCAGCAGCGATGAGAGGGGAGGCCAGTCAGGCGCGGCGTCAAGAATTACGCGGACAGTGCTGCCTGCAGGCGATTCAAAACGCTCGTTGGCTCACAGAGCAGTATTCGTACTTTTGCGCGGGCTGGTTATACTGAGGGGTGGGAAAATGGGTGAGAACAGGAGGGCAGGGGGTGTGAAGGGAGAGAATACAAAATTAATTGGGCAGCTCTCAGAACGCGCGAACGAGCTGAAGACGTAGCCTGTATATGATAGTCCGACCGTCCTTACCGACGATGTCCACGGCGTGCCTTACAGAAGGGTGAGCGCGGGGACGATGGCTTGCTTGTGAGTCACTTTATAATGATAAAGGACTTGCATTGCACTTATCGCACTCTCTCCTCCCTCGGCCATCTAAGTCCGGTGTCAAGAAGACCGGCGGCGGACGGGACGCAGTGGATGACAAACCTAAACACCCAACCTAGTTGAATTTCAGAGGAAATTAATGCGGAGTAAATCCTTCTGAACAGACCTTTTTAGGCGCGGTCCGAAATTTGAAATGAACGTTTGAGCTGAAATCCATCAGCTACTGCGGAATAACCGCGCAATACTCACAAACCGTCAACAGGCAGCCAGTAGTATAGAATTGCGCAATGATTTACCGTACTGGCAAGACAGGAAGTAGCTAAAAGCCCAGACACGCATGCTTCGCCGATCTTGTGCCGCTGTCTGACGCAGCTGACGCGCAATAATTTTCACGGAAATTACACATGGCAAGGAGGAACCGGAGTGTTCATATGCCAGAAAACACATGGAGAGGGCTGGGGGACCCACTGATGAGCCGAAACCCTCTCAGCTGCGTCTGGTAGCTGCACAAGATCGGTGAGACGTGCCTGTCTGGGCTTTTAGCCAGTGCCTGTGTTGCGAGTAAGGTAAATAATTACACCATCCTAAACACCCCGTTTACGCGTCACACACACACGCCTGATTGGCGCAGGATGGACCAGGTTTTTACCAAAATAACAAAAGGGCGGCTCGGATTCTAACCGAGTGGGAGTGCCACTGGGGTCACATTAAGGAGCCATTGTAGCCTGAGTCTCCGTTCTGAGAGAAAATTCGTAAAGGGCCAAAAGTGGCTGACGTTCACTGGAGCTAGAAAAAAATCGACTTGTGAGTGCTACTCATCGGATTATCGTCACCCTATTAGTCGGTTGAGATAACCGCCTCCACCTGAAAAAAACTTTAAATCTACATAGTTCCTGACCGATTGAAATTATGGCTTCCTCTTTGTTTACTACTTGTGCTAATTAATGACGTTGTCTATTGACTGCGTTCGCATGCTCTTGAAGGAAGCGAAGTTGTCGCGCGCCAACTGCTCAGATCATCAAGAATGAAACGGGCGTTGTTAAATGGTGTTGTGGTATTTCGAAAAAGGTGACTATGAGTAAAGACGCACCCCTTATCGCTTTGTGTCCCTCTCTCTCTCTCTCAAGAAACCGCAACGAACGCACCTATAGGCGAACGGCTTGAAGTGTCTTCATCCTACAAATTTTCCACTACAATCGAGAAGGACATTTTCCGCAGAAGGAGCTGGAAGGTATGAACTTTCTAGCAATCCCAATGGAGATCCGACGACCCCCCTGGCAGTCAGTGCAGCTGTGATTCAACTGACGATGTAAACTAAGACATGAACATGCAGTATAAGGATGGGAGGTCAGAGGACAAGACCAATTGCGTGAATAATAACCTGCATTGAGATCCATGAACCAATGGAAACTATCCGGGCTGTGGCAGTTAGACCGTCGATGTCGACGATGTCCACCGTGTGCTCCAAAGCATGGTGAGAGCTGGCACGGTGACCTGCGCCCAAATTAGTTTATAGTGATAAAAGACTTGCACAGCATCTACCGTACTCTCCCCACCTCCCCCACCTGGGCCCGGTGTCAAAACAGTGTCCAGAAGACCGAAGGTTGGTGAACGCAGGTGGCTGGCGCGGCCGCAGTTGCCCCTAGGCGTGCTGCCGCACCAGCCGGTTCAGATACCCCCGAGTGGGAGTGCCATAGAGACCAAAGTAAGAAGGGGCCATTGTAGCCTGACTGCCAGTCCACCAGCCGGCCACCCAACACAAACACACACTGGGCTGACTGAGAGGTCTGAGTTATCCCATCGGTTGGCAACATTACAAGCCACGGCTTTTACCGCAGCGTGATAGCTTCAAGCGTTATAGCGAGGGAAGCGCGGTGAGTCATCGATCTCACTCTCTACCTCCATTCCCAGGCATCAGTCACTGTCCGAGCCGGTCGGATGTCTGGTGGGGGGAATGGGTGCAGTGGCTGACAGAACTAGAAAGCCCGTATGCGCCCGCCACACGCACGACCTGGTCACCCGATCCATACACAACACAGACAACACCACGGATAGCGAGTCGTCTGTGTTGTCGCCGACATGTACGACTTCATAGCGACGCATTAAATGAGTCAAGGCGGCGCGCGAGATTGATCCGGGGGTTAAGACTGAGTCAGGCAGGATAAAGATCACATATTCTCCTGTATGGACGCCCAGTCGCGTGACCAGCACAACCTGCTTCACAGGAGCACTAAGATAAAATACAGGTGCATGAATAGGATTTTAGGGGTCGGCCTCTTTCTACCTGAGACCCCGATAAATTTACTCCATGGATGAGGCCCGCATTGTGACAGAATGCAAGTGGGGTCGAATCTCTTGTTTTTTTCTGCCTACTCCTACTTATGTCGTTTCTTCTCGCCTCATCGTCAGATAGAATGCATCCAGGGGGGTAATTTCTTCGTGGCGGCATCAGGACTTTGTTATGTGTTAGTTTTGATCTGGGAGTTTAGTCCTTGGACGCCGGTTTGTCGGCTCACATCCAAAATTATGCTCATATAATACAGTGGGCTGTGTTGACTAAAAGTTTAAGTTGCGAACGCTTCTCGCTCAACGTGAGGAACCTATAAAAAGTCGAATACTAATCTAGTAGGAAGTTACTAGGGTGTGTCATGACGGGAGCGTCCGTAATGTCTGCACAAAATCAATGGCTGGAACTGAACTTTCCTAGTCTACTTGATGAGAGATTTTGCAAGCCCATCAATTAACACGATAGCATCGGTGTACCGGCGCCAACAAGTCACCTTGAGTCTATTTTGTTGACTCAGCCATCTAGTTTGCAACCATAATATAAAGTCAGTTGTTCTTATTGGGTATCTGGCGCATTGGAAAACAAGATTCATCAAGTTTCTGTGCTGCACAAGTGGGGTATGACAAATGTCTCTTCAGGTCAATATCCTGGGGTCAAATAATGCATCATGTGCACCGACTGTCTCTGTAATTACACAGGTAAAACAGAATACCAGGCCGCCTATGGTTACTCCCTGTCACGAACAGAATCGCAACTTCGAATTCCCTGCTGTGGAAGAATTTGGACCAGACAGGAGCAACGAAATGCTAGAAGTCGTCAATGGGTAGGAATTGGATCAATCGGCCAGTAGGTGGGTGGAACTGCCGCGCTTCCGAGTCCTATCCGGCCACGCCAAAAGACACAGGCCAGTTCCATGATTGATCTTTATCATCAAACTTTGTACGGTCATTTCTGGGGACATGGGGTGGGGGGCGTTGGTTAACCGAACTCCGCGATCAAACAATTAGTCTTTTTTCCATTCTCATGCGCCCAAAGACGGACCTGAAAAGCAGTGCGAGAGATATAGCCAGGAAAACTCATTTTCTCGACGCTCAGTCCTTTTCGCCTTTATAAATGGTTATATTAGTCGAGGGCAGCACTGCATTTACGAAATATATTTACTCAAGTGGATGGTACAACTGGTCCTGGCTCTCGCGTACACACACACAGTGAGATACCCATGACTGCTTCGGTCCGTAATAATTAGGGAAACAGTGGTGTCTAAATTGGGAAAAACAGCAAGGTGGGACACACTAACCTGATTACGATGGAGTCCGGTTCTCTGGCAAGCGCGTCCACTTCTTCCAACGAAACTTGATCAATCTTGTTATAGGCCTGATTGTAAAAACAAAAGAATCCGTCTCTCAGAAGACAGAAGAGCACGGTAAGGGGGCATGAATAACAAAATTTAGTTGGGGTGTACAGTCAGCGGCCAATCTTATGAAATGTTGGCCGCGATCGTGACGGCGTTTTTGATTAGAAAAGATTACTTTGGTGGGATCGGAATATTGATTATCGTGAAGCATAATCACAAGATTTTTCAGTCCCTCCTGGACGTCAGGGTTTGAATGCGCTTATTTTCGCTCGCCTGAAAAAGCTGCACTTGGTAACAAGTGACTGCTTAGGTCGTTTAATTTCTTCCAACGATTTTCGAGCCCGAAAACGTTTTATAGAAAGCATGTGCAAAAATAGCCCTTCTTGCACTAATTTAGTAGCAAAGCGCGTCTTATTCGAATGTTAGGCTTGAAAAAGAATATATTCGGGTTTAAAAGAAGTTCATTAATTCCCCTGCAATCTAAGCCCGAATTGCCGTTGCATTTCCGTTTAGGGTTTACGGTCTGCAAACTGTGTACTTTCCACACAAGGGAAATCATACATTCCTCGATGCTATTAAGAAGGTACTATATACGGCTCATATAATTTGGCAATGAACGTGGGCCATGTTGTATAGTGTACAAACAGTATGAATAGACGGATAGATGAAATGCTGTATGAATGGACATTTCACGGTCTTAAAAATTGCATAATTAACAACTTCATAGAACAGAAAAAGACCCCTTTCTCAAGCACACAATTTGAATAAAACGCAATTTTCTACCAAGTGAGTACAAGAAAACTGTTTTTGTGCATTTTTACTGTAAAATACATGTGAATTTATAAGAGCATTGAAAATCACCAGAAAGATTCATACTACTCAAGACCTTATTTTGTGCAGTTTCTGCGGGCGGCCGGGAAGACGCTCGTTGAAAAATTTACAGGGCAGGCTGTTATTGAAAACGCTACTTTTGCATGCTTGTTGACGAGAGAGATGGAGGAATCACACGGCAGACTATTTTTCGCCTGATGAAGAAATGCTCCACAAGGTTTGCAGAATGCCTTGCGAAATCGTCAAAGTCCTGGACAGACCCCGAGAACGCAAGCGCCGAATACATTTCCGGCAGACCTCAACCGTTTAATGGACCTACCACCAGCCTATGCGGCAGCATTCACAGGAGCAAATTGACAAAAACGCCATCAAAAATAGAAACTCCACGAGCACCCCATTTGAGTGTGCTCGCGCAATTCCCAAGGCTGCTGCTATAGCGTTAAGAACAGTAAGCGCAAATGAAATAGCCGGTTAATAGAGTGTCGTTGTCAAATGGCCAAACCCGAAAAGATGCCTTATGAGAGGACGGTCAAGGCAAAACGGCGGGAGGCCTCTTTGTCAGACGTCTGACAAAACACCAAACCCTGTGGAAAATTATTTTCTCTCGGCTGCGGGCATGAGTACTATGTGCTGCCATACAGACCTCAGTTCTCGCCGCCAGGAGGGCTACAGAGAGGAGAGGTATACTTTGTTGGAATGACGCCCGCCCTCCCACAGCTTTCATCCGTGGCTCCAAGAAACCGTGCTCTGCATAGCAGTCAGACTTAGACGCCGTTTAGACCTCTGCACAAAACCGGACAAGGATATCTGGCGAGTTTCGGAGAGACCAGCCGTGATGTGGCACGCGTAGGCGGGGACTTTATGTTGGGTCGGCACTGCGCGCAGTCAGTAGTTCGGTGTAGCTGCGGCACCGAACCATGACGATAGTGAGAATGAAGACAGACCAATGCTAGGCTCCCTATAATCTCGCTAACCAGCAAGTCCTCATCGACACCTAATCGTCTGGCGCAGATAGCCATCGCCGATTATGAGAAGTGTGCCATTATTGCCCGCTCGTAGACGGACCACTTTCATTTCGTTGGACAGATTCTGATGTGTGTTTACTTTATCTCGTGAGGTACCTCCTGAGCTAGGCAGCTATCGTTCTAGGGGGCCCAGTTTGTTAATTCCAATACCTCCGGATGTTCTATCCGTCTCGCGCCTGTCTGAAACAGAAAGACTTACCTTAACCTGAGGAAAAACGGTCACTGAAGCCTGCCGACATTCCTAGATCGGTGCAAATTTACGAATGAAAAACGGGACTTATGGGCCGTACACTTGGTGACCCATTTGACGTGATTCACAGAAAGTTGGAAAGTCATTGCGCAAAGGTGGCACAACTTTTCGCTTTTATATGAAATCTGTTTAACGAACTGTACTGATTCTATTTCCGGATTGTTTTGAAAACAGTTAACGTACAAGTTTAATGATTCGAACAAATCTTTCCTGAAGAATTCACCGTCAGGAAATGTTTGACATAAGACGGAATCACGAGTAAGTGACAGAGCAGTCACACTTTTCCATTCTGTCACGTTGAGTTACCGACGACGACGACGACGACGACGACGACAGTTCGGCTGTCGTTCTCGCCGATGTACACCAAGTGCTCCAAGGCCAGGTGGGGGCAGGAACGGCGACTTCCGTGTGTTTTAGTTTGCAGTGGTATCAAACTTCCGCTGCATCTACCGCGCTTTCTCCTCTCTTACCCAGCCAAGTCCGGTGCCAGGACAGAGTAGGGGTTAGAGGCGGGAACGGAAGCAAAGTTAAACAGACAGTCTGCGCGTGCCACACACACGCCTAGTCTGAGCAAGATGGACCAAGTTTTCACAGAAACACAGAGGGAGAGGCTCGGATCCCAACTGATTGGGAGTGCCATAGATGTCACGGTAAAAAGGAGCCATTGCAGCCTGACTCAGAGTCTTCAGAGAAGGACCCAGTTGTCCCGTCAGTTGGCAGTCTTCCAAGACACGGCCGTTAGCGCACCATGATAGATTAGGAACGAGTCTGACTGTGTATAGTGAGGAATATACGCTGAGTGAGTAGAGCTCACTTTCGCTCTCTCCTCTATCCCACATACCCGTTTGCTCTCCGGACCCGTCAGCTATCTGATGAGGGGATTGGGTGCAGGCGATCGGCGTGGCGTGGACCCGCGCCTAGGCATGTTGCCACACTCATCATGTGCTGCATTCATCATGGGCGGGCAGTCCGAATAGCGCGTGCCGTGCCCCCATTTCTGGCCCTCGTGTTCGTTCAGCGCACCTCCCGCGTAGACTCGTTGTAGGAGCACAGCGAGGTTACCGCGTGAGTTGGCTGATTCGAAAAAAAAACTACAATACTCTCCAACGGGCCGTAGTTAAGACATTTCATACACCGCGAACGAAACTGGTACGGGTATTTTTCACAACCATTTGAACACCATATTTTCTGTCAACAAACTAACTACTGAAGCACAGCGGAATACCTTCAACGTCAGTGGTGGGGGACGCGTTGTTTCAGCAAGCCAGGAAATGCAACCAACAGTTTATTTCTTTACTACAAGCAACAACCGTGCTTATGGCACTGTGGAAATGGGGGACGGAAAGCCGCGTAAACACGTCTGCGCTCGGTTTGAACCCGATGACGCATCCTCCCGGGCGGCGGCGGCCTGCGGTGCTCTACACACGCGCAGTTACAACCCGACTCGACGCTCGCGCATCAAACGCGCGCAAAAAATAAATGCGATCCTGTGCTTAGTAAGTCCGTATCTAGAGAAGGCACCATCAAATAGCCAAATGGCGAGTACTGCCGTGTGAGGGTGCGCCAAAGAAAGTACAATGCATGTCCCCAGAGTCGCCAAATTCGCACAGTTCGTGAACATGAAAGAGTGACACACTGAAGGAGACTTGACCACCCAAAAAGCATCAAAGCGAGCATCTGATGAGGGCAACGCAGACGGCGGCGTGATCGCCGTCGGAGTTGTTTGCATTCGGATCAAGTCCGGCAGAAAATGAAGACTCCCCATAGGGCGGATTTTATTTGAACCGGATGGGTAAACAACAGAGCGCGAGATCAAGATCGCGCCGCGCAAGTCACCATAGCCCAGTGCGACAGCGAACGACCCGAATACTATGGTAGGGGACGCTCACCGATCGTTCATACGGAACTCACTCGTTCCGTTGTGCCTTAAGGGCTCTCTCTCGAGCCCAACCAGCAGCCGCACGGCGGCGCATGATATATAGGCCGAATGCTATAACCGACAAAGACAAGGGAGACTGGAATGGCCATTTCTGGCTTATTAACCGTCGTCAGCCAGCGATACCCAAGCCCGAAGTGTGGAACACCCGAGCCTCGAACTCGCGACCTGTTAGTTTAGAAATCCAAGCCTCTACCCACCGGGCCACGAGCCCGTTGCCCTGTCGGTTTTCGATCGGGAATATACAATGGTAGGGGGCGCTCACCGATCGTTCATACGGAACTCACTCGTTCCGTTGTGCCTTAAGGGCTCTCTCTCGAGCCTAACCAGCAGCCGCACAGCGGCGCATGATATATAGGCAGAATGCTATAACCGACAAAGACAAGGAAGACTGTTCCTACGGGTTCAGTCGGCTCCAATGACTCGGGGACTTCGGGCTTGAATCAGAAGATGCTTTCTGCTAGGAGTCCAGTGCCATCTGTTGGTGCAGTTCAAAAGAAGAACGTTCCGTTTTGCCTTTTCGCCTGGTCGTACGGCAGCGAAAAGTAGTCATTTCTCTCTTTCGGCCAGGCAATCTCATATCACTGAGGTCGGCAAAGTCAACTTTTCGGAAATGCAGCAGAGGATACAAGTCAAACAACAGAGAGACTGGGCTGGAGTCTAATCTTGAGCTGTAACGAATATGGTGCTGGCAGCTGGTTGCTCAACATATACTGGAATGAGCAATTGGCGGGGCAGGAACGAATCGTAGAACGACAGGTAATGAAAGACAGGCCTCTAAAGTACGCAGGCCTGCAGACCAAGAGTGACAGTAAGGTGATATGCCTGCATGCGTGTGCACACAGTAACTAGTCGAAACAGGCACAGTCGACATGCTTAAAAGGACCATAGCGTGCAGCTCGAAAGTAAAGAAGGGGGCCTGTGTTTCGCAGCACGGAATCAGGTCAGGTCCGGTTAGTAAGTGCATGTTCGACAAGTTCAGGGGTAAGGGAACACTGGACAGTATGGCCAATAATTCGAAGTCGGGCCCGGAAGGTGTGGTCTTGGGCTGGAAACCTCGCAAGTACTAACACCAGTTGTACGAATGACCGCGAGAGCACGAGAACGAACTGATCCAGAGAGCGAGGAGGACTTAATAAAGTTATCGATTCGGGTGGAGAGCTGGGACACTAACGCGATCTGGCCTGCAAAACAGAGAACACTTCAATTCCTTCGGTCATGCAGAACCCTTACCAATGGCCTCCTCCCCTTCTTACTTTCCTTATTTCCCTCTCACTCAGGTACTTAACAGGTATGCGTGAGAATGTCGTTCATCAACCTCTCTTGATGAGAAACGCACTCCGGCCACGACGGATTCATAGCGGAGAGGAGCAGGGGTCAAAGTTACTTCACAAGCATGCCGAACGGGAATGCTGGGGATCAACAATAGCGCGTCGACGTCCGTCCAAGGTCTGAATCCCACTCACGCCTCCTCATAAAGCATGTCTATGGCAAGGGCGGCATTCTGTCTTGTAGGCGGCTCAGGCAAATTGGGATTATTTCCCAGACTAAACCAACGCCGTGATCTAGCGGTTACCCGAGATGACTGAACTGCACTGCTTAGAGGAGTACAGAGTACCCTATCGCAAGAGAAGAGGTTGGATAATGTACCCTGATGAGTGCAGGCAATCCCGCCGTCGGCAGGTTAACTGTTGATTGTGAATGTCGTGCAAATGGTCGAAGGAATATAAGACATAATGACAACCAACGTCCCCATCTCCTATTCCCTCCCCCCCCTATCTCGCAGAATGGCTGTGTTCATCCTGGCAGTACGACTGCTGATAAGCCAGAAGGGAAGACACCTCTGGCCGACCGTGAACTGGCCCGGAGTTCGCTTCTCTAAACAAGGACTATCGGATGAAATGCGCAACGGAGGTCCAAAAAGCCGATTGACGAGCTGCTGGACTGGCCTTTGCCATCAAAAAAATATCTGATGTGCCAATTTCCCCACTTCCCGCAGGGAATCAACAACCGTCTCATGACCACGAGGCTCAGACTACGTGGTGAGGAATGCACTGTCTGCGTTCCGGTCTTTGATAACAAACCATGGCTGTATGAAGGACAATTTCCGTGAGAAACATTACGCCCTCTGTCTGGAGAAATTCAGTGTCTCCTTTTTGAATAAAAGGTAGTGGGTAATCCCAAACCCAGATGGGGAGGACGATCGGGGTAGGCAAAAATGCAGCCTTACGATGCCGAAGTCTACTGCAGTAGAGGTTGAGCAGGACGCAAAATCACTGGCCGGTCCGCGAGGCGGAACAGAGGAGAGAGGACGAACTTCATCGTGACTATCAACGCAGTCAAGACTCCGCAGACAAGAGGACTGGGATACTCCTCAGCTCAGACGGTGCAATCCTATTGTCGGAAAATCGTTCTAAATCACGTGCGCCTCCGTGTTCTCTGCCATGGCGATGACGCCCACCGTGACGTGCGGACTAAAAGTAATGTCAACAACCGAAAGGATGGACGTCTACTCAGCTTCTAATTGATGGATGCAGAAATCAAGATGTCCAAGGACAGCGTCCTCGGCCTCTTGGTGGTCGGTGAAATCACGTTACAGGGTGCGGGACTCCTTGCCAACAAACTTGGAACTGATTCGACAGTTCGACCGTCGTTGCCGACGATGTCCACCGTGTGCTCCACAGCATGGTGAGGCCGGGACGGTGACTTGTGCGTGAATTGGCTTATAGTGAATGTAGAATTGCACAGCATCAACCGCACTTTCTCCTCCTCTCCCACCTGGACCCAATGTCAAGACAGAGTCGAGAAGACCGGAGGCGGGGAGAGGGCACAGGTGGATGACACGGTCGACATCGAATCTTGGTGCTCCACTCCGCACCCCCTGGTCCACACATCAAATGATCAGGTTTTTGACCGACAACAATGGGTGGCGGCAGGGGTCCCAGTGTGCGCAACGTCTGCCGGCAACCGCGTCTGCCACCGTACCCCCAAATGTTTACAGTTGTCATGGTGCGCATTCCAATAACGTCTGCCAGGATCCTATATGGCCTCCGTGTTCGCCCACCGCATCTACCACGTGGCCCGTTTAAAGAGCCTTGTTGTCCAAGCTAGACTTCAAAAGCCCGCCAGCTCTTCGACAATTTGAAAGGTGCAGTCTGGAATCGCCGTGACCATTGTCTTGACAATGTCACCCTGCGACACCGACACGTGGGCCATGAATCAAATTTAGGGTATGCATTCTAAACTACGCTCATCAAAGTTACCTTTGAAGGATCCTGGAGGCGAGTTCGTAGGAACAGATCACAGGGCAGGGGAAAAGGGGCGGACTCAGCACCTAAGCAACACTGAAGCAGATTCAAATATAACAGACCAGCCATGTTGTGAGGACGGCGGCGATGACGCTACGGGCGCTCGTGGGTACAGTGGGCGAAAGCGACGATAAAAGGACACCCTGATAATATCGGTTAGGTGCTACGGGACTAAATGAGACCCAGGAAGCCCTTGCACAGGATCGACAGGCTTCGTGTACTGACGTAAAAACTGGAACAGTAACGTTTGAGGTGAACCAAATACGAGCGATCACGGCAAAGCATCAAACACGCAAGACGACAATATCACGAACCCACACCACCAACGCCCAATCTCGCCCACACGTCTTCATAGTCAGTCTACACTCAAGGCACAGATAAGCCACGCGCGACACCTTCAGGTCGACCACAATGTCAACATAACCAACCCCCTCCCCCCACACCAAAAAACTGCCATCATGGCTGGCACCTTCCGCTTCCTGGCTAGTCCCCCTCAAAGTAACACCATGTTTCAGCCCCGGCTCAGCTTGTTTGGACGTCTTCGTACCCGCCGTAACGTGAACGCCGTCAGGACGCAAAATACACCCACCAGTAACGTGGACACAGCGTCAAGATGCTCCCCCCCAAATGAAATCGCACATTCAAATTCTGTATCAGCCATGTCAGCCTCCGGCGAATCTATTAGTGTGCGACTGAAGAACCAGTGTCAAAAACCCCAGTCAACACCAACCTGCGCTGACCCGGAACACTCAGACGCGACGTAGGCCCTGTTCGGCTATTTTCGCCTACATAAGGATTCTCAAAACAGTACAGCCTGGGTATTGCCTGCGAGATATCGCATGACTGGCGGTCAATAATACAGTTTACATGAGCTCCGAGTCACGTTAGTAGCAGGCCTGTCAGCGTTCGCTGGAATGCGCTTGTGCATTCTGTTCTGCTCAGACAGCTTTGTATTCATGACTTATGTTTTGCAAAAACAATATTGAAGTCCATAGCACTTCACACTGCAACCCCAAAACTCGAGCACACGGAGAGTAAGAACGAGGCTGTCTTGCTTGAGGATATGTTATTGGTTTTCTGGGCGTCGCGAAATTGCTCCTGCATCCAAGGCGGTGCGCAGAAGACGGTGTTGAGGGAACTCCTGCCAATGCGAACCCCAACTCTCTGTATCCAAGCTGGGTCGATGGGGTAGCAGTCGTGACTTGACGGAATAACTCAGCCCTTCTTTGGCCTGAAGGTCGGGCTGCAATGGCTACCCCTCTTAGCGTGGCTCTCATGGCACTCCAGCTTGCGCGAGATCCGAGATTCTCCTCTTCCTTCGAACCTAGTTTTGCGGTCGTGCGTGGCACCCGTAAACGGACAATTTAGCCCCGTTGGCCACTACGCTCAGGTAGACCTCCAGTTATCTGGACTACGTCCTACCATTGGCGTGCGGTGGGCGTGAAGGAAGTGAGCTGGCGACTGCGCAATTCTCCCTCATTATGAAAAAAATTTGCCTGCAGCTCAAAACTGTGCCCTCAGGAAAGAGAACGGACCCTAACGCTTGTGATGGTCGACCTGCCGTTGGACTAGAATATGCATACGAGCAGCTGGGAGAGTCAAGACGAATGCGAGTGCAGCCTTTAAAAGAAACGATCCAACATGGCACACCCACAGAACCTCAGTGAGGTGCACCCGTGTCTTGGAGGAAAAAAAGGCTTGAGTCAGAAGTGCTACAGACGCTAAAAGCAGACAATGTGTTTCCAATAAGAATACTACAAGCGAACCCTCGATGACCGTCTGATGTTTTGGAAAGCGGCGAAATGCTTCAAGGAATCAGAAAATAGGCAAAAGTGGAGACAGAAAAACCCCGAGTGGGAACTTACATAAAGACATTTTAGGTAGACTCTGTTGCCCACAACCACGTCGATTAGCTGGTCCTGTGTGATATCCTCTCGTATGACCACGTCGGCATTGAAAATTTCTTTTTAAATAATGAGTTAAGAAGTTTCCGGGGAGGAAAAAATGAAGATTTTTAGGCTAGGAGTTAGTAAAAGGACAGAATATATCAACAGCACTGCAGCTTGAACACAAAGTAGATGCGCAAAATCACCAAAACAATAAAAGGCGGAAAGATGTCAACCCAACGGGTCTAAATAATGCCACATTGCGGAAGCCTGCTTAGATTTTTGGCGCGCCAAGTTGATGAATGTTCAACGGTCTCCGTAAACAGTAGTGGGCACTCCGCGCACTTTAGAAAGTGCATTTACAGACCGTTCAACTGGACTGGCCGATACGGATTCGGCCTAGACACGGCACAAATGGTTTTCGCGGAGGACTCCGCATGTGTACTGAAATTAATCTAGTAGCTGTTGCATTTTCGCCTTCACGAGATGCGGGCATGAGCGAGTGAGATTAGAAACAACTGCTCCGAAAATAAGAAATAACAACAGTAAGCTCGCTTAGTCTGAGTATGCGTGACAACTTGGTATCCCACAGAATACTCGAATTAACCAAAAATGGCAATGATAAAAGTTACTTTTTCTTGGGAGCTTTAGATAAATAACAGCTCTTGTGTTGTGCAGAATTATTTAAAAAGGCCCTCTTTTTTCTTACAAAGGTTCGAAAGCAAAAAGGAGATAATTATAGAGGTAACTTAAATAAGATAACAATGTTCTAAACACTAAGCTGTCAACTTCTAGAAACATTTTAAATGCCGCGCTCACAAAAACTGATTGATTTGAGCCATATTGCACAGAACATTTCTAGTTCATCTACAGAGGCGAGGCAAGCATTCATTCAGCTTCTTTCTAGGACAGAAGGGGTGACCGCCTCTGTAAAATTCACTTTTCCGAATATTCGCCTAGTTTTGTCGTGCTCTATTAAAACCACGTTAGCAGCTTTTAGAGGCATCTAGTCGAAAACCGGTTTTAGCAGGTGGATGAGTTAAATCCGTCAACTTTTACACTAGAAAAGACCTTAGCCCTGTAGGCGACACATTAAAAATTCTTCGCGAATTTGGCAAGCTATCGTTAGTTAATACCTGTACTGTCAATATGGCAAAATCGTGCAACATACGTATACTACTAGCTATCTGCTGGCCGTTTATGAATATCGCGCGGTCATCTCGTAGAGGGTCATAGATTTCGACTAAAATACTCATACCAGCTCTCGACTTGGGCCTATAAGGCCTCATCTAGTCTGATTTACTCCAATCTAGCCAATTAATTCCTAAGGAGAGAAGAGAGCTGAGAGATAAAAGTGCTCAACAAACCTAGCCGGTTGGTCAAAATGTTCATTACTCCTGTTAGATTCCACTACATTCTTGTAAGAAATGGTAGAGTGCTTTAATTATAATGAGCTGAAAGGATACTGTACTCATGCAGAATCATCTGCACCATCTTCTCATTGATATGCGTGAGAGGACACATGGAAGTGATGGTAAGTCCGCCCGTTTTCTTTGCCTAAAAATGATTGTACAGCAATATTTAACAAAAGTAGCGAGAGTAGGTAACATTTTTAAAGACACAAATGTTTCCATTAACAGTTTTTTTTCATGGTTGAAATGGTGTCCCCAGCAGGCTGGGAGTCATTGGTGAGGACAGTATGGTCGAAAATCATTACTCAAAAAAGGGTACATATAGCTCAAGCGTGCTAAATGCGAGCCCTCCACGGGCCTAACTGGTGAAAAATTGAGGGCCCCCAACTGTACTGGCGGTCAAGTAGATTTGACTGTTTCCAAACACCCGGTAGTCTGTACTACCTAATAACTAGAAACCAGAGGAGAAGTCCAAATCCAGGGCGTGCAAGTATCTCGAGTTTTGAAGTAGCGAATTCGGATACACAATTTCTGGTGGAGCATGTTCCTCATACAACCCACGGATGGCATGCGCACAGCGAATGTTCCGTGAAGTGGCGCCGAAAAGTACAAGGTAGAACTGGCATGCTCCGTTATGATGCCAGGTGGCGCGTATATTCAAACAAGCGCATTCCAAGTCTCGATACATTTTTGGTACCGAGGTGTTCCCTCTTAAAAATCCTAATTCTTGAGGTGACGTAATTCTCTATAGACCCAGTAGGGTGAACACTCCTTTTACTCACGCCTTCTTGGGGTTTTAAAAAACACTCTTATCGAAATATCGGAATGGCCATTCCTGGCATATTAGTCGACATCAGAAGGCGAAACCCCAATCTCAGGTACTTGAGTATCCGGGATTCAAACTCGGCTCCAGTGTGCCACTGGACATCTCGTGTCTACTCACTCGTGTTTGGTCCGCCCCCCCCCCTCCCAGCAGTGGGTTTTACTGAACCGAAACGAGAAGAGGTCAGACTAGCTGGCGGGACGCGTTTACCAGGCTGCGTCAAGTCCGCGTGAGCCCGTAATTACTGTCATGCATGGATGCGATAGCACGGCCTAAACGTAGGTCCTCACGCTGCGTCAGTCATTGCGTCCAATCCCGCCACTCAATGGTTAACAGGTTCGGACAGTGGACTGGTGCATAGGAGAGGCAAGGGAGAGTGAGGTCGACATTGAGGACTCCATCGCCAAGGCAAATCAGCAGATCCCTCACTAGCATAAACTTGACGCGCCTACACAACGTGCCATCCATCGGACCTCGAAGGTTAACAACTGCCAGGGTGCGGTCGATACTTCGCAAGTCCACCTCATTATAAGCTAATACGAGGGCTCACATTCCCGTGTCCAACCATTTGGGGCATTCGACATCTCTCAGTGAATACGAGTAGATAGCCGTGGGTTCTGAAAAGCTCTCAGAGAAGCTCAATCCTGTCACGTTTGGAGTGCTGCATGCGTATGCAACTTCGTTTGCCGGATGTGGTGGCACACCCAGATGTAGGCCATCACGTCGCGTCAGTCCCTGGGGCCCATCTTGGCAACGGACGGTTGGCAGGTCTGAGCAGTCGACTGAAGATGGGAGATTGCGGCCGATTCTTTGGAATCCATCATCGGGGTAAATCAGCGAACTCTTCACTAATAATGAGTTTGATGCGCTTAAATTTATCACGACACGTCAAAAGACGCGGCCTGGAAAGTTGCCAACAAACAGGATAATGCAGTCCTCTTGGACAGTAGTGCGTGTGAAGAGTGACGGAGGTGAGCCTACGCCTTGGCTCTATTACGTCATGGACGAGGGAGGGAGACGGCTCGGATTTCACGTGCGCGAGAGCATATCCAGACCTGCAATACTGGTCATTGATTGGGTAGGATCTCACGAATACCACTCACTTCAATGACCATCTTAACGCTGAGAGTGAACTCCTCTACGAGCTCAGTAGAGCGAAGAACTGAAAAAACTGTCCCAACGATCCACTGCTTCCCTGCCTCACTTCATGCTCCAAGCTGTTATGTCAACAAACTCTGAGCGTCAGACTGCGACGGCTCCTGTTAAATGTGACCTCTAGGACACAGTCAGGCAAGTGAGATGCAGGCCGCTCCCTCGTTTGTGCGGGACCAGGTCGCGTGTGGCATGCATGGACGGTCTGTTTAGTCTCATCGGTCACCGCTACCGTGTCCACCACCTCCGGTCGCTCTGGCATTGTGTTCCCAGATGGGTGAGAGAGGGAAGAGGGCGGTATATGCTGGGCAATTCCGCTCCACCGTAATCTCATTCACGATAAATCACCGTCCCGCGCCCACAGCGTGCTGTATACGGTCGACGTCGTCATGTAGGACGGTCGAAATGTCACTTACACCTGGCACAGCTGTGATCATGCCCTTCCGCGCGTGACGATCTTTGGCAACAGACCTCCATTTCGATGACGGTGACCAAATGCCGGGGTTCATGAAACCCTCCTGTCTTACTGAATTGCGTCGAGCCAGGTTTTCAGTTGGTCTCCTCATCGACGCCGCCAGGTGAGCAACGGCGATGGATCGAGGAGCGTAACACAGGGCTTGTGAGAGGGACGGCGAAGAAAGTGCCCAAACTGTCTTAGTCGTCCGTCTTGGATGATTTGAGATATGCTCGCAATGTTGCTAGAGTGAGTGCAGACTGCCTCATTCGAAAGCAAGTCAGTGTACTTCGCTCGATGGGCAACGATTGTCAAAAATCCCCAGTTTTTGTCTAATAGTCCAGCATCCACAACCGTACAGGAGGACTAACCGAATTGATGTCCGGCACACAGGGATCTTCGAGGCAATGGAGATATCGCGTCGGGTCCATAGACACTTTCTAAGGACTGTGACAATGTCGCGGGAAGCGTCGATTCAGGAGACGCTTTCGTCCTCACGCTATCACTTTGGCAACAGCCTCGTCCTGAGGTAGTTGGAACTATCTACATTCTTAATATGACGGCCATTAATCCCGAGGGTTGCCCTCGCCCGGTCAGGGATGATACTCAAAAACACCATGTCCTTCCCAACGTCTATGGATTGACCGACGTATTTATCGCCTTCATTTACGCGTGACACCGCAGACTGTAGATCCCTAAAACCTGAGGCCAACAGGTTGATATCGCCTATGTAGTCAAGATCAGTCAGCCGGCGCCCGAGTGCAAATTCAACACTGTCAGAGCCGTGAAAAGGTATTCAGAAAATCCAGTCAATAGTGAGGTTTAACAAAATCCCGAGTCTAACTTTCTATTCATGGCATCTACCGCCCTCGGATGCGACCAAGAGAGTTCAACGTCAAAGAAGGAGTGACGTTTAGCGGCTTATCCAGACTGACAGGCGGAAATGGGCATGTACAGTAGCTATGCTATCCCCTGAAATGTTGACTGAAATTCCGAAATGCGTTTTCAATTCCAAAAGACTACCTTAGTAGGGTCGTAATATTAATTGTCATATCGCATAGGGATAAGATATTCCAGTCACGTCAGGACGCCGGCTTTCAAATAAGCTTCTAATCGACCGCCTGCATAAACTCTATTTCGTAAAAGGTGATTGGCTAAATAGCAGGAATTTTCGACACTGATTTTTGAGGTCCTTATAATATTCTACAGAAAAAGTGCACAAAACATTTTCTTTATTTTGTTAATTTGGTAAAAAATTATGTCTTCTTCAAATTTTATACTTGAAGAAAGAGTATCATTCGATTTTAAAAAAACTTTCAGTTCCCGAATAATGTTGATCCCGATTTGCCGTAACATTTGCACTCAAGGTTTCCAAGTTACAAGCTATACATTTTTTCGTGCAGGGAAAATCATACATTTCTATATGTTATTATGAAGAGGACATATAGAGCCCGTAAAATTTCGTGATGGATATGGACCATGCTGCCTACTTTATAAGCGGCATGAATAAATGCGCCGATGTGATACAGTACGATAAATATAGCCTTTTAAAAAACCAAAATACTCTTTTTTCATATATAAAACTGGGAGAAGACGTAATCTGCTACCGAAGGAGTAAAAGAAATATTTTTGTGCAATTTTTGGTCCTTTTTTACGAAATGTGATTTACATAGGCGGCCGATAAGGAGCTCGTCCGAAAGCCAGCATCCTGACGCGACTAGAATATCCTGACATTATGTCACATGATAATTAGTATTACAACCCCATTTTAGTAATCTTTTCGAAATGGAGGCGCATTAACAAATGTCGGTTAACGTTTCATGAGATGGTACATCTACTGCGTGTTCGGCCTCGGGGCTCCAAATTTAAAAAAAATAGGGGACAGTTACGTAACGATGAATTGTTAAGTATCGAGAAGCGTTACCAAAATGTAGTGGGTGCATTGTAGGGTCTCATTTCGGACTGTTAGCAGGTGTCAGCCTCTGGTACCCTAATCCCAGGCGCCAGAGCACGCGGGATTCGAATCCGGGTCCAGCGGAGTTATCCAGTAATACCTATTAATATCTGCTTTCGTCCTTCCATCTTAACAGGTTGGTGAATGCCAGTCTCATATGACTTGCAATATTGCCAATGAAAACCAAAGGAAAATGTAGATCGCCTAGGTGGCAGTAGTCTGCAGACCGAGATAGAAGGAGGCAGCAGCACTGACTGCCAGTCGAAGCTCAGTATGTCGTGAGACAGTTTAATATTATGTTCTGTCTATAGTCATTGCACCCCGAATATGCAAATATTCCCAACAGCAAGTGTAAGCAAGGAAAAAAATCCGTCTTTCACGAGTTTCGATGGACGTAGAAGACGTAAAATCGGGAAACCTAAAGTTTAAAAGAGGACTGCGAAGATACTTATTACTCCCAACTCGTCATGTCTAGGAAATTCGAAGCACTTACACGCCTCGGTTACCTTAATGGCATTGTAGCAACGAAAATTGAACGTACCTTGAAGTAAACATTGGGTTTCCTCTGATTAAGACGAATCCCAACACTTTCCAATTCCTTTTCCAACAGTTCTCTGGAAATATGACGGAAAAGATTGAAAGCTACTGCTTCCAGCACATCTACTTTAAGGATACGAGTGTTTTCGACTGTCACTAGGTGCACTTCAAAATTTGTTGACTTAGGAGGGTAGCCTCACCGCTTGCACACTATCCAGCTATCAGATAAAAATCCGTAAGGTCGTGGCAAAGGCATCCAGAAGTACAGGCACGGATAATTAAACATGATTGGTAGCACAAACAGAAGGCGCCGGGAGCATGAATGCCCAACTAAATTAAAAACTACCCACAACCGCTACTTATAAGTGTGAAGTAGGTTACATATTTGAACTAAGATGGTTCTGCGGAAGTCCACAAACGCCATCTAACTATCCTCTCCAACGAAATGCCGGATTACTTTGCAACATCACGACAGGAAGACAAGTAGTCGACCTTACCTCCGCTGCGGCGCCCATATGGATGACCTCTGGGTCAGCAAAAAGCTATTATAGCATCCGCAAAGACGGGTCGGTCCTGGACAATTCGCTACGCTTTGCTGACTGTCTCTGATGATGGACTCAAGTGAGAATCCGAAACGTCAGGCTAATAAAGCTTTTGTTCCAATGATCGTGTCTCCATCTACGGTGTCGGTCCGTGAGTCTAACTGCGAGCTACCCAGTACATCCACACGCAGTAGTCTTCAGTGAAAAGTAGCTGAGAAATAGGTAGGCTGTTAAGTCCGGCTAATAAGCGGTCGTGGGTCATGTGAAGTCACCATACTGTTGACGTTTGAGACATCTATCTAACAATTCAGCCGTAGCAGTAGTAAGATATCGGAAATACAGCCAGTCGCCAAATATCACCTCCCCGGCCGACTTCTGGCATAATCATGAACTGACTTTATGAAGGGGTGGATGGGGACGTCCACTTTCAAACCCAAGAACTACAGGAAACCATCTATTCGCAGGGCCGCCTCACGAAAAACTGTTCATTAGGTCACAGCTTAGCCAGAATTTGAATGACCAGAGTGCTACGATACGCACAACTTGACTGGTCATGATCGAAGCCAAAGGCACGAACAGCAGCAATTTCCGGTCATAAACAACAACCTCAGATGCAGAGATACGACATGTCAGGAAGTTTATGCCTTTGAAACGGCAAGATAATAAATATAAGGTTCCCTGGACTTGCGGGGAACCGAAAAGAGGGCAGGGGTGTCCGTTCGTCGGTAAATGTCTCCTATAGGTGGCGTCCATGGGCACCGGCGTTGCCGGCCTCTACTCTATTGCACTCTAGCGAAAATTAGGTAGGCCGATCAACTTCACACCTCGCTACGCTTGAGAGCAGATATGCATCAAAGAGAAAGTAGGCTTCAATAAACCAGTTCAAAAGCACCAGTCCAAAGGGCGCTCGAAGCTGTGTTTTTGCCAAAGATTGCAGTGATGTTGACCACTAATTCGACCGGCATGGAGTTTATGTCAGCGGTGTGAAGGCTGACGGCATATAAAAGAGTAATGATTCCAGCTAGCCAATGGTAGAGGGGAAGATACCGTGACTGACCGGTCGGACCAATGTTTTGACTTATCCTTGTCCCCCTGAAACTGCTCCATGGAGAAGGTTTCCACGAAATACACCATATCAGACAGTTTGTTGTGATGGAGCCAGTGTTGCTTGAGCGAATGCTCGCCTATTAGACTCGAATTCCCGGAAATTTCACTTAAACCTCACAGAAAGTTGTCTCAAAGGGATTGCTGAATTTTTAACAACTGAGTAGTCAGTTAAATCAGTCAAAACGGTCCAAAGAACTATAGGATAGTTTACCGTTGGACATGAGGTTTGGTGGCATCCAGCATCATGAGAACCAGGTCAGCTGTGCGAGCCACAGCTATTACCTGTCGACCACGGCCCTTGCCTAAAAATGAGACATGTTTTACATTTAACCGTGTTTCTTAGGAAATTGTATGCGGAGACCAACGATATTTAGTACAGTGGGACGTACCTTGGGCGGCGCCTTCAATGATACCGGGCAAGTCAAGGAGCTGAATTTTGGCACCTTCGTACTAAACAGAATGAGTTACTTTTTCCGTTTAAAAGTAACTAACCTCTATCACACCTGGCACACAAGTGAGTGTGGTAAATTCATAGGAGGCGCATTCACTCTTTGCAGACGTAAGAGCATTCAGAAGGGTCGACTTGAAAAGGAGGAAAAATCCGGTGTGATGGGGAAAGAAAGCACAAGCGAACCTACCTTGCCAACGGAAGGAAAACCTATCAGAGCTACTCGCGCATCACCGGACTTCATCACATCAAAACCTTCCCCCTGAGGCCCTGCATAACGAACTACAATCACGGAGAACCTACTTTGGCAGACTTTTCGGAGGGTTTCAGTAGTTCGGCTCGATATTTTGCAAGTTTAGCCTTAAGAAGGCCCAAATGATATTCGGTAGCTGTTGGAGATGACGGTCAACCCACAAAAGGAGGTGAAACTTACCCTTATTTTTTTGAGTGCGAGCAATCTCTTGCTCCACTTCGGCAATTTTGTCAAGGATGCCCATGTTCTGCGCAAATTCGAGAAGAAAAAAGGGAGGCTAATAGGTGACGTTTGGGTAAGTGTCTAGAGGATGCGGCGATGGGAGACGGAATCCCGCAAGGATACGCGAGGGGTGCGCTAAAAGGTGAAATGAGGGAGAAGGTAAGGTAACAAGAGATTAGAGTGGTGGTGGCACAGATGGTGGTAGTGGCGGAGGTTAATTTCATAAAAATTAAAAAGTGTCACTAGAAAGTTTTAAACGGCTTTACAGCCTCGGAGCACGACGAAATGATTTGAAGGCAAAATGTGGGAAGAAGCTGACAAAAGTGCCGGGTGCGCCATGGACAATTCAGGCCGTAACCATAGGGGCCGGACTGTATTCACTGAGATTAAGACAACAGACTGGAATCAGCACTGACTACAAAGTTATCAGGTTGGCACGATAACTTTAGAGGAAGTCAGCTCTGTAATTGTGAGTTTGAACCTTTAATCACAGGGAGTAAACATAGATCGCATCACAGGTCATAAGACGTGCAAGACCTAATTCGCGACGGAAGCGAGATTCACCTGGAGTATCGTTAAAGTTGCAAAATATCGTGTTGCACGTTCATTCGCTCAGTGCTGGTCTGGTACAAAAAAACGTATCGATACGGAAAGACTCAACATCATACCAAGCATCGTAATTAAGCTATGCTTCTTTAAGACACAGGAAGTTTCGCTGGCAAATTAATTACTTCGGTTTTACAGTATGTGAGGATCCACGAGGCGGGCCTTGGCAAATTCCCCATGTGCCAAACACAAGTTTGTGGTATGCGCGAAAGATGTCTTGGAGAACCAACCATGGTGCATGGATGTGAAAGATATAAAGCGTTTTGAAAATGAAAGTCCTAATATAGAATGACCAAGAGCCGCATAAATGGTAGCCAGCGAGTTTTTGGATTCCGAACCAATCTTGACGTGGTATTCTACGTCCTCGCCTTTACTCATTTCAAAGATTGGAATTTCGACTGTCTCGTAAAAACACCACGTTTCTAGCAGGAACATTTGCTCTGAATCCGATATAAAATCTTAGAAGACCGGTGGAAAGTCCTCTTAGGAGACCAACGATGGACGCGATCAACAGCATGGTGCTTATAGACGGAGATCAATGACATCATCGCCACAGGAATTCTGTAAGCCTGTCCAATAATGCACTTGTTCCCAAATGCAAATGGAGATGCTTCAAGACGCGCCCTTTCAGATAGTGACCAGCCCCCAATGCGCTCTCTCGATACCATCCCAACATTGTTAAACTGATGTCGACTACCGTAATGCAGACAGAGATAAGCAAGCTAACTGACCTAGCTGGTTGTTTATAATAATAATAATAATAATAATAATGTATTTTGGGTAATTGGCAATGCCCTTGATGACTCTATTGAAAACAGTAAGCCTAGAAAGCCCAAAACAGTTTCCATCCGCATTTCCAGCCGAAATGAGGCATTTATTGTCATTAACTGCTACCGACCTGATGAAGTGAACAGTTTCAAACATCTCAAGGCGAAGTTATTGCCAGCATGACCGAGTGGGGATGACAGTGCCATCTGGATCTGGTTGTTTCGTGACCTTACCAGGGCTCCAAGGGCTCACTCGCAATGCTCAAATCCCTATGAGGGCGTGCATGCGGCTATAACCTGTGTGATTTTTCTTCTAGGGTGCGAGTGCAAGACAATGAAAACGGACAACGAGGGATCTTGACTATAATCGCTGGGAATAATGCTATAAGTGGGAAACGTAGATTTTACTCTAGACGGAAGACTTTGCAGTTAAAGTGATCTGTGAACAGTCCACTCACATTGTTCGGTGCTAGAGCCCTAAATTTGACACTGAACCTTAACTGACCACAGCTCGTTAAACTCATGCACTGGTTCTAGGATAGTCAATCTCCGGTCTAGACCGAATTTGCGCACACTGCGCTCAACGCACGTGAAAATAGATGACTGCAGATTACGTGGTTTAAACACATGCAGCAGCTGTGCGAACTCATGAAATGTTAACCGAAATTCCGAACTGCGTTTCGGACTCGAAAATATTACTTAGATAGGCTTGTAATATTAATTATCACGCAATATAGTCCTAAGCTATTTCAGTTACCTCGATATGCCGACTTTTGAACGAACTTACTTCCGGTCGCCTTCAAACATTATACTGTAGAAAACGACTACTTAGGCAGTATGCATTTTTCTAATCAGTTTTCGGTGCCCTTTTAAATCCAAATATATTTCATAGAAAACACGCATAAAATATACATTCCTCTGCTCATTTGGTAGAAAATTATGTGTTCTTTGAATTTTGTACTTGAAGGAAGAGTATAATTCGGTTCAAAAGGACTTTCCTAGTTCCTGAATAATTTCGAATCTACCTGCTGAAACATCTGAATTCGGGATTTCCAAACTACAGGCTGTATATTTTCCGTGTACGGAAAAGCATACATTTATATATGCTACTAAGAGGATATCATGTGGGGTTCATAAAACTTAGCAGTGGATTCGAGCCACATTATAGACGTTACAAGGAGGACTAGCAAATGCAAAGACACAATGCTTTATGAACAGGCATCTCACGGTCTTAAAAAGTTTCATAATCAGAAACTTTTTGAAAACAGAATTATACTCTTTCTTTAAGTACAAGATTTGAAGATGACGTAATTTTCTACCAAATGAGTAGAAGAATGGATGTCTTCGTGCATATGTTCTATTAAAAATATTTGGATTTAAAATGGCATCAAAAACCACTGAGAAAAATGCATACTGCTTAAGCAGTCATTTTATACAGAGTCCAGCTGTCACAGGTAGCTGGAAAGAAGTTTGTTCAAAAGCTGGCACCCTGAAGTAACTGAATTACCTTGAAAGCATGCTGCAGGGTGACTAATATTACAACCCCACTTAAGTAATCTTTTAGAGTGGAAAACTCATTTCAGAATTTCGGCCAACATTTCATGAGTTAGTACATCTACTGTATCTACCTGTAGAGTTCTCTGAAAGGTTAAGAAGTTTAACCGATTTAGACTCCTGGAAGGGCACAGAGTACAGACCATTTCTGCTGTACACCAGGGTACTTTAAAAACTTCTCCTGTTTATGGCCAAAACGACTGCTGGCCTCACCGGACACATAGAGAATTTATTGACTCGCATCCTTATATGGGCAGGAGCACATGGTTTATAACGTCCACAGCATCATGCATATCGCTGATGATGTCGAACGTCATGGGGCCTCAGACTCCTTCTCATATTCCCCATTTGAGGGTTACCTGGATCGACTAAAGAGGCTGCTGCTGCCGCTACAGCTGATAGCCAGGCGATTCAGTGAAACAGACGCACAAGGTGTGTGCAAACACAGTGGCCAACAATTTTGGTTTCTGCGTGAGCAAACCGGGGGATCGATTTCAGAGGGCGTTGATGTTCGACAGCAGTTTACGTGCATACTCGGCACCGGTTTCCGAGTGGATACTTCTTCAGCTAATCGGTGCATAGCCCTCGGGCAGGACGTGTTCTCATAGTATAAGGAGAGCTCACAAACATTGCTAATTACTTCTTGTATCCTATAGAATCACCAACCTCACAGATCTACGCAGCTGATATTTCAAGTATTATCGACTGAACACACCTACCGGTACACATCTTGAAGTTCGTCTGCTTTCCTAATGACAACTCGCACGTTTTAATGAAAATATTACGCGGATAACTGTTAACTGGTATCCTTTGCCATTCATTCCCGTCCTCCTCGTGGACAATGATCGCTGGCCCTAAAAGCACAGGCTTTAGTTCTTGGTCAACGAGCATCAAGGCATGAGGTGGACGTAGTTGTAAGAAAGGTAACTAACACCAATTTTTTTCTGTGTAGTTGTAGACATCTACGACTAACACCCCAAGTGGCAACGAAACTGATTGACGGAAATCAAGTAGGCAACGTCGTAATTAGTTTGATAAACCACACTGGGAACTTGGCGAGCAGTCAATGTCATCTGCAGTATGCTTCATCCACTTATGAAGCTTACTGCTTCGGGTGAAGGAGACTCAGACCGGAGGTCAATGGACACGCTGCCAGCACGCAGGGTAGCGAGTTACACAAGCAATGCTGTATGGCACTAATTTCCTTTGTATGTTGCCATGATCCGTTCTGCCGCTCAGTTGAATGAAATGCAGGCGCAAATAAGCAGGCAAGGGAAAAGCAACGATTTTATGCGCAAACAACTGGCTTGGCTCATAAAGAGCAACTTGCGCATGCATGATAATCTACACACCATGCAGTCACCTGATGACCACCGAGAGTCCGTACCAGGAAGCTTGGAGGCTGCCTTCCCTTTCAATCCCCTAAGGCGGTCCATGCGCATTAAGTCCGATTTTCTGGAGGTCGGCAGTAGGCTGCATGACCCACAGGTCAGAAGTCAACTGGTAAGGCTTGCAGGATTTCATGACATGTTCATAGAGGAATTCCTGGTGTGCCTCGGTGGACCTAACACAGATGATTTTGTGAAGAGGGTATTTCACGCCCTCTTCAACGACGAGACAACTAAACATATTAAATTTGAAGGAATGAAGCCAAAGAAGGCCTACGTGGTTCACAGGTGTACGATGTGATTAAAGGTAGGCTTCTGCGCATGTGTAATTCTGCATGTTAAACAGACGTTTACGGTGCGTGCAACAGACGGGGGAGGGTCGATGTTTAGGAACTCGAGGCCGCCTTTGCAAAGCAGGTGAATAGATTCCTTGATGCCCAACGCAAGCGACGTTCTCAGGCGAACTCTATACTGGATGACTCTGATGGTAAGTGTAATCATACTCATAATACACCTGCTTGGTTTAGGACCGACAGCAGGACCATCATCGTCCAGGACGCATACAGAGATATGAAGACAATCTTTCAATTTATATTTTTATGACAAAATCGTCTTTTCGCTACATGAAAAACGCCTTCATATAACTTTTTGGAGGCAAAGTAGTATGTACAGTAATAGATCGGGTGGAAGGTGTGGAAAAGAGCATTCGTAGGTGCTAAAAGGCATACGTCGCAAAGGAAAGGCGTAACGCAGCTACTAGCGCCGTAGCGCGACCAGATGGACAAAATCGGCTATACATCGGCCATACCTATCGCGACTTTTCCTCAAAGAGGCGTTGTGGCCTCGCTATGGAATTTCTGCTAGGGTCTTCGCAGCCGAATAAGATGGGGCATCGAGCAAGACAAATAAGTAGCTAAAGAAAATAATATCATGATAGACATCACAAGTTGCACCCCTAAGGCCACGACCGCTTTACCCAAATACGCAACTTCCTCCGTCACAAATCTGGTATTCGATGATCCGCCATCGTGAGCTTATAATTAGGGGTCACTTGACTTAAGTCCGACTTCCAGGAGGTTAATAGCAGACTGCACGACCCCCAGGTTAAGTCGCAGCTGGTAAGGCTAAGCGAATTTTATGACATTCATAGACGCACTTCCTCATATGCCTCGGTGGGCGCAACACCGATGATTTCGTTAAGAGGGTATTTTATGCCCTGTTTGATGACGAGGCGTGCATGCACGTGAATTTCCGTGGGAAAAAAACCAAGGAGGGCCTGTGCGGGTCACAGGTTTACGAGGTGATAAAGGGTAGGCCCTTGCTTACATGTAACTCTGCATGGAAAACAGACGTTTATGCTGCATGGAACAAGGGAGGGAGAGTGGATGTTTATGAACTTGAGGCCGCCTTCACTAGGCGGCTGAAGAGATCACTCGACGCCCTTCGGAAAAGGCGATCCCGGCCGGATTCCCTTCTCGATGACTCTGACGGTAAGTGAAACTGAAGTATTATTACACATACTTGGTTTAGAACCCTCAACAGAACCCTCGTCGTCCCGGCCGCGAGAGGATTAGCGACCAGAATAATTATTTTTTTTATTTTTATAATAAATCATTACCTCTATCATGACACAACGCCTTCCTTCAACTTTCGTGGGGGGGAGGGGGGTTCCGTAGTTCTTTAAGTACTAAATAAGATGGGAGGTGGAAAAAAGAGCTTTCGTTGGTGGTAAAACGGAAAGGTCGCTAAGGAATGCCGTCCCGCAGCTGCATAATGCCGTATCGCGACTTTTCGCCATTGTTTCCATAGCGACCACATGGACAAAATCCGCTATAAATCGGTCATTGTATCGCGACTTTTCCACAGCGAGGCGCCGTCACCTCGCTGTGGAATTGCTACTAGGGTTACCTCACCTATAAAGTCAATCAGTCGATTATAAAAAACCGCGTGAGTGTACTGTAAATATATGCAAGAACGCACACCAACTACGATGACGAAGTGCGAGAGGAGCATTAGAAATTACCAGCGAAACCTGCGAAAACAGGTCGCTGAAAAGCACACTAACCGGACTGACGACCCGCGGGATATCTTTTTTGAAATTTCCGCTTCTTCATCTGTGCAATTTAATAAGACAGTCAGCCTGTGGGAAAAGTTTTAGTAATAAATGACAAGGATGACTCCGTTATACTTCAATTTTCTCTTTGATATAAATCACGAGTGGTGCACAAATTATTCCAACAAACACGGTTAAGGATGTAGCTGCGGATAATAATAACAATAACCAGTGCTCCCCGGACTATAGGATACAGTTTTGGGAAAGATCAGACTCGATCGCTGGGAGAAGAGCTTTATTAGGCTGAGGTTTCGGATTCCTGCTCGAATCCATCATCAGAGATAACAGCAGATATGGGTGCTTCAATCAATAGGAGCTGCAATTTTTATAGGATGCAGTCGCCATGCTACCGCATACCTATGATCATTCACGGCTCTCCCGTTCATACGGGATCGTTGCACTTGGTGTGCTAATTGTTCGATAGTCAACATTTGCGTCGTTAAGTGCTGCAATTTCATCACGTGTGTTGGAGCTTGGTGCGATGATTTCTTAACCATCTGACCCAACGACCCTGGCGTTGGGAACAGTGTTCACACATAAGCTCCCCGCGTGGTAAATTACTCCGCCTAGGCGAAGTCTCAGCACCGAGTATGGAAGAGGAATGTCATTACACTTGCTAATAGACTGGGTGCCACTAAAACCATGACTTAAGCACCTCACGGCTCACGCGGATATCGCCTCTTGCGAGAACTTCGACTTCGTCGAATTTGAATGTGCGACAACGCTGGAGTGTGTTCAGCCATTCGCGGTCGGAGTTGTCTCTGTCTGCGAGCTGCTTTCGTCTCTAATGAAGGACTCGAGCTGGAATACAAAACTTCAGGCTAATAAAGCTCTTAACTCATGATCGTCTCCTTCTTTCACATTACTTCCTGGGACTCTTCTACTAGCTTCTATTGGCAAACGTTTCTACACATGTTAAGTGTGGACGGTATTCGAGGTTGTTTGGCATTGTCCTTGGTCCGCTTTAAAGCAAGAACGGCAAAAGCAGAACAAGAACCGCAAACGGAACTGTCTCTTAGGACGAGTGCGGGCCAATAATGTGAAGATAGTAAATAATCTTGGTTATGTGCCTTACAAAGCCAGACTTGCTTAACTTGACTTGCTTTCTCTACATTAAAGGTATATTCGCGATGACCTCGTTCAGACCTACAGTTCAGTTCAGTTCAGTTTATTGAGGGAAATAGGCCTAAACCTTTGAGTACCCTATTTGCAACGTAAAAAATGTGTGGTGTACAAATAGATGTTCTGGGCTGAAATATTTCGAATACGCCCATAATGGTGGGACAAAATGAGAAGGAGTTACAGGGGGTGAGCTCGACTTCTCATCGCTCTTGGTCATTTCGGAACATAAATATGTCCAGATTCTTCTTAAAACTTTGTATAGATGGTGACATCACAACATCTGCGGGAAGCTCATTCCACGGTTTGACCACCCGAACCGAGAAGGAGAACTTCCGCACATCCAGCCGTGCCTGCTGAGTGCGCAGTTTTATCGGGTGACCTCGGAGGTTGGTCGTGGTAGCAAATTCAAAAAAGTCCTCGAAGGCCAGACTGCAATCCAATCCCTTTAAAATGCGGAAGGCTTGCAAGAGATCTCCGCGAAGTTGCCTGTAACTCAAAGGAAAGAGGTTCAGATTTACTAGGCGGGTAGCATAAGGAAAGGAGCTTTGACCCCTAACCATCTTCGTGGCTCTCCTCCGGACTCTTTCTAGGCAGTTTTGATCCACAACAGCCCACGGCCTCCAAGCTTGTATGCCGTACTCTAAATGCGGCCGGACAAATGTTCCGAATGTCTTAGAGAAAGCATCTTCGTTAAAGTCCATAAACACACGCTTGATGGCGTACAGTACGGACACTGCGCCTTTTGCCACCCTCGAACAGTGGGCGGATGGTTTTAGGGAACTCGTCGTAAGCACACCGAGGTCCTTTTGGGCGTCGACCTCTTGTAGGGCTGCACCGCCCAGAAAGTAGCCTCATGTGCTGGCGGATCTGGCTGTGTTGCCTAGGCGAAGTATGCTACATTTGGCAACGTTGAACCGCAGGAGCCAACGGTTTGACCACTCCTCTAACCGATTCAGGTTCATCTGCAGTCTGTCTTCATCGGCAGGACCCTGAATTACACTCCATATCTTCATGTCATCCGCAAACATTGCTACTTCACAGTCTAAATCTCTTGCGGCATCGTCCACGTAGATAAGGAACAAAATGGGTCCCAGAACTGAACCCTGGGGACACCACTATCGACCATAGCCGGATCTGATTTTCCCCGACCGACGCACACAACCTGGTGTCGACCCACAAGGAAGTTTTCGATCCATTTAAGGAAGTTGCCACCGATCCCTATTTTTTTCAGCTTATGTAAGAGCCTTTGGTGTGGCACAGTGTCGAAAGCCTTCTGGAAGTCGATGAAGGCTATGTGGACCGCGTGCCTGTCGTCAAGAGCTCGGGTGCAGCTCTGGAGAGATTGCAGCAGGTTTGTCGTGCAGGAACTTCCTTTTCGGAACCCATGTTGGCATTACGATAGCAGGCCGTGAACTTCCAGGAATTGCATCAGTTCAGTCTTTATGATCCTTTCCATAACTTTGCAGAGAATGCATGTCAAGCTTATGGGCCTGTAATTTGCCGTCGCTGCCCTGTTACCTCCTTTGTGTAGCGGAGTAATATGCGCCAGCTTCCAATCGACAGGAAGTGTTCCAGTGTCAAATGACGTTTGAAAGAGCATCGACAAAGGCACAGAGAGCTCACTGGCAAGTTCCTTCAGAAGCTTGGGTGGAATCTCATCTGGTCCTGGCGACTTCGATTCGTTCAATGCCTCTAAGTCTCTTCGGACAATGCCTTCTGAGAAGAGTATATCACTGACGATTGGAGTCGGCAGTTCTTCGGTGGATGGAGGAAGGAACCTTGCCTCGTTTGTGTAGACTGATTGGAAAAACCGTGATAAATACGCAGCTTCGTCCCTACTATGAGCGATCTCAACGCCATCAGTAGTCTTTATCAAGGGGATTTGATGCCTGTTCCTTGTAGTTCGTCGGAGGTAGCTGTAGAGCAAGTTTGGGTCCTGCGTTGCTTTTTGTAGCAAGTTCTTCTCGAATTCCCGCCGCGTCTGCATTATCAGCTTCCTCAGTTTGTTCCTCTGTGTCTTGTAAGTGTTGAAGCATTCAGCTTGTCTAGTGACGCAGTATTTTCTCCACAATTTGTGCTTCCTGTTGATTTCTTTCTTGAGGTTACTATTTAGCCACCCAGGGCGTTTGTTTAGTCTTACACTAGACAGTGGGCAGTGGTTGTTGATGAGCTGCAGGAGGATATTCTTGAACAGCTCCCAGTCATCGTTGGCAATTCCCTTAAACAGTGAGCTCTAGTCGAGACCGGATAAGTCTGCCCTCATCTGATTGAAGTCGCCCCGCCAGACATTCCGTCTTTTGTGGTCTGGAGTATGTGAAATGACAGTTCGACCATCGGTTTCGATGATGTCCACCATGTGCCCCACAGTTGCAGCAGCAGTGGGAGCAGGGACGGTGACTTACGCAGGGGTTTATACTGCCAGTAGACTTGCGTGGCATCTACCTAAACTCTCTCCTACTCCCTCGCCCGAGCCCGGTGTCAAGACAGAGTCCGGACGACCGGAGACGAGGGAGGCCGCAGGTGGATATGTCGAACGGATCCTCACCTTGGCGTTCCACCACACCCCCAGGTCCACACAACAATAACCAGGATTTCAACCAACACAACAGAGATTTGGAGGCTGGCACGGCCGAAGCCGCACCTAGGCGTACCGTCAACGCCTGGCTTGGATCCCACACTGTGATGGGAGTGCCATAGATGCCACGTTAAAAAGGAGCCATTGCAGCCTGACTCTCAGGCCGCCTCCAGTCAAGGAGGAGGTCCAAGTTACCCCGTCAGTTGGTAACCTTCCAAGCCACGGCTTTTAGCGCACCGTGATAGCTTCAAGCACGTCAGATAGTTTATAGTAAGGAGATAGTGCGCTGAGTCGTCGACCTCACTCTCCCTTCCCACTCCCATACCCCAGCCGCTGTCCGAGCCGGTCAGCAGAATGGAGTTGGGAATGGGCGCGGTGGCTGTCATGGTCGACTAACCATGACTGCGCGCGCCACGGCACGACCTGGCCCCCATACACACAACACCAGGATTTCACACAGCGGGGGTTGAACGGCGTGTCTCTCACTTGCGTGAGAGGGCCGTGGAAGGTGCAGCTAGTCCGCCACTAGTCCGCCACTCCACACAACACACACACACAACGCGACGAACTGCGTGAGCCGAGAGCGGGCGTCAATCAGCAACCTTCCTATCCACGACGCTTGACGTGCTGGGATAGTCTCGGACTCAAGTCACCCGTGCAGCCGAAGCCGCATGGAGACCGAGTCGAGATGCGGACTTCCCACTTGCGTGGGAGGTGGCAGTTGGGTGCGTGTTGATGTGTGGTGGTGATAGTGGAGGAAGGTAGGGAGTGTGTGGATGTGTGGTGTAACCGGCGGTTGTCTACCGCAGGTCATCGTGGATACGCATGTGTCCGAAAGGCCCATGCGATGCCTGAAAGTGCGAGGGCAGTGCGGGCAGTTGAGACGAGCTTGGTGGGTATAGGTGGGTGCTCCAGGCACTGGTTCGCCAGTCTCTATGCGATGGATTCGCAAGTGACCGACCAGGCCGATGCGTGAGGTGAACGTGCGTGGGCAGTGTGGGCATGAGAGGTCCACGTTGTCGGTGTCAGCTGTAGTGGAAGCAATGATGGTGGTGGTGGTGATGGGCGCGTGTGGCGATGGAGCGAGGGCGGTGCTGGGCCTGATGGGTGTGTTGGATGTGGTGGGTGTGTCAGAATTGTGGTCAATTCCGCTCTCGTGAATGCGCATGTGGCCGAATAGACCCATGCGAGGCGTGAAGGTGCGAGGGCAGTGTGGGCAGTGTGGGCAGTGGGGGCGAGTGCGGTGTGTGTAGGTTGGTGCTCCAGGCACTGGCTCGCCACTCTCTGTGCGATGGATTTGCAAGTGACCGACCATGCCGATGTGTGAGGTGAAGGTGCGGTCGCAGTGAGGGCAGGTGTTGTCCTGATCCTCATCGCTGGAGTAGGGAGAGGTAGGGGTGGTGTCTGTTGTTGTGTCGCGGTTGGTGATGTGCCGTTGGGGCAGTGGTGGAGGAGGATGAGGAGGATGATGAGGAGGGGGAGGAGGAGGAGGAGGAGGAGGAGGAGGATGGAAGTGGTGGGTCAGAAGAATTGTCAGAGTTAGTTGGCGGAGGAGGGGAGGAAGAGGCGGGCGGGGGGACGATGGTTGGGGCAGTTGGAGAGGCGCAGTTGATCCGAAGGTGTCCAACATGTCAGATTCGAGCCACGAATGTCCGTTGACATTGAGGACACGTTGGAAGCGGTTGTGCAACGGCGTTGCGTACTGGGAGAAGTTGTGATTTGCGGGCTTCGCGTTTCACTTTGGCGGCAGCGATGCGGTAAGCTTCGTAGATCGCAGCGCCTGTCTTCACTGTCCTCCTCCAGGTCGGTCGATCGAGTGCGAGCTTCTCCCAGTCTCCGTAGAAGAGTCGTTTGGGAAGTAGTTCGTCGTACATGCGCACCAGGTGGCCGCTCCAGCGCAGCTGCAGGTGCCTCAGTATGGCGTAGATGCTGGGGATTCCTGTACGTTGCAGCACATCCGTATCGGGGATGCGATCCTGCCCGTTCAGTCTCAGGATGCGACGAAGACAACTGAGGTGGAAGTGGTTCGGTCGGCGTGCCTGCTTTGCGTACACCGTCCAAGTCTCCGCTCCATACAGTAGTGTCGGCAGGATGACGGCCTTGTACATCTTCAGCTTCGTGCTCAGCTGAAGACCGTGGCGATTCCAAACTGTGCTTTGGGGGCGACCGAAGGCTTGACTGGCTTTCGAGATGCTGTTGGTGACTTCGTCGTCGATCTTGGTGTTGCGGGAGAGAGTACTGCCCAGGTACGGGAAGTTCTCCACCACTTGCAGTTGGGTCCCATTCACGCTGATTTGCGGCGGCTCGTTGGGGGCTGTGGATGAGTCGGGTGGCGGTTGGTGCATCACCACCCTCTTCTGCGTGTTAATGACCAGACTGAATTTCTCGCAGGCGGCGGAGAATATGTCCATGCTGCGTTGCATCTCCTCTTCCAAAGTGGTGTTCAGGGCGCAGTCGTCGGCGAAGAGGATTTCGTGATCTGTGGTTGTGGATACGCGCGATTTGAAGTGCATCCGCCGTTGATTCAGGAGGTCACCGTCCGTCCTGTAGGCGACGCGGATCCCTGGGCGGTCGTCGCGGTACGCGTCCATCAGCATGGCAGAGAACATAAGACTGAAGAGGGTAGGCGCCAGTACGCATCCCTGCTTCACTCCATTGGTCGCTGCGAATGCGTCTGAGACAGCTCCGTTGTCCGTGACTCGCGCCATCATACCGTCGTGCAGCTGACGTACCATCTGAGTGGATCGCTCCGGACAGCCGAATTTCTGCATGATCTTCCGCAGTCCTTCACGATTCACCGTGTCTAAGGCCTTTCGTCAGGTCCACGAATGTAGAGCACAGGTGAGTCCTCATCTCCTGACACTTCTCCTGAAGTTGACGGGCGGCGATGATCATATCCGTGGTCCCACGATGACGACGGAAGCCGCATTGGCTTTCCGGCAGAAGGCCCTGTTCCAGATGGTTATTGAGGCGGTTGAGGAGGATTCGTGCGAAGATCTTCCCGGCGATGTTCAGCTAGGAGATGCCGCGGTGATTGTCGCAGACTTGGCGATTCCCTTTGCGCTTGTAGAGATGCACTATGGTTGCGTCCTTGAAATCCTGCGGGACTTCGCCTTGACGCCACATCTCCTGGAAGAGCGCAGTCAGGTGATCCATCAGTTGGGGACCTCCGTGCTTGTAAACCTCAGCAGGGTTCGCGTCCGATCCGGGTGCTTTCCCGCTGGAGAGCTACTGCACGGCGCTGATCGTTTCCTGGAGAGATGGCGGGAGGTCGAGGTCCACGTTGGTCTCTACTTGCGGCAAAATGCTCGGCCCATCGCTGTAGAATTTGTGTCTCCTCAGTCAGGAGAGTGCTACCGTCGGCGCTGAGGAGAGGAGCAGTGCCCTTCGTCGGCGGACCGTAGACAGCTTTGATCGCAGAGAAGAAGTTCTTCCATTCGTTGCGGTCCGCGTAGCCTTGGATCTCCTCAGCTTTGCGAGCAGTCCAGGCGTCCCGCATCTCGCGCAGTCGTTGCTGGAGCTGGCGGCGACTGCGATAGAAGGCAGCTTTGTTGTCCTCAATGGGGTGATCTACGTAGGCTTTGTGTAGGCGGTTCTTCTCAGCAAGCAGATGTCTGATGGCGGCGTCGTTGTCGTCGAACCAGTCCTGTTGTTGGCGGGGAGCGCGACCGAGGACGGCGAATGCCGTCGACCGGACCGTGTCTCGCAGTTGACTCCAGCGGTTCTCCACGGAGGCGTTCTCAGCAGCGGCGGCGTCGGCAGCGATAGGAAGGTTGTCTAGCCGTTGAGCTAGCTCATTGCTGAAATGAGGATGGTGAGCAGGCAAAGACAACAAAGCAACATTCAGCTTACCTGGGGGTCGCTTACGTTGTGGTCTCCTGCGGGGCTGTAGGCGAATACGCATCTTTGAGATGACGAGGCGATGGTCGGTCCACCCGTCAGCACCCGCGATCGCCTTCGTCACCAGCACGTCCCGCTGATCTCGCCTCGGACGAGGACATAGTCCGGCAGGTGCCACTGACGCGACCGAGGATGCCTCCATGTGGCCTTCTCTCGCTCCGGCAGACAGTAGAACGTGTTCGTCAGGATGAGGCGGTGTTCTGCGCAGGTGCGGAGAAGCAGCAGACCATTGTCGTTTGAGCCGCGGAGACCGTGGGGACCCAGCACTCCTCTCCAGGCAGTATGGTCTGTGCCAACGCGGGCGTTGAAGTCGCCAGGGACAATCAACTTGTCCGCCTTCGACACATTCGACAAGAGGGCGTGCAGGTCCTCGTAGAATTTGTCTCTGACGGCGTCGGGGTTAGTCATCGTCGGAGCGTAGCGCTGATGATGGTGGCGAATTGGCCCCCACTCCGGAGAGGCAGACGGAGGCTCATCAGGCGGTCGTTGATTCCCTGCGGCAAACAGGGCAGTCGTCCCACGATGTCGTTCAGGATAGCGAAGGCGATGCCCGCGTCTCGTCTCTCTGGCCTGGGCCGACCACTCCAGAAGAAGGTGTAGCCGGCACCCACTTCCTCCAGTTGGCCTTGTTCGGAGAATCGGGTCTCGCTGAGTGCGGCGATGCCCACCTTGTAGCGGGCGAGCTCTCGTGCCACTAGAGCCGTTCTCCGCTCCGGTCGGTTGCTCCTCGGATTGTCTAAAAGGGAACGAACATTCCAGGCTGCCAGAGTGAGCGGGCTCACCCTGCCAGTCTGGGGACAACGAGTGGGGCGACGGGAAGGAGGTGGAGAAGAAGATGACGAAGGAGAAGAATAGGCAGAGGAAGAGGTTGAAGAGGTAGGATGAGGAGAATGAGTATGGTTGTTGTTGTTATTGGTATTGTTGTTGTTTCGATTTTGATTGTTTCGACCATGTTTAGACGTCTGCGGCCCTGGCTAGCCTGGAGACGGCGTGGTACCCAGCAATGTTTAGGCCACCTTTTCTAGGCCCTTCCCCTCGTGGGGGCAGGCAGTGCCGCCCCTGAATCGGGCTGCCCAAGTGCATGGTTGGCGCGACCGAATCCCACTATGGGGCCACGACTTTTATATTTGTAGTGGAGAACGACCGCATATGCCGTGAGTCCGCGGTCTCCGTCGGCGAGGGTGGGCGCGTCTCAGCGAAGGCGATGCGGAGACCCGCCCCGGCAGGAGTTGTCCAAAGGCGTACCAGGCAGAGCCTCGTCACGACGATGCCGGCGCAGTTTTTCATCCGACCATCCATCCAGTGGAGTCCGCAGTACACTGTGCACGCGGCACAAGCGCACAGCGCCCTCACCTGGTTTAGCCCGCCGGTCGAGACGGTTGCCCGGGGTGTGGCCGCTGAGCAGAGCCCAGCTTCGTAGAGCCACAGGTGAGAGTTGGGTGCAAGCAAATAGACGCTAGGCGTAGTCTCACCTGCAAGCAAGTGAGCGACCACTACGACCATCACGTGAACCCACCGCTGGACACCCCTACACCCCATGTGAAATGGAGAATAACGAATAATCCCAAATAAGCACTACGTGATCACTTCGGCCACAGGGCGGCTTGGAGGTGATCTCGTATATGCTGTCTGGTGTTTTCGTAAAAACCAGATCCAGGCATATTGCCCTTTGTCCTTCACGTGTTCTCGTTGGAAACATTACATGTTGTGTGAGGCACGCATTTAATGTTTTGTTCAGCAGACGGTGATCGAATGCCGATTTTGGACCTGACGCTTGGAGGGTATTCCAGTTTGTCCCAGGTGCGTTGAAGTCGCCCATGATCATGATGTTAGGTCGACTGGAAGATTTCTCCAACTGCTCCAATAGTTGAGTGTCGGCGATTTGGTCTGTCCTAGGTGGTCGGTAGACAGTGAGGACATCGAGACACGGGGAACCGGTAGCCTTGATGGTCAACCAAATAACTTCCGTGTCGCACGCAAACTTGGTGGTGTTATCCGACACTGCCAGACCGTCATTCACATACACAACTATACCACCACCCTGACGATGTTCCCCGTCCCTTCGATAAATTTGGTATCCAGGCAAGGCTGCTTCGCTATTGCTAATATTCCCGGACAGCCAAGTCTCGGTTACTGCTAAAACATCTGGAGACAGGTCGACAAGGCAAAGTTTAAGCTCGTCTATTTTCGATATGAGGCTTTCGGCATTCGTGTACAAGCACCTCGGTATTGCACCAGCCGAATTTCCCGTTGTGTTTGTTACTGTTGTGAGAATAACTCCGTTATGTCGGACGCCATGTTCTCTGGGCTCTTCCATTACGTGATGGGTTCCATTTATATCCGTTGCTTCAGTCAGAACATTGGACGTTACGGGGTCACTTGTGTTGCCGCCTTGAGCAGGTGGTTCAACGAAGGTGTCTGTTTTAGCTGAGTAGCTGTCGTCGTTCGTAGTATTACAGGCTGGCTCCACTGAAACGGCATTTTTTTCCGAATTACCTTCCCCTTGAAGATAGCCAGATTGTGTTCGCCATCCTTCAGTCTTGATTTTAACTCCAAGACAAGTTCCCGGCGTTTCAACCGTTCCGCTGGTGAATAGTCCGGTTGAAAAAAACCTGTTTGTATGTGTTTCTGAGATCGGTTTTTTAGAGAGGATAAACCTGATTTGCTCTCTGTTCTCCAGCATAATTTTGAGAGGGCGAGGTGGTTGTGCTGCTGTCCTGTCTTCACTCCTTTTTCCTATCCGGAATGCTTTCAGAACCTTTATTTCCATGTCTGCCTGGAGTAATTGATTTAATAGACCATGAAAAGAAGCAAGGTCCTCTGAGACACGGTCTTCAGGTCTGACTGCATTCGATTCCGACAAAACCTGAATAACCAGACACTGCTGGCGAGCATGGTCCTCCTCACTTTGCCTTTCCGGTGAATTCGCTGCATGTGGGCGAGGACGATTTACGGAGTCATCGCTTGAACGCACACTTTTACTGTCTACCGACTGTCCCGAGCAACCCATCAGGGCTGGCTGTTATTTAGAATCCTGTCATGGCGTTTCCCTCTCCCCTTTACCAACGGGTTCATGACTTCGCATTCAGATACGTGCTCTGTAGTGCGCGCTGGTTGGTTGCCAGAACAAGAAGGTAACAGTAGACTGGATGACCCAGGTATATAATCTCCAGGCAAAAGAGAAATCCTGTCACATACAGCAAGAGGCTTAGGCGATGTGGCTTCCGCGCCAGGTAATTTTTCTGTGACATAGCTTAAGACTTCTTCCGTGGGATTGTTAGGGACTACGAATGTGCCAGGAAATTGATGAATGTTTCGAATCGGCTTGGATAAACCGTCTGCTTGGTTACCCACCTAAACTGCTGAGGACTTTGGTCAGTTCGGAAATTCAGCGGAACAGCTTCTCGTGAAAGGCCGTTGGAGATTGAAAAAGACTCCCCTCGATGACGGTGCTTCGAGACTCTGTTGAGTCATGTGAATTAATACTAAATACTCATTTCCCGAGAAACTATTGCACAAATAACCAAGATTGGAATAGTGACCGCAGTTTGCGCTGGCACATACATAGCGATGACTTGACACTTTCCGTAATTACTGCTGTCGAAGCTGATCCTATTGTCGATCCGGATTTGAAATGATAGTGTAAGAACGAAAATCAAATTTTATGAATGAACTTATTTTGGCTTGTCCTTCTTGAGTTTTTTTGGCACTGATTGCAGAGTTATTACGGCACGTAAACACGCTGGGCATGAATCGAACTGGAGACAAACAAAAAGAAGGCATAGGAATTTGTCGAGCGAAAAAATTATGATTTAAGGAAGTCAGATGATAACGAATTTTAGTGCAGCGAGAGGGTTAACTTACTTAGGAGGCGGTTTAGATAACTTAAAAGGAAGCTTGCACTAAGGTCGGCAGTCAATCCCGTGGTATTCCCGGGAAAAATTTCGACAAAACTACTTGTAGGCAACCGATACACTGATGGCTTGCACACTAGCCAACTGGGGAGCCTTGGTGGGAATTTAGATATGAACCTAACGAAAATCTACCCGAAATATTCTGTGACTAATTAGATGATGATACTGAATCCCGAGTGAGTCACCTAGATTAGGAATCCGATGGAACGTGCTGATTTTTGAAATGCGCCGTTATTTTCTGTGTTAGAGCACGATTTGGAATGCACAGGCTACCGATCACTGATACTCAAATGTAGTGGTCGAATAAAATTCGAAATATCATGCGCACGATGGGTGCTTTTAGCTGAGGTTACGAACTAACAGGTTGCACTGAGAGCAAGGAGTGTGAGATCGAAAAAACGAAGTGAAATTGCGGCTGTTCGGGCAGTCATAAGGAGCTGCTTATTGTTACTTTGGACGGCAGAGCCCAAAATACTTGCTGGATGATAGCGAAGATCAACGAACGTCGGAAAGAAATGTGAGTTATAAGTTCCTCGTATTCGAAAGGAAGACAGAAGGGCAATTTCTCTGTTCAGGAATATAACTGACAAAGTTTGCTTTAAGAAAACCAGACAGTATAGCTTATGTCCCAGTTTTTTCGTTACTGACAACGGTCTAATTCCTAGTCGGTTTGAAATTCATAAACAAGAGGGTGTCACGACAGGCGGGGAGACTGTAAACAAGTTGTCAGGGAAAAATCGAGTTTTAAGGCCCATTTCATAAAATTGTTGTTCTTTGCTAAAGACCGGGTATAAAGGTTTTAGAGGAGGAAGTGTCTTGTTTTAGTACTCAAGCGAGAGGAAAACAGATCAAGTGCTCCCTGATTTCATTTTTCAAAGTAGTGTGTCTGAGGTATGCTCCGTCTTTGATGCGCAGTAAATGTGAAAGATGGTGCCAGATTACGTTTGAAGTTTTATAATATTTTTGTCCTCGCGAAGCTTATTTTTGTGTTTTTGTTGTGCTGTCATTTCATGACTTCTGCATCAGCTTACCTATACGATTTTAATTATGCTAAAAAGTTCCTAGTTTTCACAGTCTCTTGCAAGCAGGTCATAGTTTTCCATGATACACATGGAATACTATTGATTTGCCATGCTTTCTGACTAGCCATACATGTGCGCACAGCGGGAATTTTTCGTGACATGAATTAGCCCGTTTATTTTGCACGCAATGCCATTTTCGCGAACAAACTCGTCAGTTTTTAGCTATTTGATTGCCTTAAGTTATTTTTCCACCTTGTGCGTAGTTTTTTTTCATGTTCTGTCAGTATCTTTCAATTTCTACATGCACCGTAGAGGGTATACCATTGACATTTTGCGCAACATGTAAGATGTTTTCGTTGAAATGTTTTGTGCCCTGTCAGGAGATTTCGGTTTATTCCATTGGATGCTGCAAATGTAATCCAGCCTCTCCAGCCCAGTTTAGACAAGAACAAGGGAAATTCAATAATCTGATCAATCTTTAGAATCTATTTTACAGGAGCTTGGCTGATGTACAGACCAATCCAGTGCTTGTGCGTTCTGATTAAGCATTCAAGAGCGCTTGATAGGAATCATTGGGGTCAGGCAAGCGGAGACACCGCCAATAGACATTCAAGCAATACTCACTAACACATGAAAACTCCACAACATGCTTTCCACTCTAAATCAACGAAGCGCTACCAAAACCGGACTATGACAAACTGGAGAAATCTTACAGCCATAAGTGTGAATAGTTAGCGCTTTCCATTACTACTCCTGTGTTCAGAAAACTCCCTAAAGGGTACCTAGTTGTGTGTCGCTGTTTTATGAACATTTGGTTAGTACGGAGTTTAATGATAAGACAGGACTAGTTTCTTTCGGATAGAAGAACTCTTGCATGAAATGAAATCACTCCCTAAGTATTGAAGTCACTGGGCCCGAGACTGTTTTTGCAGGTCACTTGTTCAAACTTCTAAAGGCAAGCCTTTGGCTTCTCCAGTCTGGCCCCTGCGGTAACGCTGCTCTTACGACTTCCCGGATGCCTACGAAGACTACGTTGGCGAATTTACCGAGGTGTATATTACAGGGATGCTATCTATCTGGCATATTTGAGGAAATCTGGTTTTAACCACATCAACTAAAGCGTCGCAAGGTTAAGTCTTCTCGCAGGTTCCTGTGGTGGTTGATTTCATCAAACGAAGAGATTGATTTCTTTGCGCTGCCTTCATTACCAGACCACACCAATGCATACCGTTCATGCCAAGACCATTTATTCTGTCCCAGTCACGGAGGTTTACTAGATTGTTCCTCTTCTAAATAATATCAGCTCTAGAGCTAGATATGGCAGCTGACCCGATAGCGAGCAGACTGAAAGTCGTTGAAGTCACCGGCGATTGTGCATTTAAATTGTGACGCAGTTTAAATTTAACTATCGATTATTAGTTCAGTCCATTAGTTTGGCATCATTTTTGAATGAGCAAGATGGAAAACTTTTCAAAGGGGTTGATCCGCATCGGCTCCTCATGTGAACGTTCAGTAACAACCTAATAGGGGATGGGACAAGGAATAACTCGCACGGCCTCTGGCTAAGAAAATCAGGATCAAAAATATTACTGCACAGGAAGACAAATAAAGAAGCACGGTAAACATAAAGGAGAAAGATTGTAATGGTCATTTTTGACTCATTTACCGTCATCGATCAGCCGCACTCCAACCACGACTGAACATATCTGAACTTTCAACTCGAACTACAGACCTACATCTTTCCAGCTGCGATGGATAATACGTAGTTACGTAGAGTTTGCGTTTCTCGAAGTCGACGTTTCTGTTTTACTTAGGACTCGTGCGTTTGGAGCACTTTCAAACTCCTGCTCAACCACGAAAAATCGTTGATCAGGAAATTTTATCGATCAGACACGGTCAATTTTCTCGTCTTTCCTCTGCAAACCGAGAATATAACAAAGGAAATGCAAAACGGCAAGTCTTTGCGATCGGGTGATCTAGTTAAGACCCTACTGGGTTCGGTCGCTTTGGATATGATGAATACGTTCGTTTTGTGCTGTCTTAAACATGTTAACGTGTTGAAACTAGTATTACACAGTTGAATTGTTGTTCCCCAAGATAAACAGTCTTTAGATAGCCAGCTCAGAGTCCAATTAACATCAGCTTCCTCATAATCCGGACAGATTGTTTTTAACAAAGCTGTCAGTAGACTATCCGCGCTTTGCCTTCATTAAGTGGGATACAGCGCCCAATTTCTGGCGGCAAAACCAAGTCATGAAGAGGTTTAACAACTGACATACCAATTCACTTCGCCTGTTTCCTTCGTGGGGGGGGGGGAAATACCATATTGATACTGTCGTGAGGAAGACTCCCTGTACAGATCCCCAGTGCGACGGCCCTTTGCATGCTCCGCCGTCATATCATCATCATCGTCGTCGTCGTCGTCGTTGTCGTCGTCGTCATCATCATCATCATCATCATCATCATCATCATCATCATCACCACCACCATCATCATCATCATTAATGCAGGACCTGTGTAGCGCTTCATGGAGCCATTGCTTCCTCACTTAACTGCGCTTAACTGCAATCGACTCGTACTCCCTCACTAGTACCTCTTTTGTAATTTTTTTCCTTTCAGTGGCGCTTTCTGGAATATTTACTTTGTTCTCTTGTCCATGATAATCACGATTATTACTCATTTAGTTAGCTTAGAAAAAGTCATTGGCTAGGCCTCTGCGATTCGTTAGGAATTCACTGCAATTTCGACCGATTTTCTGTTGCAGTCGTACTAAAGTTCCTGTAATTTGATCCCTCGAACACTATTCCATTCAGGGATACCATATATTTGCCTGCAGACCGTAGCTTGCAGTTTTTTGCCACTTTTATGTGCTTATCCGTACAGGTATTAATGTAAGTTCATTTTAAAGTGTTTCTCTTAGTGCATCGACGATCAGAGTCGTGCACAGCCTCCTCGTGTTGTGTCCTTTTTCCCATTTTTTCTTTATTCGTGCTGTTTTAGCGAAACCCAGTGTCTCTCTCATGCTGCATTTTTATCCATTTTTCCTCATAGCCATTCCATTCGTATTCACGATAGCAGGAACATGCATTCCGGCGCGAAAGCCGCCACTCGTTCGATTTCAACTAAAGTTCCTGGACATTTGTCCAAGTCTTCGGCGCTCAAACTGCCGCCGAAAGCTGTGCATCAGGCGGATAACCCTTTTGTTCGTCCTGCCTCATCTTCAGTCCCACGGGCTACTAGTAGCCTCTTCAAGTCGTCGAGTTGTCAAAATATCAAAGGCTCACGCTCAACTTCTCAGAGCTCTCAGGACTCTCGGGCATCGAGCCGCGAAAAAACTCGCAAAGATCCTGCTGCTCCGAGACATCATCATAGCTCGAGCACTCTCTCCTCTATCAACACAAAACTATCGAGTAGGAACACACCACATAATAGCACCTCCTCTGTCCTCGTCAAGTCTAATACCTCCTCTGCGACAGCACCCCTACCCAGCATGCTGCGAGATACTCCTCGGAAAGATGACAGAATTACAGTCAATAGTGACCTTTTGTCGCGTGTAGAAAAAGAAAAGAAGCAGTACGAGTCGAGGATCTCAGAGTTAACCCACTTAACCGAGGCGCGGAAGATGGAAATTGAGAGGCTTACCTTTCAACTACGAAATCTCAAGCAAGAGAAAGAGGAGGCTCAGGCTGCCGCCAAGCGGGCCCAAGCGGAGGCCGAGAGCCTGAGAAGCCGCCTTGGTGACTTTGTGGTAGGCTGTGATTCGAGTAAACATATTCAGGAAGAATCGACTGCACCTTGCACTCTTCCCCCCAGCGGCCCAGACTGCGTTGATCAAAGTTCATCTAACTCCTCTTATCCTCGTAACCGTTCTCATTCCCCTCCGGAGTCCCTTTGCACAACCACGCGCATGACACTCGGTGGGACCACCTCTGTTTTCCACCCTGACCATGCCACAGCCTCCCTCTACAGTGCATCCAACTGCTCAAATAGGGACAATGAGATGGACTGCAATGATACGATCGCCTTGGAGGAACGTTCCCTCTGTGACACTCTTGCCTCAAACTCTCTGACAAGAGCCGGTTCTGCACCTCGGGCGGTGACTGGTCTCACAGCAACTTCAGTAGCTAATCTGCAAGGTCGTATACATGAGATGGAGGAAGCCAACTACACAACCACCGAGGAGCTGCAAGCTACAATGGAGGAGTTGTGTGACCTCCAGCGGACTTTGGACGAATCGCAAGACCAGAATCGTACTCTGGCTTTTGAACGCGCCATTCTCCTGGAGTCTCTATGCACTCAGACGGCAAAGCTTGAGAACTGTCGATTTCAAATTGATCAGCTTAAGTACTTGTTGATGACCCATCCTGATGCAATGAATGCCAATTCACGAGAGTCCAGCTTTGTGGAATTGTATGCATCGCTTGAAGAGGAGAAGAAAGTTCTGCTTGCCCAGAACAATGACCTAGCGCAGAGTAGTGACAGCCTGGCTCAGGAGTGTCGAGTGTTGACTGAGAGAGCCAATCAGTTGTTGACCAGCCTCAACACCCTCGAGGGAGAGCACGAAGCCCTACAGGCTGCCCACAGCACCCTTCTTACCGAGCTTAACGCCTTCAAGTCAGAAAAAGAAGGTCTCAAGTCCCCATTGCACGCGAATATGACAACAACAGGACTGGAAGTGGCTATGGACGTCGCACTGGCATCCGAGCAGAAAGCTCTTGAGGCGCGGATTGAGGAGCTGACCAAGTCATCCAAATACTGGCAGGATAAGTTCGAGCTGGCCCAAGCTGAGCACGAACGAGAGGCCACTGAGTGGCGCCTCTACGAACGAGATCTCCTGAAGACTGTTCGTGTGGCTGATGGTATCAAGGCCGAGTCAGAGGAGGAAATGGCGCGGATGGCGGTTGAGAACCACGATCTGCGTGAACAGGTTAGCCGTGTTTACATTAAATCTTCACTCTAAACTCCCTCCAAACGATTTTGCGGTTACTTGCTCACTGCTTTTGTTTGGTGCAGTTTTCTTGAACTCCCAAAAACCCGCATGAGACCATCATTAAAGAGGTTCGAAGTCTCAGCCCTAGTCCATTCAGCTCTACCAAAAACAGTAAAGCAGCAGGCGAGATGAGGGCCTTAAAACTCACCGAGTGCATGTGAGCTCTAATTTGAGCCAGGTGCCCCGACCTCATCTTGTATTTGAGGTTATTCATTTAGGTATCTCACCAAATGGACGTTTATTTGTCTGCAGGAGTGATAAAACCGCTTAGACAAGTCGCAGAGATGCTCAGAGGATTTTTCTTGCATCTGTTTTATTTTCAGGCATAGTAGTTTATCAAAGTTAGTTGAACAAAACTGTGGCGTCTCACCGTCTGTAAGATATATTCCTCCTTATCGCGGACATATGTTTAAAGCCCAGTATAAGTGCTCAGAACATGTAAGTTTTGTATAGCCGTTTTCCAGCTGAAAGTTTACCTAGGAGCTCAGCCCTTCATCCCATCCTGTTTTAGTTACCAACATTATCCAGGATTATATTTAGTGAGTGTCCCGATTTCTGGGTAAAATGTTTTTCCTGATTGACACTAAGCGATTTTAAGTTCACCGAAGACCTGATTGGTGTGTGCAGGTGATGCTCAACGACATAACCAGTACACGGTCCTATGGATTGCACATTGTTCGGTTATATGCGCAGGCTCCTCTTCTGAGGTAGCTGGTGTAGCAGAGAGCATTTTTATTGCCTGACGACTACCATCTCGTTCACCCCATCCAGGTGTGCTAACAAGTTTATGGGATAAGTGAAGGCCAATGTAGCCTACGACTTTGCGACATCATTGCCGCTAGGCTCACACCCGGTGGACGATGAGTGAGGGGGTCACAGCAGAACTTAGTTCAGTTAATACTGCCTAAAAGGTGTTCGTCGTTTAAACCAGTTCAGGATTTAGGGAGACAGGTGATTGGGCACTGACGTGGGTGATACTAATATAACTTCACCTTACTGCCGGATGTGTGGTTGAAAGACGTCGACTTCCCGGTTTTAGCCTCACATCATTCCTCAGAGTGTTCACTATAGACCCTGCTAGATTTGATGGCTCGCTAGAACTACTTAATGCTCATCACTGTGTATGCGCGGATTTATGTGACCAGGTCTTAATTCTTCAACTGCAGTATAAGCCGTCATTTCCAGAGCGGAGTCACCGAGTGTCAGACGTGTCCTTTTTCCTCTATGTCATATTGGAAGTAAGTAAATTCTGTGACATCGGCGATGTTGTCATTTCCCCGTGGAAATGGTGGTATCAGTGCGAAACTGAATAATACGTGTGTTGCCAATTTTACTCTTCGTAGTCTTTCACTGATATTTTACTGATGCATACAGGAGGTTATTGTGATGGATGGCCGCTGAAAATTCTCCTTATTGAGGTTCTTGATGCGGTGAGGTGGTCAACATGACTGCAACTGTAGCTCCGCGCCCCGTTGAAGATACGCTCTCGGCGGCGAAGCGCCCACTTTAATTTGGTTCACACTGGAAGTCAAACTTCTTGTCTCGGTACTGGTGGCGGTTGCGCTTAGTTATGACTCCGTGACACTTCGCACTCCATTGCGTTTAAACAGCATCTGTCCCATGCACGAGGTGTGGTCAGTTTTCACTTGTTGTAGTTAGGACCGTGACAAGCACATGCGATGGAGAGGACGAACAAATACGGATGCAAGAGTCAGAACAAGAATACCCTGTAATAGGGCTTTATTCATCTTAAAATTGACGTACTGGAACCAAAACAAGAAATAGAAAAATCGTAGATAAGATGGGATTTAGCGAGTACATCATGTTAGCGTGACATCAATCTAGCCATACTAAACATAGTTCGAGTAGTTCCCTACGGGTCAAACTCATCCGCTTCTCTTGATAACCTCACTTGTGTTTGCTGCTCCTCCCTTCTCAAGTCAGTACCGCAGCTCTGCGTAAGTGGCAGCTCTATTCTTTTTCAACGGATGGACCACCGGTGTCGGCGCATGAATAGGGAACATCACCTCTCAAACAAGAAAACTCACTTGCCTTTTAATCGTCGACGCTTGCAAATCACTGCGTCTGTAGACGGATACGATGGTTTTGGCACCGATTGCATACACCATAGACTGCCGTGCGGGTTGTCATACATATCCTTTCGATTAGTTTGTAATCTAGATTGTATAAGGGATATCTGCTAGGCTCCTGCACGAGTCTTAACCAGATTTCGAACAAGGCACACGAGACGCAGGCCGTAGAGTCCATTTTAATCCCCTTCAGCCGACTACGACCCGCGTTCGATTGTAGACTGCCACCTGTCCGCATGCACAGGTTATGTGATCCCTGGTCATCAGAACTTGCGTGTTTGGAGGGAAAGTCATTTCATCGCATTCCTTTCTGAGTCGTCGGTGTTTTATGGGCACTGTCCGCTGTGCCTCGCTCTTCGTTTTAGCAGCTACAACCCATCCCTCCTTACGCAGTTCATCGGCCAATTAGCTGAACCTCATAGACGGTCTCGACTAAGTTGTATGCTGTTAATGTGGGAGCAGTGTTTTTTTGGTTAACCTCTACTTACTCACAAACCCTCAAACAATAAAACCACGTTTGAGCTTTGAATGCCAACCTTTACTATGCTCATGCTGTTGCCGTTTATCCCCGCAGACGTGGCATCCTCCTGTAACTAGTAAACAATCTGTCTTCTCTTACATGGCGACTCGTCGGTCTAAGACCTTTTGAGGTTCATCAAGCCGACTCACCTCACTCAAGTGTTCCAGTTTAAACCTTCGGGGCCGGCGCGTTAGGTTCTAAACTAGAGTAGGATACTCAAGGCGCGACCAACGTCCTATTGGGGTTTTCGACTCCTGTGCACCAGGCCCGAGGGTCGTAGATACTTTGGAAGTCCACAATTCATAGGGTCTTGTCTTTGCTGGCAGTTCTTCTCTAGTCGGAGACATGATCAAAGCTGCGCTTTCTACTGCTAGAAGAAGAGCAGTTTGTCTGTAGAAACCTCGTCCGTGTTCACAACGAGTGACAAACTGCTCGACTTAACAGAAGCACCAGACCAGGAGAGGCGGATGGACAGAGAGTAAAGAGCACTAACTGCCAAATAAAAGTCTTGAGGTAAGGCAATCTGGGCATTTTCCTCCAATAACAGGAAGGCATATGAGCGCCTACGCGTAGAGTCGTATTTTGAGAAATAGTTTGCTCTTTCTAGTGCAACGGCGCAAGGCAAGGAAGGCCTAATATAAAAACAATTGTTGGTGGCAGAGAGGAGGAAGTAGAAGAGAAAAACTGCGCATCTCTTGCCTTCAGAAAATCGCTTGATTTAATTAAGTCAGAAGAAAGCCAAGGTGTGGCATTGAGTTTTCGCGAGAACGTCAAGGGCTGTGCTTCAGGCGCAGACTCCACAACTGCAACCAAAGTAGCCCTCCTTTTTAAATCCATCCGCACTCACCTTTATCCGCTCCAATTTGGATTAAGATAACAGGACACTTGACGAGAAGAGAGGATTATTCCGTAGTAGGAGGCTCCTTCACCAGTCTATCCTGACTGTCAGTGTGGAGACGTGCAGTATGTCGAGAGATCTACACGCAGGAAGAGCTGCAAGGTCTGACAAACTGGTGCTGGTTATTTCCCTGTTGTTCGAAGGTCCGTGCCAAACTAGCTTTCGGAACAAGGTTTTACCCTGCATTACAAAAACTCCATGGAATGCAAGGCCTGCTTTAGTCAGCATGTGGTGTATGGTGGGACAACCTCCAGCGGGTGATGGTCGTAAAGTAGGCGGACCCTCGGGTTCAGTCGCAGAGCACAAGGCGCAAACACTTGCATGTGTAGCTGGGCGCCGATCTCGTAGACCAGTTACCCACAGAAAGTTCACGATACACAGTGACATTATAACATGGCGAATGTTGCCCGCCATCCAATTTAGGCCTCATGCTCTGTCGCCGGACGCAAGTCTGAAGTGCTAAATTAGTATGTCAATGGACTGAGTGGAGATGTCCATATTCTAAGCTCTCCTCCAACTACTGCGCTCTACGCATCTGTTTTTCGGCGCGCCACAGCTTAAATGGCTTAGTCGAAAGCTATAGGTCTTTTGTCCGTACGCTCTGCTTTAGCTTCTCGAGGGCTAATGGCGCTGGGAGTCGCAATTTCCTACGCAACGGTAACAACAACTCTGTCGCGTGGTACCAATTGAAATTCACATACATTCGGTGAGGAGATGGATTAATTTGAGGAAAGCCGTTGAGGACACCTCTTTCGTGGTCACTTCCAATCATCCCTAGGTTGTAGAATTTTCCGTCAGCGTGGGCCTCAGTAGCCACCCATGGGTCGTATAATATTTACACGCGAAAAGTCTGAAGTATGTTGGAGACTGGTAGCAACCTTGAAACAGTTGTCCGCTTCTGCCCTCCCAGCATATGTTGCTTCCGCAGCCCTTGTCAAAATCTCGCTAACACTGCTTGCCATCTTGCCTGTTGATTAGTTTACCACTTCAACCCCCTGCTGACAGGTAAAAAAGGCCAACGACGAGGTCGCGCGCCTTCAGGCCGAAATCCAGCGGCTGCAGACGCAGCTGGCACAAACTGCTGTCTCACAGACGGCAGCTGCCAGCAAACCGGGGACACCAGCTGCCAACGTATCTCGCCGTTCCTCTGTACCCGTAGGACCTTCGAACACCACCCCGTCCTCTACCTCCGCGGCTGCGGGCTCCTCTACTGGCTCCTTTTTCAGCTCAGCGTTTCCCCATCGTTCTGGAACATATCTGCAACAGCTGGGTCTACAGGCCTCTCCTGGTGGACCTAATTCGCTTCGCACCGGGCCTACCGTACAAAACCTCATACAGAGTATTGAAAATCAGGTATGTATCTTTGATGTCATGACAGTAGTTCTCCCAGCAATAAAAATGTATTTTGCCTTGTTAATCAGAGACCGTCACATTTGTCCTCCCAGATGTCTTGAAGACTTCTCTGATAACAGTGCACCACCACCACCACCACCACCACCACCACCACCACCACCACCACCACCACCACCACCACCACCAGGTGGAGTGGTTAAGTTTCTAAGGGTTATTTATCACTTAACTGGTATATCGGTTATCGTTTTCGGGCGCCTGAGGAATCACGCTAGGTTACTTTGCAAAACTATAACTTGAAATCGTCGTTTAGCCCCCGAGGGAACGGTGACGTGCTCTAATCGTTCCTGCCAAATGCTAGTCAAGATCACCGTTTTCACCATCCAATTATGCCTAGCATTTTATTCCTACGTTTTGCTGCGTGTAGGAATGGTGGACAGTGCTTCTTGTGACTGGTTCCCACGTGGAGTGTAGAAATGGAGTGCATTTTAAGTCCTTCTCAACTGCGCAAACATGATGGTCGAGGGGCGATCATTTGTGCGGAACTCACCCGTCCCGTTGTGCCTTACGGGCTCTCTCTTGAGCCCACCCATCAGCCGCACAGCGGCGCATGATATGGGCTGAATGTTATTACCGACAAAGACCAGGGAGACTGGAATAGCCATTTCTGGCTTATTAGTCGTCGGTCAGCTAGCTATGCCCAACCCCTACCCAAGCATGGTTGTAGTCTTCGAATCTAGCGTAACTTCCCTCAGGGATATGTTTTCTTGGTGCCGTCTAGTGCTCTCTTTATTTTTTGGTTCCCTCTGTCATTTTGGCACCAGTCTAGATGCTATTTCTCATTTGAAAGCGGAATTTTTCGCTACATTTAAAGATTAATAGTAGTTAAGGGAGTCACAAGTCAGAAAGACTAGAAAAGCCCACTAGCGACTCGAAATTGTGCGAATCCTTTTAATCCTCCGCCCCGCATTAGAATAATTGGCAGTGACTGCAACCATGTCCTCAGTTAGGCGTTTTATTCAATTTTCTAGCCTCTGGGTCATGTTAGTCACTTTTTGGAGCGTCCGCTGCCATTGAAAAAGGCCCACACACCACTAAACATATGAGCTATTTAGTTCGCAACCATCGTCATGATCATTGTCATAAAAGTCACACTGCCAACCCACGTTCTTTTCATGAGCTTCCTGTGTAATAGTCCTCTATATGTTAATTAGCCCCTCGACGCATAATTAACTTTCGGTTGAACACTGAATACCTCGGCTTTGGGCCTTGAACACCCTTTGGCATTGCCGACTTATACGTGGGTCCGTGATCCTCCATCAAAAGGCTCTTGATACCGCCGCGTTAAGCACTTTTCAGTCACCCTCCGGCCTCAGTGTTTGTACTAGCTTTCTTCCATGGTGGTCTTTTCATTCCTCTCGCACGCACTGATCCTTCTCCTTTTTCTTCTCAGTTTTTCCTCATTCTTTTTCCCTCTTCATTATTTTTTTAGCACTCCCCGTTTATTCATTCTTCTTTTTCCTTTCTCTTTTTCTTTCTCATGTTCCTTATTTTCATCGCTTTTCTGTCCTCCTTCTTCCATTTCTTCTTCTTCTTCTTCTTCTTCTTCTTCTTCTTCTTCTCCTTCTTCTCTTCTTTTTTTCTTCTTCTTCTTCTTCCTCATGATTATTAACTATTATTGTTACTATTGCCGGTCGTGCTCTTCGTCAACATCGGGAGAGCCATGAAACATTTGGCTAGCAAAAATATGACCGCCTGTCGTAAATCCGCCTAAAGTTGAAGCAGCCGGCCAGTTAATAGTGCACCGAAGAGAAGTAACAGGATAAGCACAAGCTTGAGCGGTACGACGCGACTCACTCACATTGTGTCGAGTCAGCAATAACAGAGTTGGTGACCTGAGCCACGTATCTACTAAGGCATAAATCTCCAAGCAGCTCGCTCTTCCATCCTATTATGATCCCCCCGCTACGCTCTGTCATCCGTCGCCAATCTGCGCGCAGCCACAGCTGCATGTGGGAGTTGCATCCGAAAATTCTTCCAATTTCGTAAACTGTATCCGAGCAGCCAACCTGCAGAGTGATTGCAACCTAATAAAAAAACCGAACACGCTCATTTGAGTTTAATCTTCTGTTAATTATTACCTTTGTTTTGTGCGTCGCTCAAAGCCGTGACGGTTCCATCGCTTCCACCGACAACGGAAGCCTCCTTCCTATCCTCCCTCGTCCACCACCACCACCACCACCACCACCACCACCACCACCACCACCACCACTGCTGCTGCTGCTACTACTACTTTTACTACTACCACTACTACCACCACTACTACTTATACTTCCACTACCACCAGTGCTGCTACTACTCGTAGTGGTTGCACTACTACTACTACTGCTTGTATCCGTGCTGTTAGTAGTACCACCAGCACTACTACTGCTAGCACAATCCCAAGGCCCCGTTTTCTGCATGTCCCACCGAACCATCGATCTAACTGGTGCTTGCTGGGCGAAATCGCATGAGGGCGGAATTTCTATAATGCACATTTATCCGTTTAGATGAATTTCTTAAGGACATCCCTCTCTTCCCCGCTGCCCACATCCCAGTTGAAAGCGGTACAACAACAGAAGATGTCCCAATCACGTGGTGCCTCGCCGCCGACTCTTCTCTGTCGCCAGAAATCCGGTCTGAGCGCCTTCTCTTGCCAGGCTGCGGAGACACCGCGTGTGCACAGCGCTGGCAGTAGCCCCAACTCAACGCCTCTTCGCAGTGTCGGCAGCGCAGACGCTGCCGACAGTGGCCGTTCGCTGTCTCCAGAGGTTCGTTCGCGGGTGCACCGTCAGTTGTTGGGCCTGTCTGAGCCCTCATCTGACCTCCCGACCGTCGCCGCCACCTCGACGATGATGAAGAGTGTCGAGTCGAGCGCCCCCGCCCCTGGTGGACCTCCACCACCCGCCTCTCCACAGCCCGTCTTCCGGCGTGCTTCTGAATTCCCTTCTCGTGAAGGTGTCACCAAGCTCAGCTGCCACGTCTCACCCAGTCCCAACCATGAGTCCAGGTAACTGAAACATCCTCTATAAGTACGCGCCAGAGCTCATGAGGGGCCTTTCTGAAATCTTCGCATGTATTGTGAAATGGAAAATTGTTTCATTCCACCGCCGCCATAGGCACTACATTAATTCCCAGATATTAATTTCGTTAATTTCCCCAGCTGGTTTGGCCTCCGGTCCCAAAAGTGAGGTATTTGAGTTCACCAGTAGGTAGTAAGGAAGGCCTTCGTAAAGTTTCTGACACGGTTTATCAGGTTAAATTCCGAAGTTTGTCTGCGTTTGTGGTGTATGGAGTTAGAATGCCATCAAAGCCGTCTAAGCTGTTGTCTCAGACCTGGTTGAGTGTCAATTGCGCGTTTGGCATACGTCAGATGGAGTCTTTACGCATCGTCAGTGACTGTATGCAATCTAGTTATCCTGGGTTAGCTCGATTTGGACTCGACTTGGATTG
>CACRXP010000035.1:1603888-1726407 GCA_902702965.1 Spirometra erinaceieuropaei | reverse complement strand
TTAGGATGAGGAAATCACGGGTGAACTGTATAATGCGGCTGGAAGAAAGTAGCCCACACTGCCCATCTGTATGCGGACGCCAAGCCAAGCAACTACTTTTGGGTCGCAACAGCTGCTGAATCTGTACAGAGTTTTCTCGCTGGCTGGTTTGCACATCCCGAATGTAACTGCCTTCTTTCCAGGCGTTGTCACAGTGCTCTCTGGGATTTTTCGGACCCTCCAGTGATTTCCTTACGTGGAACGCTTCTTTAGCCTTACCTGGAAGCTGAGGGGTCTGTCAGTTGGAAGTTGTTTTTTGTTTTTGTCTCATCTCTCCCAGGTGCCGCTGGCAGATGCCCTCTCACCGCCTCGGTGGAGTGCGCACCCGTTTCAGGACCGTAACCTGCCCCACAAGATCAGCAGAGGAAGTAAATGCAATCTGCGACGGCAACTGGCTTTTTGCATCCAGGGTGCAGAAACGGTTTAGTAGAGAGTAACAGTTTTACCTTAGCAGTTGAGAAAGTTTGCGAGGTAGTCTCTTTTCTAATTAGCTGGTAAGATGTGGTTCGGCATCCCCACCTGATGGACGCAATACTGTTGGGGTTCGCGTTGGGATTAAGGGTTAGGGTTCAGAGTCAGGGTTAGGGGCTATGTTAGGGGTTGTGGTTATAGATCAGGGTTAGGGGTTAGAGTTAGGGTGTTTAGGTTTAAGGTTGGGGGTTAGCGCGACTATTTCTCACCCATTCAAAGTACAACCGCTCATTCCCAATAACTTTTCTTTTGCATGCAACTACTTGACCTTGTCGCCTGTGCGTTCCCCGGCCCCACCTGTAAAAACTCTTATTACCAGCGGTCCCGTAGTAGAGGTGACTGGGGTTTGCTTACTTCAGGTGGGGCTACCAAACCACATCCGACCAATTAGCTTTGTGCGTCGCCATTAAAGGGAAAACGGGTAAAGTCTTTTCCTCTGTTGTAATCCCCGCATTCTCGCCTAAGGCCATGCACATTATTCGGTCAGGCTAATCGTTTTCACACAAGACTTTCAAAGGGTTCCCTTCTCCAGCTTTAAATTTTGCCCGGGGGAGGGGGATTTCTCCTCAGTCGTGATAGCTAAAAGTGAGTATACTTGCGGTTCCTACTAAGGGACACGAGTATATTGAAGTTTATCCCTTGCCCCAGATTGGGTGCTCTTTCAATAGGCGTTTCCCTGTATCGAGTCGTTAGTCCTGCTTAGCAGAACATTCAGTAGTGAAAGTGATCCTGCCTCATCATTCTTAAATATGAGTTTACTTTTTAGCCTGGAGCAATAGGCCTAGAGTTGTTTGTCATTTAAACTTCTGAAGATATCACTCACACAACAACCATGAGGATATTAGTCATGAATAGCTCTAGATGTGCACCCATGCATGCCTCACTATGCATGTCAAATTGTAGCTGTACTTTAAACCTACATCGAAATACTGTTATTTTAGATGAGCTGTTCGGGATGTCTGCCATATTGGCGCGTCGAGATATCCCGCGAAAAGATAGTCATGTCTCGGAAGATTACTGCCTTCGACTCCTTAACGAAATGGGTGCCTGGGTGGTTTTGTGATACTACTGCCAACTGGCTCGGTCTGAGTTCGTCTGCCAGCCTGCTGTTTCATAGGAGGAATATTTGTACACATTCGGTATCAGTCGTACCCTGTGGCCTTTTCAGGTTTCTGGTAGACCACATAACCCGCGAATCGTGACTCAGCCACGCCTCCGACATCATTGTCGTACCCTCATTCCTTTAATCTACTGTCAGTATTGCTCTTAAGTTGATTAGGTTCTTCTTCCCAGCAGTTAGTACCACTCCTACTTATTTTTCATGGTGGCTTGCAAACACTCCCCATTTCCCAACGACTTTTATAAACTCGATATTCACTAGGCAGGCGGCCTTTGTCGAAAGACAATTTCCCTGCGCTGACGTTCCCTCCTCTCGAATTCTTGTTTTCCACTGATCAGGCCGGATCATGGACTTGTATTGGCTTCCGAACTTTTGTAATCTGTTCATGAACGCCCGAGGTAGGTGACACTAATCTCACCTCAGTACAGAACAAAACAACGAACTTCCTTATCCGTCCCTTATCAGTCTTTTTAACTCACTCACGGTGGAACCCTAGCCGCCAAGGCCGAATCCCGCGTCCTCACTGTCAGCTTACACACAGTCCCGTGTTGGACACTTTTGCACACACGCACACACCTCAGTGTCAACACAAGCCGCCCCGCCCGAACTTTGCAAAATACAACCTATCCTCAGCATGACCTCACACGCCACTTCTGCCTCGCCCTGCCCGGACTATTGGGACGCCGTTAGGACGCATGGCAACCCTCAGGTCTCGCTGTCCGCTAGAATCAGTCAGACAGCAGAAGTGCTTCAAACAACGAACTGCTCGGGCCGGCCCGCCCATGCGGGGTCTGTGGTTGTGTAATGTTGGGCGCAGAGTACGACGTGCCAACTGCGGGACCTGCCCATGCGCGCTGCCTCCGTTTACTTACTACGTAGCCGCGCCGTCTCGTCGCTCGTGATCGGGCAAAAAAGCCGCCATGCAAGCAGTCTATCCGGGTTCGACTCCCGGCACACGTTGGCATCATGGTAGCCGCACCTCCCCTACTATGTTCTGTCTGTTTGTCTATAACAGTGATTGGTGATATTTAGGGCTGTGTGAAGGTCTAAACGCCCCCGGCCTGGATCGTCCTAAGGCGACCAAATAGGCACCTCGATCTAAGATATCTGCGGTAGTTGTGTTTTACAGAATCAGGAGAGCGATGCGCACAGTGCGCTGACGATGACCGCCGCACGTGAAACGAGAAAGTAAACTCCCTCGATAATCTGTTAGCTGCCGGCAGCTCGAATGCTCGACCGTGGGCGTTGAATGGATTGTTTGGCGAATGCCGGGGTGTCCATGTGAGACCGACCGTCAGGACAACGGTGTGTGTGTGTGCGTGTTTGTGTGTACGTACAGACCACGGTGACATAATTCTTTACTGTCGTGTCGTCCATTGCAGGTGTGCGTCGCCGTGTTTGTGCTGTTTTTGGTGGATGACGCGGCGTGCTGCCGGCCACTGCGCCTCCCGTTCTCCCTCCCTTTTCGTACGGCATCTTTCAGTACGCCTTATTTCGGGAGTCACACAGCAGGCGGACGGCTCCGGTCACACAAGCACACACTTCGTCCTGTCGCCTCTCTTTTGTGTGCCTTTCCTGATTTCAGTTCGCAGCTTTTGCGCTAAGCCTCCCCCGCCGCCCCGAAGACGACAGCTCGAGGTGGATGGTATTAGAGGTGGTTCGTCCGACGCGGGCGACAAACACTGCCGCTGGCTATTTGCGCATCCGCCTCCCCCGCAACGTTCGTGTCTTCTTTTTCCAGCGTCAAGGGGCTACTGGCGATGGGCACGGGCGAAATGACTGACTTGGCTAAATTCACGCCTACGCACGTGCGATAGCAGATAGGGTGTCGTAGGCGTGGACAACCTCGTAGGTGACTCTGCCTGCCTATCAGTTGAGTGGGCGATCGAGGCGTCCCGTGTGGCAACAACCTTCTGACTCAGTACTTTTATCGTGTCGTGATATTGGACAGTGCCTGAGAACCTCCACGAGCAAGTAGACACTGACCAACATACTGCCTTTTCAGACGTGGTTGGTTGTCACGGCCTTGGTGGCTGCATCGACAGCTATCTTTTGCTGTGTTGTCTAATGCATGGAGCGTCCGATGTGACGACTCTGAAACCTGGGCTCACGTGCACTGCCTCTAGCGCCGGATTTTCTTGTTTCCGGACCTGCCTAGCCCGAAATTTCTGCTTCCTGCACCGCTCCCATCTGCCCCCCCGCCCACTTTAAACACACACTTAGGGCCTATAAAAACATTCGCATGACTTTGCAGTCCACATCACCCGAGCTACCAAAGACGTCAACTCACCACCCTAGCCAAAAACGTAGTTTGATAAAAAAAACAACAGATCATCATATGTGACCTGTCAGAATGCCTTTATTCTTCAGTCGCTTCACCCGATCTCATAATCTGTAGTCACTTCGACTCTGACTTACCACTTGCACACGATTGAACGACAGTAGGGAATGAGTCCTATCCTGCGTATATCTTTCAAAACTCACGAGTCTACTCCACCTCTAGATTGTCACGACGCGTCGAAATTTTTATCTTACGGGGTTTTGAACTAATGGGATAACCCCGCCTTCCTCTGCGATCCGGGGCGATGTTCTTATGGAGCCTAACTGGGGCGTTTATGGTAACTTACAGGGACAGGGGTCGGAATTAATGGAGTGTGACTCGTGCGACAGAGGGGCTAGAGCCTGTGCAGCTAACATAGAAGGCAGCTTTTTGTCATGTCAGCCCCGTCTTGCTTTGTTGCCAATCGTCTCAAAGGGTCCGTGGCGCAGCGGTGGAGCGTTGAACCAAAGAATAGGCGGTTGGATTTGACCGACCGACGACGCCTAATAAGCCAAAATTGGCCATCCCAGTCCGGCACACTCCATGCCGCACCGTAAGGAGTAGATGAGGGCATCCATCCTGGATTTCAGTAATTGGCGAAAACCAGCCTCTCCCCTTTTTACTTTACACAACTAGTGCGTTGGTGGCACTAGTTTGCCAAAAGTTGGCCTTTCAACATTGTTTCCACACTCCCCAGGCTACAAGTTTAACTTCAAACTTCTGTGGTCGTCAGGTGGGCAGCAGGCTAGAATGAGACTTCTAACAAAGTAGCGGTGAGGCGCACTCACAGCCCTTTGTGACAAGACGGCTCGCGCTGCCCATGCCACAGCGCTCAAGGGTGTGTATGCGGTTGCGTCAGTAGACCAGCCCACCAGCCGACCACCTTGTCGCTTGGGCAGACCTCACCAGCTAGCCTAAAAACTCGACCAACTCACCGCCACTTCTCCGTCCGGTGAGAAATCAATGAATTGCTCTATTATGTGCTACTGTGTGCACACTTTCCTGCTTGCGTGTTTGTGTGTATGACCTCCACGCGTCCTATGTATGCCTTGTATGTACAACGACAAACCGCACACGCACGGACCAGGGGGGGGGGAGGTTGTGCATCCAGGGCGCACGTCCGCACTATCACCTCAATCAGCACGGTTGGCCAAGACAGTTGTGCGTTGTGCATTTGCATGCTCGTGTGATCTCGTGCGCACCCGCTCGCCACGGCCCAGGTGCGAGAGTCGACCGAATCTACCCCCCCCCTCCCCTCCGAGGACCTGCTTGCATGCTACACCCCCTGCTGCTGTTGTTTGCCCAAATGGCGCCTCGCTGCTCCTACTATCAGAGTCTGATTTGCTCTCCTTTTTAGTGTCTTCATCCCCAGAGCCTACCCAGGTCGAGGCGTAGTAGGAAATGACCGTATGTCAATAAAAGCTGCACTGGTTGTCTGCAAACACCTTTTGGTGTTGCTGTTGTTTGATAGGAAACTGCCACTGTGGGAGGCGGGCGTATAGGCCGAAGTTGTTGTTGCAGGGCGCGGAATCACTCCTTTCGACATCGTTTCTCCTCACCAAGTTAAACTGCGTAGTCCAGAAACCTCGTCAAGTTCTACCTTACCGGACAACGTAATATCACTGTGGTTTGTTTCCATCCGAGCCATGCGGTGTGTCCGGTGAGGCGTTTTGGGCAAGATCTCATTTTGTAGTCGTACCTGTTAGGGGTTAGGCTGGGACTTGTCTACTGCAGGTACGGCTACAAAATATGATCCGACCACGTTTTGTACCCGCAACCCACACTACACAGATCCCCTTTTTTCTGCTTGTGCATGTGACCTTTCAAGGGTTCTTTTTTCTACCCTGCCGACGCTGAGGGGTAGCCAAATGTCCTGCAGCAGGTCTTGAGAAGTTGTTTCTTGAGATGGAGGCTTAAATTGCCTTTCCACTTATTCCTCAATAGGTGACTGCCAGTCATTCTGTGGTAGGGGGACACTCACCGATCGCGTTATGGAACTCGCTCGTCCTGTTGTGCTTCGGGACTCTCCCTCGAGCCCAACCAACAGTCGCACAGCGATGCGCAATGTAGGCAGAGTGACATTACCGACAAAGACAGGGAGACTGGAATGGCCCCAAGTGTTGCACACCTCGGGGTTAGTTATAGCTGGCTGACGGTGGTTAATAAGCCAGAAATGGGCAATCCAGGCTCTCTTGTCTTTGTTAACAATGTCATTCTACGAGTCATTCTTTTTTTTACTTATCATAAGAATGGTAGGAAGTTCCACCGACGTAGATCACGGAGACCAGGATGGCCATTTCTGGCAGTCATGCCCAAAGATGGGACTGGGAATGCCTGATATTTTGATTCGGGTCCGTTGATCGTGCAGCAACTCTAGCGCCTGAGCCACGCTCCGATCAGGGATATTAAATCTCACATGGGGACGTCGCTTACCGCTCTATCTTGCAGTCAGAATAGATCAATGAACGCGACTCCCTTGCAACCTATCATAGGAATTCCATTAATAAGAGGTGATTGTTTCAGGCATAGACGACTCCGTGGCGGTCATTGTTATTGCAGATGAAAGTACGACCACAAGTTACTAATGCCCCAAAACAGACCTCACAGCTGCGGGAGTCGAATTGTGATGGGCAGTGCTGCATTGTAGGTAGCAGTACGGAGCAATGCACGTGGTCGCGCTTTCCTCATTTGCCACAACAAATTTTCCAATGATAATATCCCCACAACTAGTTCCACCGGGAGCCGTTGATTTTAGCTACCCTGTATATGTTCTATTCCGTAGTGGCTTCCGTTGCGCACCGCCCAGTCGCATGTGGGCAGTCGTTATGCGGGGGCAGAGGCCAAACAGAAATGGCAAAGAAAACAACTTCACCGCGGCAGACGTCGTACGTCCGTAAGCCTCTGCCTAAGATGCCCAATCGCGTTTTCTAGACATCTCCTGCCGATTAGTTGACCTCTAAGCAAAAGCGCAAGCACAGACCCCCCGACGCATTACAGGCACCCGGCCGTTCGCACATGACCGGAAGCCTACTGATTTGCTGACTCATGCACGCACGAGGCTGTTATGAGTGTTCTGCCGGTGGTGATTCCTCGCCGCGCATGAATGTTGATGATCGGTAAGCGTACTGTGTCAACCTTCAGGCCGCTGCTGTGGAAGAACGGGCCGCATTCGTTTGGCGGCTGGGATCCACCACGAGTCTCTTTCGGGACTCCTGGGTCTGGTTGATCACCTGACGGCCTGGGGAACACATCCGGGGCCTTGAAATTTAAACTCAGCATACTGATGGTGTCACACAGTGGGCCCCGGACCAACTGGTGGTCTGAGCCCGCCCCATGCCCCAGCTTGTGTGCATTCCTTCTCACATTGCCTCTGTTTGCTATGACTTGGCAGATCACGCTATGTGCCCCTCCTCTTCCTATCTGGAGTTTTTTCTCCAAAGTTTAGCTTCGCGTTTATGCCCCTCCTCCCTCCTCGTGGCTGGGTTTCCTCAGCAGGGTCTCTCAAGTCACTGGTTTGCCGTGCATATAGTTTTATGCACTTTCAACCTTCTGCAGAGTTTGATTCACCTAACTCTACTTGGGACGTTGTGCGACACGCCGACAGGAACACGCGCAGGCGTTCGAGACCCTAATTGCTGCTAAACGAGTGCAAGGAAGGATATTTTTGCCCATATTTTCTGTGGAATATACTTGGATCTATAAGAACATCGAAGATCAGCGGGAAAAACATACTACTTGGGCAGTCATTTTTATCCATTGCGGCTTTTGCAAGCGACCTAAAAGAATTATATTCCAAAGTGGGCATCCTAGCGTGGCCGAAATATCTTAGGATTATGCTTCACAATGATCAATATTCCAGTCTCGCTCAAATAACCCTTCCTATTTGAAAACGCTTTTCAGAGTTTCTTTTAGTCTTCCGTGAGATTAGCCACTGATTGTAAGTGAGCACTGTGCTTAGGGCCATTTTACTACCGTCTTTTGGGTGAGCATTTTCTGTGACTGTAAGTAGCCTTCAGAGAAATTCATCAGTTCGAAATTGTTTCGCCGTTCAGAGTAGTGAAAATTGCATCCATAATCAGTAAAGGATAGTAGTTATCGTCAAAGGAATCATTCAGTCCTTTTGAATAGTCGGCTCAGAATTCCGGGTCCGCGTCCAACAAATGGCACACTCGGAACAACTTGATTGGTGAGGTAGATTCTCTCTCTCTTTCTCTCTCTCTCTCTCTCTCTCTCTCTCTCTCTCTCTCTCTTTCTCTCTCTCTCCCTCTATCTCTTGACAGCATTGTCTGAAGGCCAGTTGCCTTCCTGGTTTAACGCCTTCAGTCGTTCATGTTTTAGTACACTTCCAAACCGACTGTTCCATCGATCGCGCATATTTCTCTCCCGGATCCTTTTCCGTTTCCTGCACCCCATATCAAATTTAATCGAACGGCAGACTTTGCTAAGTCCAGTTAGGGAATGTCTTATCGCCAGACTCGATGAGGCTCTGTGATACGAAAATGACTTTATTCATCAAGAAAAACTTCCTTGAATTTACTTGGTGCATCTGTCGACGCCCGCTCACTGACTTGGCTGGTGTAAGCTTCGTGGATCCCACCACCTGCGTCATTTTTACTTACCCAGAATGAAGTATTACATTGGTAGGACTTGTCAGTCCGAGTCAACAAAGCGGGTCATGGCATGACTTTTATTCACAATTCCCTTATTCAATGCCGTAGAGGAGGTTGTATGTAGGCCATTTCGAGTCAGCTGCTGTGAAGATACCAAAGAAGCCACTTAGGGCAGATTCTAGGCAAGACTGCACTGCCTTCCGCGTATTAGACTTCCTACAACCTTGAGATGTCCTCGGCTTTCCGTGTTTTAGGAGTCGCCCGCTACCTCAACCTGTCTTTCGCTCCTTGAACGGAGACACCTCTCGCCAGGAGAATTTCCGTGCTGCTCAGCTCAAATTCTCCACCCCCTCCTCCCCACCCATCTTTCCGGGCCGATCGTTTAGATCGACTGATGGGCAGTCCACAGCTACCGGTGGTGACGGCGGCGGCGACGACCAGAGTGCATGCGACTCCCCCGCCCCTCAACCCACTGGCGCTGATACAAAACCGGCCTATAACGGGCTGACAACGCTCCTTCCTGCCTCCGCCGCGCCCCCCGCATCCGCTTCCTCCTCCTCCGCGTCCGCGTCCTCCAATAGCGCTGGCGGACGTCCACAATCACCCGATCTTGCATCCGCCGCCGCCGCCACCGCTGTGGTTGTTGTCCCCGATCCTGTGGCATTGCCGCTGCGGCCGGATCCCCTGCAGGAGCTGGCGAAACGCACCAATGCTGGCTCCAAACGTAACGCCCTGCTGCGTTGGTGCCAGTCGCGCATTGCTGGCTATCGGGGCGTTGAAGTGACGAACTTCTCCAGCTCCTGGAACGACGGTCTAGCTCTCTGCGCCCTGCTGCACACCTACTTGCCCTCGAAGATAGCCTGGGACAGTCTGGATGACCGGCAGACGCTGAGTGACAAACAGCGACGCTTCGAGGTAAGCGGCTTCATCTTCTCCTCCTCCTGTCATGCGCACTAGAGCGTTTGGTTCTGATTTGTCCTGCTAGACCATTTGAGCAGTTGAGTTAGTCTGTAGCGCCAACTCAGTGAGTTCACTGGACCAATTTTCTATTAGCAGGAGAAGACCAAGGGCACCAAAATCAAGGAGTTTTGTTATGCACAGAATCCTGAACCACTGTCTTAGACAGCAGTGGTCATTGCCGAGGCCTGCGCATACACTGAAGGTTTTGAGTCATGCCCGAGCGAGGGAGAATCGGATAGTACTGTCCGTCGGGTTTGTTGGTTTGTGGGAGCAGGTCCCCGTTTCTTTGTGTCCCAGTGGCATGTGTTGCAGTAGGGGGCATGGACGGCCACGACGGTCTGAATGCACGTGCGTGGGCATGTTGCGGTCGGTCCGACTGTAAGTCTGTAAGACTGTGCGTCTGGAACCGCTCACGCAAAAGGGTGAATGACCTTGACACAGGAGGCGTTGAACAAAGACGCCAGACATTGCGATGAGGGCCGTCGACCATTGGTCTACAAACCGCCCGTTTTCAAGGCCCGTGGTGACGATTGGCAAGTTTCGTCCTTTCATGATGGGAGAGCGCAACAGCCCTAGCACCCACTTAGCGTTTAATCAATGTCTGGTGTGTTTTTTAAATCTCGTGGTACTATTATTACGATCCCGCTTCCCTCCACCTTTGGCCAATCACCTTCCGCTGCTGGCTGTAGCTACGCACACAGAAGCCAGTCAGCCAATGGTAGTCCAATGGAAGTCCAGCGACCCACGACAGTAATAACTTGTTTTCATGGAAGAAATTTCCCTGTTCGTGTTGCTACACCAAGTTCTTCGTACGCTGTATTTGACCCTGCAACAGGACAGTTGTGACTCACTGCCGCTTAACACCTTTCTGACTAGGGAGAAATCTCCTAGAAGAGGCTCTGCGATGTCTGAGTGTGTGAAGACGTCATGGTTCACGATATTTTAGTGCTTGCTGTGGTGTATGTACCTATCACCGAATAGGCCATGAGGCAGTTAAATATGCGGGTAACGTGTGGGCTGAGGAGGCGTGTGTGATGCCCGTAAATCGGGGATCCAGGCAGTGATTCTACGGTCACGCTCCGATGGGTCCCCGGGAGCTCCACCGTGTCGACGCGTGATTGGGATATAGAGTCAAAATGAGGGGCCGGTGATGTTACAGTGTAGGCAGATGAAAGGGTTTCTTTATTGCTGATGGTGTTTTGCCACTTAGGAGTAGATCTGCCGGGGAAATCGACAAAGCCCGAATGACAGGGTTTAGGCGTTTACCTGCATGGCCACGACACTAGTCTTGTGTCCTTGTGGCTTCCTCTGAACCTGCTGAGGAGACATAAGCATTTGGAACACTTCGTTTATTGTCCTGAGCTTTCAGACTCGTACAGGAGTCCATCGTCCTGTACGAGTCTGAAAGCTCAGGACAATAAACGAAGTGTTCCGGTGCTCGACTCTTCTTCTTCACTTATGCATACATAAGCATTTATCCATGTGTGTCGAAATACGGCCGATTCATGTTTTCTGGCTGCGCCAGGCCTCTCACACACAGTTTTGCTGTGTCGGGAAAACCCTGCCGGTGTGTGTTGACACGTGTAGACGTAAACATTCACGCAGCGTCAGCCACTTCACCCAATCCTGTCATCAGCTGATCGACAGACTGGGACAGTCATCTGGGAGAGCGAGGCCGACACTGGAGAACCCCTACTCACAACAAATCATCTCACTCTCACCGGTAAATCTGACGTGCTTAAATCTACCACGAGGTGGCTTGGAAGGTTGCCAACTGACGCGAGTATTTTGGAGTGGCTGAAGGCCTGACAGTCCGGCTGCCTTGTCTCCTTCCTAATATCACCTCCAGGGCGCCCACGCATCTGCAATCCGAGCAGCTGTCATGAGAGCCTGACGTAAACTGTGTAGACCAGGTCGAGAGGGGCACGCGTAGACGGTCTGCCTTGCCTTGTCAGCCACTGTGCGCTTCCGGCCGTCTTTACACTGTATCGACTTCGGAGCCAGATGGGCGAGGGGCGGGGGGTAGTGCGGTCGGCGCTGCGCAAGTCTCCCTGCCTATAAACTAGCTTACAAACAGATAACCGTGCCCCGCCCACCCGTAATTCATACGGTGAACGTCGTCGTTCGCTACGGTCGAGCTGCCATTTGTCATATGTTACAGCTGTTTATGCGTATTCCATTGTCGAATCTTTGACGATTTTACGATCACCCACTTTTTCGCTTCACCGTCTTTTCTTTAGATCGCATTCGCGGCTGCTGAGAGCGAGGGCATCCCAACGACGCTGACGCTGCACGACATGCTCACCAAGGATCGGCCCGATTGGAACTCTGTGATGAACTACATCGCCGCCATCTACCGGCACTTTGAAGTTCATTAGAACACTGGGGAGGGGCCTTTTGAACCCAACGTTTGTATAAAAGTCCTTTCATCATCATCATCATCATTATCCTCCCTCTCGCCTTCTAGTTTTGTTGCTGTCCATCCGACTCTTATTTTCTGTTAAACCTTTTGGTTTCTGTCAGCTTTCTTTCCGTCTGACAGTCGCGAACACGCCAACAGCATCTTAATACCAAAATCCTGGTCATTCTGTCCACTGCCAGCTAGAATGCATTTATGAGGGTTGGAGTTCGGCGTCCTTCTCTCCTTTGCCACACACACACACTCGCCCTCCCCATGTCCTCTGAGAAGGCGAGATAGAGGAGCCTGGACCGCCATAATTTTGTTTACTTATTTTGTTGACAGTCCCACAATTTCATTTTTACCCCTCGTTTCACGTTGGATTTGCCCTCGTTGCCCCCGACCCTCCTCTTCACTTTACTGTACATGTCTGGAAGGCAAAGGGGGGGGGTGGGAGGAAGGGTATTCTGTTCTCGATGGCTTTATCCCCGTGTACAGGCGCTTCCTTCGCCTTTGTCTTTGTGAAGGGTGGCATGCTTCGTCGCCTGCTCATATTTAACAGTTTCAATAAATTTAATCTTTTAAAGTCGCTTCTGCCGCTCTTGGCATCCCGAAAATTTTGTAATTGAAACTCTCATCTATGCAACTGGGAGGCACTCGACATCACTTATTGGGGTGGGGGGTGGGTGACTTGACTTCTAGGCAAATCAGCAGTAAGGAGGGTTTCGCCGGTGCTTTGGTGGCCGTTGGAGTTCGTCATCCCTCCCGTAGTCTGCCTTGTCAAGGCAGTTTTCAGTCTTCTGCGTACGAGATGCTCGTCTATAAATTCTTGCGCGGTTCGGCCTTTCGCGTAGCATCCAGTTTGCTGTTGAAGTTGTGAACTGTGTCAGCTACGGTCGTTTTGATGGCCTCTGTGTTCAGGTCACCGCGGATAGTCTACTGTGTTTGCATTCTGACCGCGAAGCTCTTTTCTCCCTCAGGTGTCCGGTTGTCCGGAGTTCGAATCCCCTTTTCACTGCGTCTGAACACTACCTGAGTACACCTGCAGTAAGTGGCCTTGCCCATAAAAATGTGATGATTGAAATTTAAGTGAGCATTTCGGCACACCCAAGATGTGCATTTCACGTAATCGTGTAACCCGACTTGGAAAATGCCCTCTTCAGAGAGAATACGTTTCTAAGTGTCTGCTAATTTGATCAACAAGCCATGTTGCCTTGTAGTCGGGCGATCCCCTGCGTCTGTTCAAGTTCACTAGTCAATGTCTGGCCTGTCAACATGTGACTTCATGAAACCTCTTGTAACGTTGCTTTGGACGAACTCGTGCGAAGTGCTCTTCTTCTTAGTGGACTGTGTCTCTCAAACAATTGGAAAGCTCAAGGACTACGGCAAATTCTCGTTACACCGGTTTGGAATCCATACTGGAAGTAGGCTATTGGCTAACCGGGATACTTGGTATTACATTAACTATTGGATGGTATATAGGTGAAAACCGCGATAAACTATATCCGGGGGTCGTCCTACTTGTGCTCTTTTATGTACTCAGCTCCTTACGTGGATAGGCTTCATCTTCTTCCAAAACCTAAGTATACTCATTTGACATAGTTTTGCCATTTTCGGCATTTTCATTTTCCTGAAAAATTGTTATTTCTAAACAACGCAATAATACTTTTAATATTTTTTTCGTTTTTACACTTCAATTGAATTCGTGAATTATTAATTAGGAATTTAGGCAAGTCTCCGAGTGATATGAGATGTTTCGTAAATTTAGGCACCGTTCATGTGATAGACCACAAAGTGTATGACCTGTGTGTTTAAGCAATGGCGGATGGCTTGACGCATTTTCATAGGGCGGTTTTAATGGACGTGTGCCGGGGTAACAGGTTAAATGACCTTTAACAATCTCGTTCCTTTTTCCTAACTGCACCCCTTGTTTTAATGTAATGAACACAGCGCTCCAGCACAGGCTTACGTGTCTGATGACCGGCTCGTGAGACTTTTGAATACCGACTTTGCATACCTCATTGTCTTTTCCTACTGTTTGTAGTTAGACTTGTGGATTTAGTTTATGACGTAGATTAGTGATACACAGGTCCTTAGTGGGGACAATAGTGCTCGCAACAGACGCTTGCGGTGTCAGGTGGATGTACGAATCGTTGCCAGCTCATCTCTCATAACCGCTGCTGTTCTGCGGTCAAATCTGAACTTTTTATTTTATTTTCCTTTCGTAAATCAAGCAAGAGTATAAAGGCAACTTCGAGGTGCACTGTCAAGGCTTAAAATCTCAAAGTAACGGCCTTGCGGGAATCGTAATCTCTACCTAAGTTTATGGGAGTCATTGTGAACGCCTCCCCTCTCCTCTTCTTCTGCCTAATAGCTTGAACAGGAGCTGCGCAACTGCGCACGGTCTCTTAGCCAAGGGCTTTATACTTGTGACATGACTAAAAGGTACTGGCTCTCAGCAATGAAGGCGACTTTATACCAGAAACTACATGGAGGATACTGGAAAACTAATAAAGCTGGGTTATTTAGTTTGTGAGCGTCTGCTATGCCGGGGTCAACAAATCATGGTCCTCAAAGCCGGGTGCGCGCTGGCGACTCTCTGGCACCTAGTAGATGCGCATGTGCCCCCGCTGGGTATACGGGTTTCGCACATGTTTGTCCAATCAATCTCCTCTTTCTGACCTCCTGTTGTGCTGTTGGTTAAAATCCTGATCACGTGTTTGTTGTGGACCAGGGGGTGTGGTGGTACACCTAGGTGCGAGTCTGGTCGTGCCAGCCTTCTGCGCCCTCCCTCACCTCTGGTCTTCTTGACTGCGTCTTGACACCGGTCCCAGATGGGGACGAGGAGGGGGTGCGGTAGCCGCTGCGCAAGTCTAGGCTAACTATAAATTAATCCACGCGCAATTCACCGTGCCTGATCTCACCTTCCTGTGGAGCACGCGGTGGATATCGTCGGTCGCGACGGTCGAGCCTCCATTTATCAAAACCATCAGGATAAGACAGTATGTGAAAGCTTTTACCTTAGTAGTGCGTTCTCGGACGTCGTTTTTTTATTCTGACGACGGTTTGGGTCCGTATTGATTGACTCACCCAACCATGAACGGTAATCGACGAAGGAAAGCCTGCAGCGAACCTGCTCTTGCTCAAATGAAAACCTCTGATAAATAAGTGTTATTACTGCTTTTTCGGGACTTAAGATCCCAGACTGACAAATGAGGATTTATCTAAGAAACTGAATTATTTTTCTGAAAGTAACTTGCCTCAACAGATTTACGCGGATCGAAAAATCGAGTTTGTAGAGGATGGGTGCTTGTTTAATAAGCATCTTTCGATTACATTGGTGTCCTCTATCATAGGAATATCCACTGGTGCGCGGGTATGGTCTAGACAATTTATATTACAGCCAATTGCCTGAATATATGTCAAAGTTGGTTTTTGTCTCAAAGCTGTGAGTTTTTTCATTGATCAAAAAAACGTAGAAAAAGGGCTTTTTGAGACGCGCAAAGTTCATTAGCAATGTATGCAGCGTTCGGGCCCCCCATGTAGGCCATCGCGTGTCATGGGTTGTGTCAGCTACTGTAAGTGCTTTGGTGCCTATGAGAAGTCAGTTGTGTTTTAAGGGAATGAACTAGGTCACAGTTAATTCCTTTCAGCCTTTTGGCAGGTTATCTACCCTCTTGAACCTAGACGTTTTCAACTTTGGGATATTCGGGTTTGAAGCGCCTATCCATATTCGAAACGGTGACGTTCCATCGATTACTCTCGATATTCGTAAGTTTTTCAAGTCTGTTTTCCTCCTTGGGTTGTCTACCAAGGGCGACACAGATCGACATAGTGGACCTCTAAAGAAGATACGATCCAGGTAGTTTATGAACGTCGGGAACACAGAATGAATGCGGTCGCGTCAGAAAAAATATATGCATTGTAGAGCGCTTTCTAAAACTACTTTACATAACGGCTATGTGCGAGACTGAAAGGCGACATTTCCTACCTAAATAGTGTAAGAGAGGATATTTACGCGTCTTTTCCGTATAACATCGAAATAAAGATGCCAGAAAGCACAGACAGCATTTCAAACGTTTCATCGGCTTGAGGGATCCGCAGTGGAAAGTTAACCCGTAAATTTCGGTATAAAGACTGCCTGTTAGATTATTCTATTGAGATTTTACTCAATATTTCCTGCACTATTTAGTGCATATGACAGCGTCTGGAGATTTGAACATGTGAAGAAATGTAGGCAGAATAGCATAACCTACAAAGACAAGGGAGACTGGAATGGCAATTTTTGGCCTGTTGGCCGCAATCCGCCAGCCCTACCCAATCTCCCGATAGGCAACCCCCGAGGCTTGAACTCGCGACCTGTTTGCTTGAAGTCCAACGCCCTAACCACTGAGCCACGGACACATTTTCCAACCGGTTGCGATCAGGTATATTAATAATGGTAGGGAGACGTGCACGTTCACGTTACTGAACTCACTAGTCTCGTTGAGTCTCAGGACTTTTCTTGAGCCTCCGCCAGCCCAGTATCTCTAGTCGGTAATGTAACTCTGCCTATATTACGCGCTGCCGTGCGATGCTGGTTGGGCTCGAGAGAGAGGAAGACCCAAGGCATGACGAGACGACTGATTATCATGATGCCATCAGTGCGCGTCGCCCTACCATGTAGAAATGCATTGTAATTTTCGATATTTTTTACGCCTGATTCGAAATACGGCTTCATGCCATGCGGCAGTTTAACAATGACATCAGAGAATATTTTAACCAGTCGCGGGTTCTCGCATTCGTTACTTTATGCAGACGGCCGATAATGTAAAACTTTTTTAGAAAGCTTGGTGATATTCGTTTCTAAAGGCCAGTAACTTCGGTCTACGCGGCCGCAATCAGTGTTTTCTTGTGGATTTTGCAACTTGGTGGCCAGACGTTCCACAGTCGTCCACTACTGAATTGCAACTAACAAATATATATCGCGACGAATAGTGAGCTACGCAAGTGATCTAAACTTCCTCCACCTGTTGTGAAGTTCTGTGTGAGAGAGAGAACTGGACGTGGGGCATCGCTTAATCAGTAAGAACAAACTTCACTCATTTTCAGCAGCAAGTACACGGAATCTAAGGGTAAACGCAAGCCGGGGAATTGTGTAAACATGTATAGACAACAACCGCCAAGTGGGGATTTATACTAAACATTTTCAACATATACGCCTGTCAGCTACGCAAAATAGAGACTATTCCCATCTTACCGTCTAAGGAGACGAATCCGTGTTTAGTTCAACGCACCATTCGTCTGTGACTGCAATCCACTCCTCTTAGTTGTAAATTCTAAGCCTTCTGAAGTTGTGTCAGCGGTTTTTGAAGTAGTCGACTGTGTTTGCAGGGCGAACCTCATATACGCCATGATAGCCGTGGTAGATGTTTGGCATTGAACACATTTCTAATGTCTGGAGATTTCTATAACAGTTTGTGAGAAACGGAGCCAAAACACCTTTAATTTGAGATGAGCTTGCCAAGGGTAATTTATGATTGTGAAATCGTTTCTAGACGCAATCACTTACAATTAATGGTCGTTAAGTATGCTAGGTATGAAGCTACGCGTCTGCCATATCGGTGGCAGTTCAAGGCGCACGCAAAATGCCATAAAAAACCGAACACTCGTTTCGCATAACGCGAAATCCCTACCCAATCAGTATTGCTCGTCTCAATAATTCGCCAAAATCTGAGCGGCACAGCCAAAAACCAGATCAGCATTGAGGTCCGTACCACGAACTGTAGGAAACATTCTAACTGGCAGACTTCAGGGGGTTGCAAACTTGTCAGTTGCGCGTTAAGTTTTGTGCGGCTTTTCTTGCTATAAATATCGCTCATGACACCATCCAATCCAACCAATTTTGGAAGAAAACCATCCAAAACTTGCGTGACCTGGGTGACTTGAGGAGTGTGTTGTAGATAGTTCGTTGACCTGCGGTTTTCGGAGACCATTTTTCGATGAGATTTACGGATAAAAATTACAGTTTCATGAAAAATTAGTCACTCATAGAGATGAACTGCAAAGCACCAGTTGACGTGAGAAAGGTTTTCACCAAATGCTAACTTCATAAATACTTGTAACAAAAAATTTTGCCTCCGGAACCTAATCCAGAAAAAAAGAATTCCACTTGTTCAATAGTTATTAACACTGTATTAGAAATATTTCCTTAACATATTGACCCTTTTCCTCGAGCATTGTTCATTTCCGGAGGGAATGTTGTTGAATGCTCGAAGAGTCTCGCTGGTATAGCATATCAGTAGTAACGGTCGGATCTTTGGCTAGCATTGTCGGAGACAGGGTTCAGCCGCTGCAAATGCCTGAAACTGCATCCTCTCGCGAATTTCACCGGCTACCCACCTCTGTCTTGGAATCGGCATATTCGACCCGGCTCACACAAGTCTCGGGTTCACATGTAACCTTGTTCTCTCTTGAGTCCAAAACCCTTCCTACACTTAAAATTCCACTGGTTGCGAGCTGGCGCAAGACAGACTTGAACAGGCGAGGTCACGTCCTCTCAAACCCATCACTCCCCAAGATATAATCCCCTCTCCGTAAAACATCTACTTGAACGTTCTCAGTAAGCATTTTTGCTGTCATTTTAAGATCTCGTGACTGGGATGCCCAGGCTTTCATCCCCAGATGGCTCGGACCGCCTTCGAGTGATGAGGGCTTTACCATACTTCTCCAAATTTAAACCCCCCAGAAAAACATGGTGAGTGGCAAGCTGCAGACTTGGGCTTGTGTCTGGTATAATTTTTGACAAGCCTTGAAAACTGCACCGATATTTTTCCCTGTTTCTCCACTCATGGATACCTTTTCGCTTACCACAACAACCTGAAACGGCCCACTGCAAATAGATTTCTTGTCTATTCGTGCCAATAAATGACACCCATGTACTGTTCATACTACTATATCTTTGGGGAGAAATAAACTTTTTGCTGGAACTGTTTGGTTTGGCAGTAACGAAATATGCACTATTGGGGTATGTTGGATCGTGACGTTTAATGTTTTTCACTGGAAAATTTATGTACTTCATAGAAGAAGCGTTCTCCCTCACACATGCACATATTGTTGCGAGGACACTGACGCCCATTCCTTTCACTCTTAACTGACAGCTCGATGACAGCAATAAAATTCAGCCGAACTGTGGGGTCGTAATGCCAACCAGAATAGGGCTGATGAGTGCCTTGCGCTAAGTAGGGAACACGAAATGCACACAAAAGCAAACCATCCAACACCAGGAGAATAACGCAGAGAATCCATTATAGGTGAAGGAAACTCATTTCATCTTCAAGCCTAATCTGACATTAGTGCAGACTTGGAAAAGATCACATCAGATAAAGTCACTGTGAAAAAGAGGACAAGGAATGCAAGAAGGCCGGTTATCAAAGGCATATAAGATATACTGCTTTTGCATAAAAGTCATCTAAAAAATCAATCAGACGACGGGCGGCGCTCAAAGTAGTAATCAACATATGCGAGGTCAAGGCGACAGAAAAGTGAAAGAATGGTAATAAAACTGGCTGGTTGTCTTTTTCGTCAGAAAAAAAACCACAAAATATTTGCGCAGGAAGAGTAAGATGGATAAAAAAAAGTAGCTGGTCTCCGCCAGCCCACTCCGGGGGAGGGGGCAGAGCATCACAAGATGAAAGCCAGCTGGTAAGTGCGGGCATAAAGAGGCAGGGGTACTGTCAGCAACATCTGCGATTTCGGTTTGGTCGAGGCAGTGTTGAGGGAAGGCTTTGAGGAGCGGTCAGGAGAGCCTGCGGTCCCAGCCTTATGCCACTATCCTGTCAGGATGAAGGAGAGAATGGTTGAGGACACGGATAAGGAAACGTTAATAAGAGGGCTCTGATAAGGAGTTACGCACTCAACTGAGCTTCAGATTATTTGCAAAACAGATCGGGAGCTACGAGAGGTGACCAAATCGTGAGAGAATTTTGTCAAGTTGGAAGAGAAGCAGATAATGGAAAATGCAGAACTCTTAACTACAAGCTTGGACCACGTACTATAGGCATTACAGTCCAGAGACAGTAACAGCTGTGGTTCCGAGAAGACACAACTATGATAGTACGGACTGGAATGGCAGCTTCTGGCCCGCTTACTCTCAACACTCAAATCCCACAACTAACTACAGTACCGAAATTTCGGAATGTGTTTTCGATTAGAAAGGACTACAGAGGTAGGGTTGTAGGATTATCATGCAACAAAATCCAAAGATACCGCAGTCACGCTAAGACGGGAACTTTACAATAAGTTTCTCTTTCGTCGCCTACAGAAACTCCATTCGGTAAAAATGGCTACTTAAGTTACATGTTATTTTTGATGCCGTAATGAATTCAAATATATTTTACGACAAACATACGGGAAACACTCCTTATATTTTTGACAGAAAATTACGTCTTCGCATTTACATACTCTAAGAAAGGGCGTCTTTCGACTTTAAAAATAACCCGATCCGCAGCTGCACTCGCTCTTAGGGTCTAAAAACTCCATGCCGCATACTTTCGAGCAAGTAAAATCATGCATTCCTCTATGCCATCAAGAATATACCCTAAACGGTAAATACAACTTTGTAGCTGAGTTACCCATGTTGTACACTGCACAAACAATCTTAATAAATGTGTAGATGCGATACTGCATGAATAGATATTTCACGGTCTTAAAGATATCATAGCCACAAAGTTTTTTAAAACTACAATTCGTCCCTTCTTCAAGTATAAAATTTAAAGAAGCCGTGATTTGCTACCACATGAGTATGAGTATTTTGTGCATGCTTTTTGTAAAACAAACTTGGATTTGCAAAGGTACCCAAAATCGGTGGAAAAATCCTACTAAAGTAGTGATTTTTTGCTGAATGTGGTTTTTCGTGAAGCCAATGGATCGTGTGCGCCCATTCCTGAGTGAACACATATATAAGGCTTGGGTAGCTACTGAGGAGCCAAGCCTCTCGCAGCTGCGTCATGTGGCAGCAGAAACACCGGCGAGGCACTTGTTTAAGCTTTTAGCTAGTACCTAAGTCGGGAGTACGGTATAACCAACTGCCATACACATCTACGCGCACGTAAGTAGCTCACAAAGAGCGCAACAGGGAGATGAGAATGAGATTTAGCAAGGTCCTAACCACAACACTGAGGTTTAGAGGTGTGGACTTCTAGCTAACAGGTCACGGGTTCGAGCCCCAGGTGTTCCACACTTCGGGGTTGGGTATGACTGGCTGACGACGGCTAATAAGCCACAAATACCCATTCCAGTCTCCCTTGTCTTTGTTGGTAGTAACATACTGCCTATATCATGCGCCGCTGTGCTGCTGCTGGTTGGGCTCGAGAGAGAACCTGTAAGACACAACAGGACGAGTGAGTTCCGTAAGAACGATCGGGGAGCGCCCCTGTATCATTATATATATACATATGATGGTAGAGGAGGCGCTCACCGATTGTGTTACGGAACCCACTTGTCCCGCTGTGCCTTGGGACTCTCTCTCTCTCGAGTCCAACCAGCAGCCGCAGATCGGCGCGTAATATAGGCAGAGTAATATTGCCGACAAAGACAAAGGAAGACTGGATGGACTCGAGAGGGAGATAGAGGACTAAGGCACAACGGGACGAGTGAGTTTCGTAACACTATCGGTGAGCGCACTTCTACCATTGTATATCCTCAATCACAATCGACATGACAACGAACCCGTGGCTCATTGGTTAGAGGTGTTGGACTTCTAACCAACAGGTCGAGTGATAGAGCCCCAGATGTTCGACACTTCGGGGTTTGGTATGGCTGGCGTGGCGTCTAACTCAATACGGCGATTAATGCATGACTCAGCTGAGTGTATGGCTTCACAAAATTCTCGGCCTTTCTTTAGTAGACGCCGACGATGCGAGTCTCGCTCGTGGAGCCTAGACATTTCTTAAATTATAAACGAAATGCGAACGAACAGGCCGAACGTTGTCTGGCGGATAAACTTTAGGTCAGCACATGACTTTCCACGCGAGGTGTGCGAGCGCAAACAATTCGCAATCAACACGCGATATACCAACACGCATCTTCATACGGAATGCTGCAACTAATGAACTACAGAACTAAATGCGAAAGCGCTCACTCAAATGGGAACCGTTGTATAAACACGTTTGCAATGACAAAAATTAATGCCTTGTTATTCTTATTTCTCGTGGCCTGAGAATTTTCACTTGTGAGCGGTTCTAGGGTACCAAGTGTAATGCCTGAAAAGTGATCTCCGATGAGGAATTTCCTACTCCTTTGGTACTTATGCAGACGTAGTGACTTTTTGACTTGAGACGAGTGACTAGTAATTCTTCTGTACCTACCACATTTGAGAAAGGGTGGTTTCGTTATTATAGATTTGGAAATGCTAAATATTCTTTAGAAATTCGTAATTTATATATCTTATGACTTTGTCTGGGTATACGCATAAATCTGCAATACTACTTTCAGCATTTAATTCAAAACAATATGACCTAGTATTACACATTTCAAAAATTAATAGTAGGCATGAAGAAATTATTTTTATTGATGGGCGGGGAAATAAGTAAAATACCGTATCACATCAGGTATTTACAATTATCTGATAAGGGCAGCTTGAACTAGCATACTCCCAGCACGAGGTGTTTAAAAGGCCAGGCGCATGTCTTACCGATTTTGTGCTGTTGCCTAACACAGGGAGCGAGGGTTTTCGCTCATTAGTGCCCTTCTTAGCATGCCTTCCGGTGTATGGTCACATCCGCTGTCAACCCTCAGAAATAAACCCCTGAACTCGGCGTAAAGTCCTCAAGACAAGTTTTTTTTCAGGTTCGGTTGGAAAACTGGGGCCTACTACACTAAGTAGCAAGTGGCCTAGCTGAACTTCGACAGACACAATCCCCCTTTGGAAATCCAATATTTAAAAAAATTTTGTCGCGACTGTTTCTGCGTGTTTTTAAGATGACGATGACCGGCGAACGCCTGCTAAATCGATCCTTCTGGTGTAATGTTGACAAACACCCCCACAGATCGGGGCAAGACCAAGGTTGCATGATTTGGAATCAATTTGAAGGCCTGGCTGACTGGCTCAGGGTCAGGAAACACACCGATCTGGCCGTTAAGGGCATAGGTACAACATTCTAGGCAAAAGAATTCAGGAAGCCAAAACGAGGCAGCGACCACATAAGGCTGACAACATCTTTCCGAAAGCTGCCCAATCCAACGTCGCTGACAACATCGTACACCAGCGCTCACCGTTAACATACATTCACTACTCGCACAGAGGTGAGAGGGAATACCTTAGCGAGCACGGGAACATCAAAAAGGACAATTCAGCCATCGCTAGCAATGAGATCCACCGTTTGCCCCGAAAGCAGGGTGCATACGGTGACGGTGGCTTGCATGTGAATCAGTTTACGGTGTCAACAGGCTTGCACTGCATATATCGCACTCTCTCCTCCCCCACCTACCCGGGTCTGGTGTCAAGACAGTCAAGAAGGACGGAGGTGGGATAGGGCGCAGCGGCTCGCCTACGCGTGCCCCACACGTCAGGCCGCTCGCGATCGACCAGGTTTTCAGCAAAACAACAAGGGGATGACTCGGATTCTAACTGAGTGGGAGTATCATAGAAACTACATTAAGGAGCCATTGCAGTCTGACCCTCCGTCCCGAGAGAAGGACCTAATTATCCCGTCATTTGGCAGTCCCTCAAGCCACGGCTTTTAGTGCATCGTGATATTTTGAAAGCGCGTCAGACTTTTTACACAGAGGAATCATCGCTGAATGTCGTGAAGACGCGGTCCTCAGTGTCGATACCTTTCACCCTCCCCCCTCCTAGGCATCAGTCCACTGTCCAAGGCGGTCAGCTACGTGGTGCGGAGATTGGAGGAAAGTGACTGGCGCGGCACGGGCCTGCGCCTGGGGGTGCCACCATGTCTGGTGCACAACCCAATAACGCATGCCATGCACCGGTCAGGTTTCCGTGTTGGTCTGGCGCAACACCGAAACAACAACAGCAAAATGAAAATTCGTCGTGGGACGTCGAACGACTGCATACCTGCCCGTGCTGTAAACGCATGGTCTAGGTCCGGACAGTTGTGGCTGAAGACCTCCGAGCCCAGCTCGCCAATCTAATGCTGCACCGCTGATCAGTGGACTCCCACACCACAAACCACGCGACCTCAGTCCACCGCTTGCTTGCTCCAGCGGTAGGTGGTCTCAACATCCGCTGCACTGGAAGAAGCACTCAGAGGAATTTCCAAACCTAAGCTCACGAATGCTGCTCATGCCTACTAACTTTAACCCCCTCCTAATTACAGCATTTTTTACCTAAAAGTAGCAGGCGTCGGACCTGCCTCCCCACTGACAACCACTGTGGTCTGCATAAGTTTCATCAGCCAGCCAACACTCCTCAACCGCCAACATCACGGCACTTTACCCACCACACAAACTATAGAGCCATGCCGGGCTTCATAAAAAAAGGAGTCTCTAATAAGGAGAACTGAAGGGGCGATTCACCTTATTATTTACGTCCAAGATCCCCTGCTGAATTCGCGAGTAGATCTCTTCAGCAGTCTGCAGAAAAGCCTTCTCAATGTTGATGGCCATTCGAGCGGAGGTTTCGATGAAGAGGAGGCCGTTTTCTCGGGCAAATGCCTGACCTTCCTCCGTGCTGACGGCCCGCTGCACTTCCAAGTCACACTTGTTGCCAATCAGCATGATGACCGCGTTCTCATTGGCATACTGGCGAAGGTCTTCGAGCCAGGAGGGGAGGTTATTGAAGGAGTCGCGCCTAATGCCCATAAACATAAGAGGAGTAGTGCAGTGCGCAGACACACAATGGCATCTTAAATTGCGGCCTAGACGCGAAGAAAAACCGGTTTTATGAAGTTGAAAATCCAAAAAAGATGAATGATGTTTAGTGCGGGGTGGAGAATGCAAACTTTAAGCAGTCTTTGTAATCTAAACGTCAGGCACTGGATACTCAGGTCAGACGACGACGATGAGCTATCGCTTTGTAAAATTGGACAAATTCGATTATGGAGTTGGGGTGCAGGATCCTCGGCAAACGTGAGGTTCTACATGTTCACTCTAAGATTCATTTCCAGTGATCGTCTTAACTTTGACCTGAACACTAACCCCAACTCTAGCCCCCTTACCCTGAACCCTGCCACTAACCCCAACCACAAGTTAATGCGGGTGGTACTTATTCCTGTTCCTTACCAAGTAATCTTATTAATGTCATTGGTTCTTGACAGTGTGTTACGGGGACACGGCTGGGCTGAAGAATGAGGCAGCCCGAGGGCTGTGCGGCAGTCACCAACTCCAAGGATCTCCATTCTATCGGGCTCGAAGGTATGGTCTTGGTCCGCCAACCGGTTTGCCACTATTTAAACTGAAAGGCAAAGGATCCACTACGTTTAATGGAATAGCAGTAAGTCCTGCAGCGTTGATCAATGACAACAGAACGACGGTTCGGTGGTCCAGTAGGCGAAAAGGATCGGTTAGCTGGTAGGCATGCATTCTACAAATACATCATCCCTATGTATTAGATCGCTTCCCAACTTAAACAAGCAGGTCTTCCATGACGTGAGCTTCTTAGTTTTAGTTGCTACCCTGAAGTAACCTCCTCTTATACGGGGAAAATGGCCTGATAACACAATTATACTAGCACCGACGTTGGCATGGCCGGTTCCTGAGTCCACGGTATCGCAAATCGGTAAGACCTATGCCTTGCGATCACCAAATATGTCCCAAGTGATCGTTATTCAGTTGGCGTTTCCTTTCTGAACACAAAAAACAGCCGGGTCTGGCATTATCAACCCATCTGGCTTAATCACAGCTATCCACTCCTCATTCAACCACCGTCAGAGCAACGGCGACGGGGCCAAGCAAGCAATTTAAGCGACCTCGCAAACGTGCCTCAGTGCGTAATCGGTGGCGAACAATTGTTATATCACCACTAGCAAGCGTCTCTCATCGGGGGTGTTAGCGCAGATTTTGACATTGTTCGGTCGGTCAGGCAAGGCCGCAGTAGTCCCAAACCGAAGTCAGACAAGTATGGAAGCCACTTTTCACGGCAGCAAAGCAGAACCGCCCTGACCGTAGCTTCTTATCTCGAAAACTGCCTTTTGTACTTCACGGTGAGGTAAGAGAGGCCTCCATAACCGATAGAACATTAGGCAGAATCAGTATTTTCTCCTGACATGGGCGCGGCACAGCGCAGCTACGGCCTCAAACTGCCTCAAACACGTCGCTATTCAGGAGGATTGGGAAACTGCCTGCGCTGTACAGTCGCAGATCAATCGTTCCGATTGTCCAATGTTCAGCTGCATACCGAATAGTACCTTTATTTGGAACGGTCGCAGTCCTGTTTGATCGGGGCGATCGCTTGCGCAGGATCCTCCTACCGACGACCACCTGAGACTGCACATTTCGCAAGCCCGACCCACCTTTTCCAAGGCCGAAGTCCGAATACCGAAGGCATCTGGGACACCTTCGCACAGACTTTGGCGAGCTAAGTTACAGATGATCTCATTACTGTCTCCAATGAGACAGCCGCGATGGATCTAGGACAGCAAAACTTATCTCGTGAGCTGGATGACCGAAACCAGACATAATCTCAATCGTCTTTCGTGGACGGTCTTAGAGGGTCTTAGAATCTTTTAGGACGAGTGGAAAGCCCGGTGTTCAAGATTTCGATCCAGTATGAAGTAGCAATGCAATGATAATTGAAGTAGTCATCGACGACAGGAGGGTGCCGATTATATCACCCTTTCCGTTAAGAAATTAGACACTTAGTTTCGTAGAGAGATGTAAAGGAGTGAAAGGCAACTCGAAACGGATCAAATATTCGAAAAGAGTGACACTGAAAACGCACCTTGTGATGTCATAAACTAGAAGCAGACCAGCAGCCCCTCGATAGTACGAACGAGTGAGCGAGCGGAAATTCTCCTGACCTGCCTAAAAAGGTTACTTGGGAAGCTATGAGTGAGAAAACAAAAATGCAAATTAACAAGAATCTGAATAAATGGCAGAATATGGCGGGAGCTTGGTGTAAAGCCCTGCCAATCCCGAGTCATGACTAAAAATGATGCGAAAATGGCAGCAAAAAGTCCCGCCTACGAACAAGACGACTGTAGACTCAACTCAACGCAACTTACACAGTACAAGAGAATAAGACTGGAGGACGGGAAAAGTGTAGACAAAGGGAAGTTTGCCGAATTCACATGCCGGGAGGTGAAGTACAGTATACTTGGGATAAATTTCTAACCAACGTGAATAAAAAGGCGCTTTATGGTTCGCCTTCATCGAGTGGCAATAAGGGAGAACTCTAAGGTGTGCAAACGACTGTTGCCGCCACTTTAGACACAATTTTCTTCCTATAAGATGGGCGTGGAGACTATGGGCATCATAAACAACAGAGAATTTGTTTGCAAGTTATCAACGCGACTGAACCAGACCTCTTATTAGATGCACGAATATAGTTGAAGACAAGGACTACCACAGACGCGCCCCCCTTATGCTTGGCCATTCGGGAATGTCGCTTTGAATTTAATTCTCTTAACAGAAAAGATGGTCAATAACATAGTTATGGATGGCCTACCAGTTCATCGTGGGACTAGAAATGGTCTGCGGTTTATTTTTGGCCAGAAAATGAAGCATTTTGCTGGTTACGTTTTCGCCATTAGAATGAACGGTGAGATTGGCAAGTCGTCCGATATTCAGGCATTCTGCACGCATCTCACTGAAGAGTTGCGTAAGTTGCAAAAGTGTCGCATTATCACCCGACTAACACAAGGTTTAGACCTCCGAATTTCGGGGATCCCTTAAGATTAATGGGCCGGAGATTTCAATAGGCAATCTCTAGTACGACAGATTCCAAGTATACGAGACATCCAATTTGAGTATGTCAGCACACACTACGGCTTTTTAGGAAATAGGCATTGCCGCTAATAATGGTAGAGTTAAAACACAATCAGCGTTGATTGAACGCCAATTCTCAGCGTGGACTTTCACAGTCGAGTCTGACGGCAGTTTTATGGGCATCTGGTCTGAGTCACAATTAGACTGCCCCACTTGTTCATGAAGGCGGGTGCTGTGCGAAAGGAGTATTTTACGGATGACTGAACTCATAAATGTCGTAAGCGAAATCCAAATGAGCGGTTAGAAGCATAGTTGGTGCTATAATTCCTGTTTACTAACTTATTTCGGGACGTGAAACGCCCTTTTTTGAAGAATCTTGCTTACAGATCTTTTATAAAAGGGAAACTTGACACTTGTAGCTGAAAGCGGACATCTCTTGATACCCAAACAAATCTCCCTTACTGGGTGTTACAGAAAAAGTCGCTTCCTTGTACACATTTTTCTTAAAGGAGCACTATTATGCGCGAAGAAAATTCACACTACACTTTTTCAAGAAATGAGGAACTGATTCAGCTTTCGAAACACTTATTTGAAAATTGGTGGTATTCTTTGCCGAGGTACGCAGTACTTAACTTGTTTAACGGTTGCCTTACGGCACCAAGAATTACAGGACGTATACTGCCACTTTTTGCTGCTGTGCTGTGCAACATAGATGTCAAGGCAATTTTTATTAGCCACTTGAGTGGTTAACAAGCATTTTAAATAATAGTAAGGTCATATTATGGCGAATCAGTAATACAATGGTGCCTGAAAAAAGCGGGGTAGGCGAAAACAGTCGACGAGCAAGCAAGACGATTACCTTATTCGTCAGATGCTAACGGGTATAATTATACACCCGCTAAGATTTCAAAGGGGGAATTTATCAGTATTCCACTAGGGCGTTAATGGGAAAAGGACTGAGGAGTTTCGTTCTCATCAGCAAGGAACTATGGCGACGTCATTTTCGAAGCAGCAAACCGACTGGAGAACGCTTTTATTTGCTAACGGACACATCAATCACAAAACTTCATTCTGGAGAAGAATGCCCTTCTGTGGGGTCTTGCTTGCAGAAAATATCGGAGTCAGACCAGAAAGTTAGGTATGGTAAAATATCTGCAATAACACAATGCGCCAACGACAACTTTCAAGAACTGCCGACACGTGATGATTTGAATGACCATCGGATTTCCTGAACGACCAACCTGAAGGCTAACTATAGATATTACCAACAACAGGGTGTTCGTCGACGTAAAGGATGCCTTCGGTTTCAATAACACTTACCGCCGGCGACTGGACGCTATGGTGCTGTAGGACAGTTTTTTGTCCACAGCTCAAGAGGGCGCACAATTCTAGCAACGGTAACGACTATATTCTAGTCTTCTAGACCACAATTGGCCTCTCCGCCTTCGGCCAGCGAAGTACTTTCATTTATCCCAATAGATCAGGACGTAACCCCATTGGAAATCATATCTTGCTAATCAAAATAAGTCGGCGCACACACAAAAAAACGTCAAAATAGCAGTACTTGATTTTGTGCTAAATAACTACAGAGAGCAATCCACCATGGACGACCTTATCGTTTCCATTTCTGTCAGACTTCTTAATGTCGTAGAGGCAAAAGGGGAGCAAGTGGGTAACGATATTTTGCAGTTCTAATTAGTTTCCATTACTTCCCCCATCTAACCCGCTTGCTTTCCTTATTCTACGCAACATTTGCCTTATATAGGCAATATTTAATACATGCGCATTCAGATTGGCTTTTCATAGAAAATAACGTCACAGTTGATAAGTAATAACGTATAAATCAACCTACGTCTTGATTTGGGGAGTGGTCGTTTCACTAACAACTTTTTGAAGGTGCGAGTTGACTGCTATTAGCATTACAGGAACACTCATAAAAACTGTGCGACGTTTCGCGAGTCACGTCACCTACGACAGGTAGCAAATAAATTTCAATTGCACGTAGTAATTTATCTGGTACTAGGAATCTATGAGATTAAGTGCATAAGGTATGGACTGCACCCGGATGCTTGTGGAACACGTACCGGCCAGCTTCGGCATTTCAGGACTAAAAATGCTGCAACACACAAAAAGTTTACAATAAAAACTCTGACTTGAAGTTTTGTGCAGAAACCTTGGCATATACTAGAAATTGGATGACGAAAAACTATTGACGCACATTGGCGCGGGCTTCGGCCAACCACAGAATAACTTGTTCAACAGGGTTAAATAGTCAAATGTTTTTGCACATAACCCAAAAGTCTGATGACGAGCTGGGGAACCAGGCTCGAAAATTTACGCATTAAAGGTTTTTCCCTTCCCAAAGAATCTTACTTATTTTCAAATGGGATATTGTAGGCTAAGAAAAACAAAGAAAGTTGTTGAACGAAACGGTAACAACAAGACGCTAGTTTGCAGGACAAATAAAAGGCGCATCCATACCTCTAAAGCTTATTTTAATCAAGGTGCCAACAATGGGAGCAAACGAGGCAGAACCAACTGTCTTTGAAAACGATGGTAGTATTTTCGTTAAGTGTGGCCGTGTGTCCCGAATAAGCCAGATACTAAGAGAAATCTTGGTTCGGAAATACAGACATAAAACGATAGCTTTGTTCCATCTGTCCATTTGAACGTGTGCAAGAACTAGGCATGCGATTGTGACACCGGTGTAAACTTACTCACTTAAGTGAGCCCAGGCCAACCATATTTAGGAAATACTTAAAACATCGTCCCATCGAATCAACTTAAACATAGTAGTGGGCCATCCGGCTTCAGAGTTAGGGTAGTAAGTGCGAGTTTGCGTCGTATGTTTGTATAGAGATATGACGTATGCCGTATGGCGGGTCGATTAAACCTGAGCATTGAACATGAAAATGTGAACACTCACCGTATCCCAGACCTGTATTTTAATTGGAATTTCCCCGACAGTTACATGGCAGCAACCAAATTCCACACCTATCGTCAAGTTGAACAGGTGCTCGAACTTTTTCTCCGTAAGTTGGAGTAGAATACAAGATTTACCAGCGGCTACAGACAGGTAAGGCAAATTAAATGAACGAACCCGAATCGCCAATTAGTACATAGCGAAAGAGGAACGAGTAGGACATCGCAACTAAGTAGACTGAAAGACATTTTTAAATAATGGACATCGTTTTAGTAGCCGATGCGAGGCCAAGATATTTAGGTCACTTTTATTTCAAGTGGCAAAATTTCATGGTTATAGATGCACGATTCAAACTCCTGTATATTATGCTGTTTTTCTGTCGCGAAACCAAGGGTATGTCTATGTTCTCAGTCCAGCTTATAGGGACTTTCACTAATTCAACGGCAGTAGCACGGCCAACATTGACAATTCGCTTGAAGTAAAACCTATAGGTATTAACTCCGAACCCAAGATTTGCGCGCAGTCTCTTTACAGCTTTAGCCGGCGACCGGCAGCCAGCAAAAAACCATACTTGTCGCTAAAGACATGGATACGAGGATGTGCGTCTATTCTGCCCAAAGTCAACAAAATCTAAAACGAGTTTGCAGATTTGAAGACGCTCAGGAGCAAAGCAAAGTACAGGCAATGGTCCTGTAGGTACAGACACGAGTTCCAGTGACTGTAAGATGACGTTAACGAATCCACTGATAGAGACTGATCAGATTCCTATAGAAGATAACCTGCTCGATGGCACAAATATATTATCTGTCGTGGTTAATAATGTCGCAGGAGCTACCTCGACTGCGCTCCTAGGTGTAAATGACGAACGTCCTTTTGTAGCAAAGGGTAATATAACTGGCTGGCCAGGCCTGCTGTTGCCAACGTGTCCTTTCAACTACTCAGACTGTTCTATAAAGCACTCAAATTGGCACGAAAACGGGAACTTGTGATTGGATAATGAGAAAACGCCACGAGAGCAGCCTGAGGTGAAAATAACCCTGGTGGATCTATCGCGACACTTAGTATAAAACAGCTACACGAAATTCAGAAGCGGACTGTACAAATAATCCTCGTTTTCATACGGAGAATTCTCCTGAAAACCAAATCAGAGAATATCAGGAGGATTAATTTTTCAGGACTTACCTGAAAAAATTCAAGTAGACTTAATAATCCTGCCCCAGCGAACTCGTTTTTTCCACGCCCAAATAAACCTGTTATTCCACCCTGACGCGAAATTAAGTGTTTTGAGAGCATTCCCGGTCTGTAAAAGTGATGTGAGCGAGACAGGGAAACTTCGACTGCGACCACTCAAAATATGCTGGAAAGAAAATTGTGAATCAAGTCGGTCTTATTCAGAAGTGTCTGCCTAGAAAACTCTCATAAAGAGAATTTGTCAACCTGACTACTCTCTAGCGGGACGTTTAAAAGGTCGGAGACTTATTTGGGAGTTAAAATCAAGACTGAGGGATAGCGGACACAATCTGGATAGCAGCGGGGAAAGTCCTTCAGATGCAGGCAATAATATTAAGGACCACGATAGTTTTTCAACTAACTCAGACACCGTTGTGAAACAAGCCGCCAACGTGACGATAGAATCAAACATTTATCGCTTAGCGATCTGGTCTAAAAACCGCACTTGATGAGACGTATCAAGAAATGGGACAGTTCTACGAAAATGGCATCAAAACGGACGCAGCAAGGCTTATAACCGTGACAAGCGCAGTAAGAAATTCGGTTGGATCGATACTGAGGTGTTTGTATACAAATGCCTAAAGCTTGGAATCCAAACTTGATGAACTTAGAATATGTCATGACTGTCTACGGACTTGATAGCAATGGCCATAATCCAATCGTCAAGTATAGTTCGTGACAGTCAAGCAGTGTTTGATACACAACGGGCATATCAGAGGGACAGCGAAGACCGACATGATGTTGGAATGACTGTAAGGGCAAAAGAAATCCTATTGACGTCAGGAAAGTTCAATAAGCACGCGTGCAGCAGGGAAGCTACCTGGCTAAAGCTCAAGGCTACTCGTTCTTTGTGTTTCGAGGTATTCACCGCCTACAAACCACGGGGACACACAGAATGGCCGACACACATCCACTGGAGCATTTGGAGAAATTCTCCAGTTGACTTTATGTTATGATTACGAGTGACTTTAACACACCAGTAATAAACTGTAGCAACCTCGGTCGCCATGCCACAAGCCGACCTCGAATACCGTTTTTTGCCTTACAGTTCGACCGTCGATTCCGACGATGTCCACCGTGTGCTACAGAGCTAGGTGCGGCAGGCACAGGGGCTTGCGCATGGATAAGTTTTTAACGATAGTAAACTTGCGCAGCATCTACCGCACTCCCGCTTCCCCACCCCCACCCCCCCACCTGGGCACGAAGTCTAGACAGAGTCAAGAAGACCGCAGACGTGGAGGGCGTGTGTGGCTGGCACGACCGGACCCACACCTAGGTGCGCCACCACACCGCCTGGTTCACAACATACATTTGACCAGGATTTTTCACCAAAAACAACAATATTATCCAACTGCAGTCAGAAGGACGATGATAACTGGGCAGCCATGCCCACCATCTGTATACCCATCGGGAGGACACGCGCATCTGTCCACAGGGAACTGTCAGCGCATACCAGGCTGCGAGGGCCATGGTTTGTTGATACCGGCATAGCACACGTTTTCAGGCCCTTTGACCTAGAAGGGCGACACGTAGCCCTGCATTTAACCTTGGCCGCCACCCCTTCAAGTTTGGGTGACCAAACAGTCGTCGACAGAAAGACACGACCCATAAAGCACACACACACACACACAAAACTCTCCTTACATGCAGAACAGTGTCGGGGATCGCTTGAGAGGGGACCGTGACAGCCTGGCTCTCAGCCCACCAGTCCGCCACTCAACACAACACACATGACAACGGGGCAGAGTGCATGGACTGAGTTGGGGAGTCAGTCGGCTGCCTTCCGAGTCACGGTGATCGACGCAACGTCTTCGTCTCATTCGCCGACAACACATGCAGGATAGGGTCCGCATGGAGACGAAGCCGAGACGCACACTTCCCAACTGCATGACAGATGGCATTTGGGTGCTTGCGGTCGGTTAATTTGGTGCGCGGTGGACGCAGTTGATGCAGTATGTGATGGTGGGATTTAGCCGGCGGTTGTCTACATCAGGTTTTCGTGGACGCGCATGTGGCCTAGTAGACCCATGCGGCGAATAAATGTGGACATGCGATGTGGGCAGTGGGGGCGGATAATGCGAGTGTAGGTTTGTGCCCCAGGCACTGGTTCGCCAGTGTCTGTTCGGCGGATCCGCAAGTGACCGGCCAGGCTGATGCGTGAGGTGAATGAATGGTGACCGTATGGAAATGAGAAGCCGCAGTGCCAGCATCAGCTTCGGTGTTGGTAATGGTGGAGCTGATGGCGGTGGGCGCGCTAAGCGACGGAGTTTGTGTGGGACTAGGCATAGTGGGTGTGCTGGATGTCCTTGGTGTGTGGCGGCTGCGGCCACACCGACTCTCATTTAAACGCATGTGGCCAAATAGGCCCATGTGGTGTATGAATGTGTGTGGGCAACTTGGACAGTGGGGGCGGTTGCGGAGGGTGTAGGCATGCGCCCCAGGCAGTGGATCGTCAGTCGCTGTGCGATGGATTCGCATGTGACCGACCAGCGAAAGTGCGATCGCAATTAGGACATGTATAGAACATGAAGACATTGACAAGTTCAAGGCGAGCAGCTCAATTTCAAAGACCAGTAAAACTTTGCCTATAGTTTGATATTTTTAAGCAATTAACGCCGGTTTCTTACTTGAGTCCTTTTTAAAAGTCGTCTTTCACTACTGGGTATAATTTTTTCCAGTTTTTTTAGGCAGTCTGGCAAAGTAGCCGTATTTTGTTGCGTGCCTCTTTAGTGACTCCGTGTCAGGCTATCTCTTTCTAGTTTTTGTAGTAAAATAACAGCGGTATTTGCTATTCAGTACGTCTTTCTGTACGTTTAAAACGTATTGTTCCTTGTACTGCAACGGAAAACTTATCTAGTCTGTAATGTCCAGCAGAGCATGCGCTAAAATACGAAAGCTTGCGGCCTCTCCACCGTCTCTGGGTGCTAGAATCGTGGCCGGAGACACTGCAGGGGCCAGCATATGTTCGTCGCCTTCTACAGATATGGTTAACTCAAAAATCCCTTTAGTCCAAGTAAAACCTCTTGACCCCTTAATCGTCCAAAACTACGCCCCTGCTAGTCGTAGCAGGCCATCAGCCGACGAAATACTCGATCAGTTGATATACGGCGACATAAGCAGCACTTCTGAAAAAGTCATTGAACAGGCGTTTAAAGTTATTGGAGTAATAAGTTCTGAAACTGAGAAGAGAATAAAACGCAAACACAATTTTTTACTGCGAAACATCCCGTCTCACTTTACTGCTATAGAGAGAGCGCATTTGATCCTGCAAAGTTGTGGCTTGGATTTTAGTGTCGCATAAGCTAAACGACTGCGTTCGCTCAGTCGTAATGCGCCAATATTAGTTATCGGTTTCTCCTTAATAGAAGTCGACTTTATCTTGTCGAGGAGGGAGATAACTAGAGAATTCTGCCGTAAATGGCACTGCTCCGTTTCGCCAGACCTCACACCATTGCAGCGAAGGCTGAACAAATTGAAATTGCCATAAACCAACACCGAGATTAGGACACCTATTGCCAGTTTGAATAAGTCTTCTACAGCATCATCTGCGGCCTCCGCACGTCACGGCATAGTCAATTCCGTAGGGAATTTGACTGCTCTTGATGCCAAAATCTTTAAACACATCAACACGCCTGGTAAAAACACGCCTCTACCGACTCCTCCAGCAACCCCTAACAAGCCTAAACGTGTGTCTATGTCAAAGGCGCATCCATTTGCTGTCTCAGCCATTCGGACACCGGGTAAATCTAGCTCCAGGCTAAAATCTATTTCCCCACAATCGGCTAACAGTGCCCCAGACACCCCGACTCCAAACGTGGCGTGTTTCCAACTGTCCCCCAGCGCTCATATCGAGGCAATTAGGCCGAATATGCCGATTTTCCCGCCGTCTAATAGAACTCTTGCTCAAATGGAAGCAATGCGTCCCCCACCCGCTAACATGTTTCCTCCGCGGCCGTCTTACCAATGCACTCCTCATGCTAACGTCCATACTCGGTCGGTTATCTCATCCGATCCTCAGTTTCGTTCCGGCGGGGATAGTTTTAATTTAATTATTTTTATTAAAGACCCGTCGGGGTCCAATCAAATCAAGTAAAAATAAATTTACATGCGAACATTAGACGAGGTAGGCGAAATCCGTACAAAATGCAATCTATATTTTTTAAGATTAGAAGTCCGTTAAGAAAAATGATAAGCGAGGGGTGAAAAAAAACTATTTGAAAATGTAAAAATGATTGGATTAATTTAACAGGAGAAAAAAAAGCCCTCGAAAAAATAGAATCATAAAAATGCGGGCAGGACTGGCCTGCATGTGGCGGTATAGAATGGATTACAGTCGGCCATCAACAGGGCCGAAATAAATGTCAGCTGTATATGGCATTGTATAACGGATTTCATAAAGGGGTAAACCGTTGCTGGAGGGGATACGTTGCAGTATCTGGCCTGTGGATTTCCAGCTGAAAATTAGTTAGCTTACAATCGTTACCAGCTTCCGTGTCCGTCATTCCCTCCCCCGAGTCCTACCCCTTTTTATCCACGTCAGAATCTTTTGACGCCACAAATTTTTTCGCAGAACCGGATGGGTACATCCGGACCGTGTGTTCCGTGGGCGGCCAAGCACTGGACGACGTAGCCTACCTCCCTCAGAAACTAACAGCCTTTCCCCCCAAACTTTTCGTTCTAAACGCCAGATCCTTGCCAAATAAGATGTCTTTGCCTCAGACTCTGGTGTTCGTCCAACGTCCAGATATTGTTTTCGTAACTGAGACATGGACATCAGCTTCCGTAGCTGACTCCGAACTCTCTCTTTTAAACTATACTTGCATCCGAAATGATCGCCAAGACAGCCGGGGTGAGGGTAGTTGCGTCTACGTTAAGCAAACATTTACATTTCTGCCGCTGGACCTCCCGCATTTTTTCCGCAGTAGTGGGCAGCTGCTGGCTCCAAGTTGCACTACAAAATAAGTTCTCCTTACTCGTTGGCTGTGTCTATCGCCCTCCTAGCGCCAACGACAATTTCGATTGTTAACTCTCACAGGCCTTTCATGCTGCGGCCGACTCAAGCTTTAAGTATCAATTGGTTGCGGGTGACTTTAATCTCCCTGAAGTCCGCTGGTCTCCGCCTTCAGGCCCCAGAAGGTTCGATGACTTTCTTGAGGGTGTGGATGTAGGGATGTAGACTCAGGTTGTCGACTTTCTCACCCGAGGATCAAACATACTTGACTTAATTTTCTGTAGAGGCTGCGTGCCATCGTCAGTGTCATCCCTACGCCCACTGGGGGGCTCAGACCATGGCATAGTTGTTTCAACGTTGGAATTCGAGTCCGACAAAACGTCTTCCCCAAAGTATAACTTTTTCCGCGATTTCCGATCAACTCGCTCAACCGAATAATTAACACACCTTAATTCCTACGACTGGACTGATTTCTTCCTTAGTTCTGATGTAAATGATTGCACTGCGAAACTGTACGAAATTTCGGATCTGCTTATTTCCCCTTTTGTCCCCTGTTAGAAAATAATTAGTGTCAAGGATGAGGTTTTCCTACCCTTGCCATTTCGCCGCTGGTTGCGCAGACTTTCTCTTCGATTCCAACTTCAGAACGACGTTTCTTTTCTGCCCTTCATTTGTGATATTTTTGAGCGAGTTGCGAGAATGTCTGATGAAGAACAGCTAGCCGAAGAGGTCCAGTTCAGCGAAAATCATTCGTTAAATGTCTAGACACTCTTCTCCCGAAAAGTACAAATTCAAAGAAAGACGCAGCATCCCATCCTCCGAGACGCTCTCGGAAATCCCATAGTTGATGCTTAATTAACCGCTGATACCTTCAATGATTTTCTGTCACAAACTTTTATTGAAGTCTCGACCACTCCGCTTCCGACCATCCAGGCATTGACCGGGGCAGTTCTCGAAACTATAACTTTACTCAGTGGGATGTGACTGTTGCGATTCGGCGTTTTCGTCAATTTCATAGCCCAGGCCCTGATGGTGTCCCAGAAAGCATTTTAAAAGCCGATGCAAATACGAGGTTCCCATCCCTCTTATGCAAGATATTTAATCTTGCTCTTGAAAGTGAAACTTATCCTACCTTGTGGAAGGAATCACACATTTTGCCCATTCCTAAGCGCGGCAAATCTACGTCATTTGATGACTTTCGGCCAATAAACACCCTCCCCGCAGTTTCGAAGATCCTAGAGACATTGATCAAAGATAAGATGATGTGTCACTTAACAGTGAGTAGCCTATTGAGTGATGCTCAGCATGGATTCCTCAAAGCTCGATCTTGTGAACTGTCAACTCTCTTTCTTTAACTATGCTCTCCAATCTAGGGACAATGGTTTTGCACTTTACACAGTATATTTCGATTTCACTAAGGCTTTCGACCGTGTTGACCATGCTCTTCCTCTCTTGATACTGCCCTCTTTCGGAATAGGTGGCAAACTTTCGAATATTATATCCTCTTACCTGGGCACTCACAGTCAACAAGTCAAGGTTTCCAACGCTATCTCCAACCCCACATGTGTGAGGAGTGGAGCCAATCAGGATAATGTACTCGACCTGCATTAATTGTGTCTTTTTGTTAACGATGTACCCGATGCATTTCAGAATGGTAAGCCCTCCATGTACGCCAACGATCTGAAAGTTGCTTATCGATATAAGCCGCCAGATCGTGACACCGTGCTTGAACTCCTAAAGAACTTTGACCAGAGGTGCCGCACATGGCGCCTTTCTCTTTGTTGGCGTAAATGCTCGGTCATGGTGGTGGGCGGCGACCGCCAACCTCAACTAAGCATTAATGATCACGCTATAAATGTGCCTAGGGTTATTAAGGATCTGGGTGTATCATAATCCAGCAGCCTCAATCTTTCGGTGCACTGTTCCTTGATAGTCTCCAAAGCACGTAGAACGACCGGGTTTATCCTCCGAAACTTTAAAACTAGGGACATTAGAATGCGCCTTTATAACATGTACGTTAGACCCGGCCTGGAATACTGTTCGTTTTTATTAAGCCTCATGCGTGCTGCTGAGCGGGAGAAAATAGAATGCGTTCAACATTTTTATCAAGAGAATCTTAGCCCTGGAACACCGAAATTTGTCTTACCAAGAACGTTGCCTGCTTACAGGCCTTGACCATTTATGGTTTCGTAGATTACAAAAGGGACTATTTTTGCTATTTAAGCTCTTACGTAATCACACATTTAACCCACCCATCTCTTTAAGACATAATGTCCATCCCCGACGTACCAGTCACCGTGAGGTCTTTTTATTTCTTCCTCTGGCACGTACTGTTAAGTATCGTCGGTTCTTTTCCGTAAATGGAATTGCTATTTGAAACAAATTAACCAGCAACGTGAAAATTCTGCAAAATTATCCTTTATTTAAGGGAACTATTACTCGATTTTTGCATTCAGAAAAGCTTCCACAAATTTTGGGTGCTGAATCCACTGATCGACTCTACCGTAGCGATGGCGTTTGTAGTCTCTGACCACTATGGCCGGTCTCCCAAGGGACAATTTCTTTGACCAACAGCGACAGCCTTTCTTCGGCGTTTCTGTTTGGACTGGCCCCAACTTCATAAAAGGAATTGGCGACTGATAATATCCGATACCGTGCAACCCCTACCTTCTTGACGATCGACAGTTTGCGGTTAGCATTTTTTTCTCCTGAACAATCCGGACCATAAAAACCACCATCAACTTTATCTTTATTCCTTTTCAACAGGAGTTTTTTTTACTGCTGGCCGGTTTTGTGTTTAACGCTTTCCTGACAATGCCTGTAAACTGGCATTAAATAAAATTATTACCATTATTATTAATGGTGTCGACGGTGAATGTGTTGGCGTTTGTTGGTGTGTCAGGATTGTGTGCAGTGCTGATAACATGGCAGACGCAACAGCGGCAGACATTGAGGCAGCGAAGGAGGAGGATGGTAGTGGTGGTTCGAGAGGGTGCTCAGCGTTAGCTGACGGCGTGGGAGGCGAGGGAGAGATAGACGGTGTGACAACGGTCTTTTTTTACCCGCGCATTGACGACACTCCTCCTACAACATGACACGTCTCTTACCAGAATAAACGAGAGGAAAAAGTCTAAGTACTTGGAGCTGGCTCATAAGATTTTTAACTTTCACAGTGCAAGTAAAGAAGCAAGGCTCCACCCTACATCCACGAAGGACCCGCCGATTCCAAGCATAACCAATACGCTCATTTCGAGAGACCTTATCCGATGTGAATTAGAAACGCTGTAACAATCAGTGCCTACAGAACCAGATGAGACTCCACCCAAGCTTCTTAACTGAGCTTAACTGAGCCCAACTGAGCACGACGGAATTATTCTGCGCTCCAACTGGGACAATTTCGACTTGGTTACCATTCCACAGTTACAGTCTTTGACAGTGATACTGGAACCGTACGTACAGAATTACTTTGTGCATTTTTGGAATATTTTTTCACGCATCGAAATTCGCCAGGAACATGGATTAAGTGCAATTTGTTTATCAGCACGGTCCAACTGACAACGCATCTGGCTACGCAACCGATTCGCGGATATACAGCCTAGAAAACCAATCGCTCAAAATCGTTCAAGGTCTGCAGTTATTCAAGTCCTACGAGATCTGGAAAGGGCTAAGTCGCTTCTGATTAAATTCAACAAAATTTATCGGATTTTAAGTATTTTTTCGCTTATTGAGTTTTGAATACTCACTTTAATTCATCATATATAAGCCGACGTATTCGTTATAACATCGAAAGCGAAATTATACCTATTATATCTCGTCGAAGTTTATGGATTCTCAGCAAGCTAACTGTAATAGTACGGCCAGCGACGGCACCTCTTTGGAAGATAAGTCCGGTGAGTTGTCCTTCGCATCCAGAACCTGTGCTCGCTCTACCTTCGCCTCCAGCCAACGACCAGCAAAGCGTGCAAAAAGCGTAAATACCGCAAAAAGTGTGAGGTACGAAGATGAGCCTTGTGGTGGGTGCGCAGATATTCAAATAAAAGTAGAACAACTGGAAAAGGAGCTTGCTGATTTAAGGACGCTCGTGAAACAGACCGTAGTCGGCCAGAACCTGCCCAGTGTTAGAATCCCAAAAACGAAGAGCAAAACGCAAAAAACGCGAAAAAATATATCCTCGGGGGAATCTTCAAACACGAGTTGCAACGCAACAGCCAAAACCGCAGACGCCGGTAACAGCAGGACAATGAAAACGAAGCCGCCGATAAAGGGAGACTCGATTCCCACGCACGATGTCTTAAGCGATGTCGCAAAAAATTACCTGTCGCGGAAGCCATCTCACCCAAGCCTCTTGCTGTAAGTGATGGGATTTCTGTTTTGCCTGGAGACGAAATACCTGGGTCATCGAGTCTACTGTTGCCCTCTTGTTCTGGCAACCACCCTGAGCGCACTACAGAGCACGTATCTGAATGCGAAGACATAAACCCGTGGGTAGAGGGGAGAGGGAAACGCCATGACAGGATTCTGAAGTCACAGCCAGCCCTGATGGGTAGCTCGGGACAGGCGGTAGACAGTAAAATTGTGCGTCCAAGCGATGACTCCGTAAATCGTCCTCGCCCACATGCAGCGCATTCACCGGAAAGACAGAGTAAGGAAGACCATGCTCGCCAGCAGTGTCTGGTTATTCAGGGTTTGTCAGAATCAAATGCACTCAGACCTGAAGACCGTGTCTCAGAGGACCTTGCTTATTTGATGGTCTGCTAAATCATTTACTGCCGGAAGACATGGAAATAAAGGTTCTGAAAGCATTCCGGATAGGAAAAAGGAGTGAAGACAGGACAGTAGTACAACCACCTCGCCCTCTCAAAATTATGCTGGAGAACAAAGAGCAAATCAAGTTGATCGTCTCTAAAAAACCGATCTCAGAAACACACACAAGCAGGGTTTTTTTCAATCGGACTATTCACCAGCGAAACGGTTGAAACGCCGGGAACTTGTCTTGGAGTTAAAATCAAGACTGAAGGATGGCGAACACAATCTGGCTATCTTCAAGAGAAAGGTAGTTCGGAAATATATGCCGTTTCAGTGGAACCAGCCTGTAACACTACGAACGACGACAGCTACTCAGCTAAAACAGACACCTTCGTTGAACCACCTGATTAAGGCGCCAACACAAGTGAGCCCGTAGCGTCCAGTGATCTGACTGAAACAACGCATGTAAATGGAACCAATCAGGTAACGGAAGAGCCTAGAGAACACGACGTCCGCGATAACGGAGAAATGCTCATAGCAGTAAAAAATGCAACGGGAAATTCGGCTGGTGCTAAACTGAGGTGCTTGTACACGAATGCCCAAAGCCTCATATCAAAACTAGACGAACTAAAACTTTGCCTTGTTGAGCAATCTCCAGATGTTTTAGCAGTAACTGAGACCTGGCTGTCCGGGAATATTAGCGATAACGAAGAAGCCTTGCCTGGATACCAAATTTATCAGAGGGACAGGGAACATCGTCAGGGTGGTGGTATAGTTGTGTATGTGAATGACGGTCTGGCATTGTCGGATCACACCACCAAGTTTGCGTGCAGTACGGAAGCTATCTGGTTGACCATCAAGGCTACCGGTTCCCCGTGTCTCGATGTCCTCACTGTCTACCGACCACCTAGGACAGACCGAATCGCCGACACTCAACTATTGGAGCAGTTGGAGAAATTTTCCAGTCGACCTAACATCATGATCATGGGCGACTTCAACGCACCAGGAACAAACTGGAATACCCTCCAAGCCTCAGGTCCAAAATCGGCATTCGATTACCACCTGCTGAGCAAAACATTAAATGCGTGCCTCACACAACATGTAATGTTCCCAACGAGAACACGTGAAGGACAAAGGGCAAACTGCCTGGATCTGGTCTTTACGAAAACACCAGACAGCATAGACGAGATCACCTCCATGCCGAACCTTGGCCAAAGTGACCACGTAGTGCTTATGTGGGATTATTCGTTATTCTCCATTTCACATACTCCAGACCACAAAAGGCGTAATGTTTGGCGGGGCGACTTCAATCAGATGAGGGCAGACTTATCCGGTCTTGACTGGGGCTCATTGTTTACGGGAAGTGCCAACGATGACCGGTCTTGACTGGGGCTCATTGTTTACGGGAAGTGCCAACGATGACTGGGAGCTGTTCAAAAATGTCCTTCTGCAGCTCATCAACAACCACTGCCCACTGACTAGTGCAAGACTGAACAAACGCCCTGGGTGGCTAAGTAGCAACCTCAAGAAAGAAATCAACAGGAAGCACAAATTGTGGAGAAAATACTGCGTCACTAGACAAACTGAATGCTTCAACACCTACAAGACACAGAGGAACAAACTGAGGAAGCTGATAATGCAGACGCGGCGGGAATTCGAGAAGAACTTGCTACAAAAAGCAACGCAGAACCCAATATTACTCTACAGCTATCTCCGACGAACTACAAGGAACAGGCATCAAATCCCCTTGATAAAGACTTCTGATGGCGTTGAGATCGCTCATAGTAGGGATGAAGCTGCGTATTTTTCACAGTTTTTCCAATCAGTCTACACAAACGAGGCAAGGTTCCCTCCTCCATCCACAGAAGAACTGCCGACTCCAAGCGTCAGTGATATACTCTTCTCAGAAGACATTGTCCGAAGAGACTTAGAGGCATTGAACGAATCGAAGTCGCCAGTACCAGACGAGATTCCATCCAAGCTTCTGAAGGAACTTGCCAGTGAGCCTTCTGTGCCTTTGTCGATGCTCTTTCAAACGTCATTTGACACTGGAACACTTCCTGTCGATTGGAAGCTGGCGCATATTACCCCACTACACAAAGGAGGTAACAGGGCAGCGACGACAAATTACAGGCCCATAAGCTTGACATGCATTCTCTGCAAAGTTATGGTAAGGATCATAAAGAATGAACTGATGCAATTCCTGGAAGTTCACGGCCTGCTATCGAAATGCCAACATGGGTTCCGAAAAGCAAGATCCTGCACGACAAACCTGCTGCAATCTCTCCAGAGCTGGACCCGAGTTCTCGACGACAGGCACGCGGTCCACATAGCCTTCATCGACTTCCGGAAGGCTTTCGACACTGTGCCACACTAAAGGCTCTTACATAAGCTGAAAAAAATACGGATCGGTGGCAACTTCCTTAAATGGATCGAAAACTTCCTTTTGGGTCGACACCAGGTTGTGTGCGTTGGTCGGGGAAAATCAGATCCGGCTATGGTCGATAGTGGTGTCCCCCAGGGTTCAGTACTGGGACCCATTTTGTTCCTTATCTACGTGGACGATGCCGCAAGAGATTTAGACTGTGAAGTAGCAATGTTTGCGGATGACATGAAGATATGGAGTGTAATTCGGGGTCCTGCCGACGAAGACAGACTGCAGATGAACCTGAATCGGTTGGAGGAGTGGTCAAACCGTTGGCTCCTGCGGTTCAACGTTGCCAAACGTAGCATACTTCGCCTAGGCAACACAGCCAGATCCGCCAGCACAAGAGGTTACTTTCTGGGCGGTGCAGCCCTACAAGAGGTCGAAGCCCAAAAGGACCTCGGTGTGCTTACGACGAGTTCCCTAAAACCATCCGCCCACTGTTCGAGGGTGGCAAAAACCGCAATGTCCGTACTGTACGCCATCAAGCGTGCGTTTATGGACTTTGACGAAGACGTTTTCTCTAAGACATTCGGAACATTCGTCCGGCCGCATTCCGAGTACGGCATATAAGCTTGGAGGCCGTGGGCTGTTGAGGATCAAAACTGCCTCGAAAGAGTCCAGAGGAGAGCCACGAAGATGGTTAGGCGTCAAAGCTCCATTCCTTATGCAACCCGCCTAGTAAATCTGAACCTCTTTCCTTTGAGTTACAGGCAACTTCCCGGAGATCTCCTGCAAGCCTTCCGCATTGTAAAGGGGTTGGATTGCTGTCTGGCCTTCGAGGACTTTTTTGAATTTGCTACCACGATCAACCTCCGAGGTCACCCGTTAAAACTGCGCACTCAGCAGGCACGGCTGGATGTGCGGAAGTTCTCCTTCTCGGTTCGGGTGGTCAAACCATGGAATGAGCTTCCCGCAGATGTTGTGATGTCACCATCTATACAAAGTTTTAAGAAGAATCTGGACATATTTATGTTCCGAAATTACGAAGAGCGATGAGAAGAAGAGCTCACCCCCTGTTACTAGTTCTCATTTTGTCCTATCACTATGGGCGTGTTTGAATTTCAGCCCAGAACATCTATCTGTACACCACAAATTTTTTACGTTGCAAATAGGGTACTCAAAGGCTTACGCCTATTTCCCTCAATAAACTGAACTGAACTGAATTGAATTGAAAATAGGTCGAAAGATTTTTGTACACATATCCAGGTTCTTTCAAGGTTCATTTGACTCTGTAACGTTTCTAGTCGATTGAGGGTTGACGCATGTTGACGCTTCAACCGTCGATTCCGACGATGTTCATCGGGGGCTTCTGAGAGGGGTGGGCGCAGTAACGGTGACTTACTCGTGAATTAGTTAATAGTGATAATGGAGTTGCGCGCATTCACAGCATTCTCCCTTTGTTCGCCCACCTGGACCCGCTGCCAAGACCAGGTCAGGAAGATTGGAGGCGGTATCAAGCGTAGTATTTAGCGGAACTACAAAAGTCCGTCTCCACATGCCGCACACGAACTGGCTGTCCGCACATAACACCAGGCTTTGACACAAGGCATGTGAACGTCTCAGATCACACATGATTTATAGTGTCCTGGAAACCTCATTAAGAAAGGGCCACTGAGTTTGATTTTCAGTCTAACAGTCGGTCGCTGCACAAAATGCACAGAGCGAGCTTACTTCAAAAGCTGATATGCACCATCAGTTGGCAGCCTCCCGAGCTAAGATATTTGTCGCGTCTTGATTGTTTCGGGCCCGCCAGATTTATTATAGTGATAATGTGCTAAATCTCCGTTGGGAGGGATTTCCAAGAGTCGAAACCACTCCACCCTCTCTCTTTCTTGCTCCAGTCGACTTTCGAAGCCCGTCAAGCAACTGATGCTGTGATTTTAATTTGCAGATGGCGGGTTTAAAACAGCCCGCTTGTCTGTGCAGACAAAAATCATTCTCGCCTAATAGAACCGGCGTTCTTTTCCCCCATACAAAAGCGTGAGGTAGGTGTTGAGGACAAATTAAGGGTCCGTATGCTTGGTATATATTCTCGACAAAGTTTTGGAGAGGACACGACGAGCTACCAGAAAGCCAACACGATCCCTGGAAACGAAGGTCTTGCAAGATAAGTTTTTTGTTATCTTCCCAGAGCTGGACCGAAGCCCTCAAGAATAAGCACACGATTCACTTTTCTTTCATCAACTTTTGAAACGTTTTCGACAAAACGCCACATCAGAGATTGTTGTACAAACTGGGATGAATAGGGATCAGGGGCAACTTTTACAAAACGATTGAAAATCTCTTTATGGTCGGCGCCAGTTTGTGCCCATTTATCAGGAAATGTCAGATCATGCTGCAGTTGACAGTGGAGCTCTCCAGAACTAAGTACTCGAATACACATTGTTCCTAATCTTCATGGACGAGTGTGAATGAATTTTAGACTGCGAAGCGGCAATATTTGCCGACGACATGAGAGTATGGAGTACCATCCGGAGCGCTGCCGACGAAGATGGACTGAAGTTCAGCCTAAATCCTTTGAATGAATGGTCAAGTCGATGGCGTCTGTGGTCCAGCGTCGGTACGCGCGCCATACTCCAATTAGGCAATCCATTCAGATCCGCCAGCACAAGAAACTGCTTTCTTGACGGTGCAGATTAACGAGACTTGGAAGCCCATCAGGACGCCGCGTGCGGACAACGAGCTTCTTTAGACCATTCACCCATTGCTCTAGAGTAACAACAGACGCAATGTCTGTTTTGTAGGTCGTCAAGTGAACATTTGTGGATTTTGATAAGAACCCCTTCTGCAAGGTCCTTGGAACATTTGTGAGGCCGCATTTGAGATACGGCATGCAAGCCTGAAGATCATTGGCGGTTTAAGATCGAATTACTCTTGAAAGAGCCCCACGAAAGGCCATCCAACTGTTCTACATCAGAGCTCCGTTTCGTATGCAACCTGCCTAACAAACTTGATAATCCTTTTCTTGAGTTATAGGCATTCGCGCAGAGATCACTAACAAGCATCCCCCGTTGTGAGGCCGTTGGAGCGCTGTCTGATATTTAAGGGCATTTTTGAAATTGATACCACGACCAACCTCCGAGGTCACGCATTAACCTTGCACATTTAGTAACAGGACAAGAAGAGTGCAAGCTCCCCTATCTTCCGGAGTCGTTAAACCATGGAACGCCCTCCTTGCAAATGTTGTGGTGGTACCATTAGTGGAATGCCCTTACTGAAATATCATGTATGTTTAGGACGAACAAATGGCGATTTTTCCGTGAAATCTAATACACTGTGCCGTAATTAAAAATAAATAAACAGTTTTATTTAGCACCCATATAAGTGTTTTCATTCTTAAAATTGGAAACTGAATTAAAATCAGTTTACTCCTACGGGCATCATAGTTGGTAGACCATAACTTGATAAGTAAACCTAAAAATATAATGCCAAATGACCAGTTCTGGTCATTTGGAACCCGAAACATCAAACGATGTCTAATTTACTGAACTGTGGAATGTAGGAGCAAGTTATAGATTTCATTTAACGGTTAATCACCAAAACTTTTCGCACCTGGTTTGTCCCGTTTAAAGACGGGCGATTTTAAATTTCTCTTGATAAACCAGGCCCGGGCCTTTAGTCGACGGATAACACCGCATTATGCAATGCACTAACAAAAATGAATTAGTTCGTGCAAGCTTTGAAGCGACTTGTTAAAAGCGCTCAGATCAGAAATCAAATCGGACTCCGCGCGGCCATCGTTGCCCTCATCGAACGACTAGAAAAATTTTAGGCGAACCCGGCCATTTTGCTGGAAATCTGGGCTTGCTCAGCACAGCCTAGAAATCCTACATATTTTCCCAAATTCCCGTCGTAAGTTGGGAACAGGCCCTATTAAAGGCTAGGTCAATAACCTCTTCACTGTTTCTTGTGCTGCTTAGATTTGAATACTTGTCATTTTACCAAAAACGTCCTAGCTGAAACGTCCTCCAGGCCTTGCACTCTCAAAACACTTCGGCAAAATCCACCATTAGCACAGATCCTCCTATGTTGGTTTTAGGCAAAGTTTTTTATCCCTGCTGTTTATTTATTTTCCATAACTTCACGACATGATTGAAGTGCACACTGACGCCCCGAATAACCACTTGGAGTGCGGGTCGATCCAACGACCATGTGTCATCAGTCAGCTGCGTTTGTCCCTCCACCGCAGCACGACGGCGGGTGATATCACGAAGTCTCCTTGACTGTTTAGGTGTAAAATGTAGAGACGAAAGCTGTGATTGATGTTGGATTCCGGATGTTGGATTCTGGTCAACCATCTTGAGGAAGAAATAACGACGGTAAATCCAGTTGCGGTGTAGTTCAAACAAAACTAACACTACATATTTGTCTACTGGACGAGTAACCAGACGTAGGTCAAAAGTGCGCCGCATAATAGAAACGTCAGAAATGCTTTCTGCATTTACTACGGCATTTCCAAAACGAATACTCAAAAAGCAAGACAAAAAACGGTTAGAAAGGAAACGAAGAAACGAAAACGAAAAAAACCTGACCGTGAAAAGACAAAGAAAACGGACGACTACCTCCGGAAGATGCCTCGAAGAGGCCGAAACAGAGATATCGACGACCGTTTCGTCCTTCATGCTAAACGTCGTGTGTCCTTGGTAGACACAGCACGAGCGGTGTCGCCGATACATCCATTGGCATCACAAACTACTACTAACAGTCTTATCTGCCAAGTGCTTCTTTCATGCTTGTCAAAACAGGAGTCAAACAGACGAACAGCTGAAGAGCACTTGATCCACGATCACCAGCGCATAGCGCCAGTGCATTACACAACTTAGGGAACGACAGTTACTTAGAAGATAAAAAAGGAGACAGATAGTTTCTGAGGAAATTAAAAGACAACTACAGGCAAAAATGTCCAATTATATAGAGGCTCCTTAATCAAGTGTGAACATTCCCAAGGAAAGGGTTTCAGAAGACCCATCAAAATTTCAAGGCCTTCTCATTAATATTTTGGAACACACTGAGGCAATTTAAGTGATTAAAGCCTTCTGCCTTGGTAAACCATCAGAAAGTCCATCGGAGTCCGCATGTTTCCGACCTCTCAAAGTTGTGCTGGGCAGCAGTGTGTAAAGCAGTCTCATTCTTTCTAGGCGATTTTTGCTAAAAGGCTCCGACTCAGTTTTTTTAATTGTTTTTAATTCATTTTTATTTAGCCTCATGCGTGCTACTGAGCGGAAGAAAATAGAATCCGTTCAACACTTTTTTACCAAGAGAATTTTAGCCGCGGAACACCGACATTTGTCTTACCAAGAACGTTGCCGGCTTACGGGCCTTGATCCTTTATGGTTCCGTAGATTACAAAAGGGACTAATTTGGCTATTTCAACTCTTATATAATCACACATTTAACCCACTCACTTCTTTAAGACATCATATCCACCCACAACGTAACAGTCACCGTGAGGTCTTCTTATTTCTGCCTCTGACACGTACTGTTAAATATCGTCGGCTCTTTTCTGTAAATGCAATTGCTATTTGGAATAAACTACCAATGAGTGTGAAAACTCTGCAAAATTTTCCTTTATTTAAGAAAACTATTACTCGATTTTTGCATTCAGAAAAGCTTCCTCAAATTTTGGGTTCTGAATCCACTGATCGACTCTACCGTAGCGATGGCGTTTGTGGTCTTTGAACACTATGGCCGGTCTCACCAGCTGTTCCTCAACGCCTCTACTTTGACTATCCCCAACTTCATGAAAGGAATAGACGTCCGATGATCTCCGATACCGTGCAACCCCCTCCCCCCCTTCTTGACGGTCGAAAATCTACCGCCAGCAGTTTTTATTCTCCTGAACCCTTCAAACCATAAAAACAATAATCAACTATATTTTTATTCTTCAGGAGTTTTTTTACTGCTGGTCGGATTTGTGTTTAATCGCTTCCCTTGGCAATGCCTGTAAACTGGCATTTAATAAATTAAATTAAATTAAAGTTCGCCAGCGCAATGGCTAAAATATCGTCTGCTAGTTCTGGGCCTGGGAGAGGAGCTCAGCGAAATGGAGAACAATTCAGTATTATACAACAACCATGTAAGCGGACGTCCGTTCTTCCTTTGGGTGGGTCCGTCCGAGTGGCCGCCCAGCCAACGCATTAAGTGAAGGCGCTCACCACGATTCACCAACATCTCCCCTCAACCGGAAATCAAAATTCATATAAACTAACGCGCAGAGTCTGTTGTCAAAGTTCGGCGAGTTGTGATCTATCCCCTGGCGTAATCTCCTTAACAGAAACTTGGTTGACCCAACATTTGAACGACCGTGATTTAACCTTGCCTGGCTACCAGCGGTTTAGAAGGGAGAGGGAAAGGCGTTTGGGAGGATGAGCTCTCACGCACGTGAAACATAGAGTAGATGAACCAGATTAAAACGATAAATTTTCGTGTACCTGCGAGGCAGTCTGGCTGTCTATTAATTTGCCGGGCTCTCTGAGCCTCCATATCCTGACAGTCTATGGACCACCGACGCTCTCCTGCTGGGGCAGCTTAAAATGTCTGCTGCACCGGCGGATGTCCTGATCTTGGGTGGATTTAACGCGTTTCACATTGACTGCAGCTTTTTCCACGGAAATAGCTCGGAATCCACTATCGATGTTGGCCTTGGGAGCACGACACTAAATTTATTTCTCACTCAACACATCACGTTTCCAAATAGAGTACGCAAAGACCAACAGGCCAACTGCAATGATCTTTTCCTTATGAAATCATAGGACAGCATTGATGAAGTGTTATCTCTACCCCCTAGGTAAAAGTGACCATGTCGTTCTACTATGGGAGTACGCTCTCTTTTCCGTGCCCAAGGGACCCATAACAGTCGGAAGAAACATTTAGCGTGGGCATTTCGATGAAACGGAAGTTGAAAATACACACACTGAGTGGGAATCCGCATTTGCTGGAGACGTACACGAAGTCTGGCGACGGTACTGCACAGGCTCATCGCAAACCACTATCCGTCTTTATGGAAAGTGTTGATAAACAGACCTCAGTGGCTTACACGAGCATCAAAAAATGAGATGAATAGAAGGCGGAGGCTCTGGAAAAATTTCTTGCTGAAAGTAGCCCCACATCTATAAGTGCATGCAAAATTCAAAGAAATCGAATCAAGGGCCTTATTCTCAGAACAAGAATAGAATTCGAACTGAATCCGCGCGCGGAGAACTCGAAATTATCCTAAGGTTACATCAGAAAAAGCGTGCTAAACGAGGACCCAGTGCCACTGCTACGGACTGCTGAAGGTGAAAATGCCAATGAAGACAAAGCGAAAACTGATCATTTATCAGAATTTTTCGGTCTGTTTTTAGTATAGAAACTATGTTTATCCCCGTGGGCGAGTGACTTCGAGTAAGCCACAACAATTAAGATTGTTCAGTCCACCGAGTGCACCGTTCTGGGAGAGCTGAGTAAGTTAAAGAAATCAAGCTCAGCAGGTCCCTACGAGATTCCGGTGAAGATTTTGAAGGTACTTGCCATTGAGTTAACGAAACCACTTTCTATGCTTTTCTATACGTCATTCGTGGCCGGATGCCTACCAGCCGACCGAAAGTCAGCATAGACTGCGCCGCTGTTTAAGGGCGGAGTTCGGGTCTCCGCGAACAATTAAAGTCCGGTCAGTCACACCTCCATTTACGGCAAAATTATGGAGAAAATAGCTAGGCAAGAATTAAATGCAGTTCCTTGCGCAAGACCATCTAACTTCTGATTTCCAGCTTGGATTCCGCAGAGGCAGGTGCTGTGTGACAAACTGGCTCCACTGTCTGGAACCTAGACTCGGGCCTTTGATAGGAGGAATATGGTACATGCGGTTCTTATCGACATCAAAAATGCCTCTGCCAGTGTGTCTTACCATCACTGTTTGTACAAACACAGCTGTATATGAACGCGAGCCCACCTTCTGGTGTTAATTCAAAGTTTTTACTCGGCTGCTCTCCATCCGCCCGTGTCAGTGACCAGCAGCCGCCGGAGGCTGCAGTCAAATGTGATGTCTCCCAAGGTTTTGTCCTTGGTCCAGCTCTGTTCATTGTATACGCCGACGACTGCGCAAACGGACTGGATTGCGACGTCGCAATGCTTCGTGATGATATAAAGCTTTAGAATACCATAAGAAATGAAGTGGACGAAGCACGATTGAAGACAAACCTAGATCGATTCGAACAGTGAACGAACAACCGACTTTGCCGATTAATGTAAACAAGCGCAACTTCCTACGCGTCAGCGGAACCAGCTCTCCTAACCTCATGGCCTACCGCCTAACTGTCATACAAATGGAAGAAGTGGACGCCCAGGAGGACTTGGGTAAGTGGTTCATGCTTGCGCTCAAGCCATGGATGCACTGTTCAGAGGTAGCCAGGTCGGCGATGTTCATCCAACACCTTATCAATGGGACATTCTCTTCCTTTGATGAAGACTGCTTTTCCAAGGTGTTTGGAACCTTTGTGCAGCCACATCAGCTGATCCTGGACAACTAAAGATTTTGGCATACTCCAAAAAGTCCAAAGGTAGGCAATTAAACATGTAACTGAACATGGTTCACTGTCCTAAGGAACGCGATTAGCTAGTTTTGATCCCCTTCCTTTGGCTTCCAGGCAGTTACGGGGTGACCTTATACAAGCTTTCCGCATCCTGAGAGACCAGGACTTCCGACTTCTATCTGGAGACTTCCTCGAGTTGCGGCTAACCTGTGAGGTCAGGCACTCAAACTACGTGCAGCTGGTGCCAGGCCCGGCGCACGGATCTTCTTCTTCTCAGACAGAGCGGTTGCAGTTTGCAGTTATTTGCCTGAGAATACTGTTATGCCTGTATCCGAAGAAACTTTTAAAAAGGAAGTTGGCTGAACATTCCAGCGGGCACCACAATGCCATCCGGCTACTACCATCTTGATACCTTACGTTAACAATTTGATGCAGTTAGGATACCGCTGCAGATCTTTAAGAAACATTTGTTGATACGCTTTGTTGGTGTAGGAATCACGGCACACACCATCACTCGCATTCGCCAAGATTCTTGTAGACCACAGATCATATAACTCTCTCTGTTGCTTAAGTGTGCTTCAAGTACCTGCTGCATTACGCACAGTAACGTATAGGCGGGACTCCAAATTCCGGTAACACATAAAATACTTTTTCCATCTGTACAACCTTTGATATTTTTTTGCATTTTTCTGATGTTGCTCCCTTTTCAATTTTCCCGCATACTTCCTCTGCGTGTACGAAAAAGTGATTTCAAAGTGTTGCACCTACTTTCCATTAAATAAGCTGAACTGAGATGGAAAAAAGGTAGAACGCTGGTGGTCAGTCTATTCGGACCAACAAGCGTACGTCATGGGGTAGAGGTACTGGCTCACAGGTGGGATGAATAATAACCCTGGGTCCGTAATTCTAAAATTGGGCTGAGGATAGATTAGATCACCAAGACAGTCACCTGTCTCAGCATGATCGTCTGTGGGCGACATGCGACGGTTTGCTTTAAGCAAGGACCATTGAACTTCTGGGACGCACAATCAATTGGATGTCCAAAAGGCGTCTACCGAGGTTGCCAGAACATAAATGGGCATGCTGTCCGTGCCTTTGATTTCGGGAAATTCATGATTGTGCTTTGTGCAATGTGAATAATCTGTACATCGGAAATTATAACAGATAGGCATAATCTCCCTTACCGTTATAGACCAGTCAATGCGGAAGATAGTTAATATTAATCCCTTGGCTGCCCTCTATGTATTAAAACATGCACGCCGTTGTCCTTTAGTCCACAGGCTGCTGATCTACCGTTATATGCTAAAAAGTGGAATTTAAACAGACCAATCAAGTAAAGTGGACGTGACAAGTCATGTCCTCTTTCATTCATCTGCAGTTTTTGCAAAAAGATGGTCCGAAAACGGAGAGGGCACATCTGTTTCGTCGATTTTGTATCATTACATGATGCAGCCTTGAGGCATAAGGTTCATAAATGGCCTGCATTTAGACTTCTGCAGTACAGATAATCCAGCAGTGCAAATCTGCGGCAAGTATATGCAGACCGGAAACCACACGTGACACTCTGGTTGAAGCAATGGTTATCCGACATCCGCGGAAAAACTTTATGCAATCATTGAAAACCAGTGAAGCTCGTGTCCGCACTACATGCAAGTGTTCTGAAGGTAACTCTTTATCTATTGCCTTTTATATTGAGGAAGGGGCATTTATAAATCAAGCTAGGGGGCATGCTCGTTCCGTCAAACCAGAAAAAGCTATCGCGGTGTCCCCGTACGTTTGCCGGTATTCATTTAGGTACATTTACGTACAACTGACTGCTCGTTGGCGGAGTGAAAACATTTTACCATAATTCTGCTGGAGCTGATGGAATTTGGCCAAATTGTTCCTAGTCAGTGTGTTTGCCTCAATTATTTGCCCTAATTATTTTACTCTTATTCCACTCATTGCGGATTGGTGGCATTGAAATGCTCATTAATTAATTATGTGACTGCTTCCCAGATTAAACTACTAGGGTCTTCGAGATAACAGCCCTGGCAACACATGTCTATGTCCCAATGACTGGTCCAAGCTGGGATGAAGGAGACAAGAGCTCAGTTCGGAAGTTTGTTCACGTTTATTTTCCAACATAACTGATTAGTAATACCGTAAGTTTTACGGTACAAATAGCGTAAGTTCCTTGCACAGACCAAGTCGTAATAATAATAATTTTTATTCAAGGCCCTAGGGACCCGGCCATAGCAAGTAAAATAACTGGCATATGAATTTTAGAATTTTAGAACAGGTTTACAGAATCTATACAATACCTAATTCATAGTTATTGAATAAGTAGTATGTTACGAAGAATTATGAGCGAACAGTGAAAAATTACTCCTAACACATAAACAAAATGTTTATGACTGAATTAATACTATAGGAGGAAAAACTATCATTCCTGAATGTATAAAAAGCAGGCAGGACCGGCCTGTATGTGGCAGTGTATAACGGAGAAACAATCATGCGAGTGAAATGTTTCCTTTAACTTGTTTTTGAAATAGTGAGATGTCTTCAACCAACCCGCCCACACGACGGGCCAATCAACCGGAATTTAGAAATTCAGGCCAAATTATCCCAGTACATCGTAGTTCCCAAAAAAACGGAAGTCTGGAGATCAATCGCTCGCGGGATTGTTTTTACAGCTTGATCTGCTCAATGAGCGTGCTTACGCCATCTGTTCTGCGAAAGGCGTACAGAGTTATTAATTCGCTGTACTGAAAATACAAGGCTAACAATTTCTCGCATTGGGTCATGATCTCCTCGACCCCAGTTTTGGATAGTCCTTAGTGAGGGAACGTGCACTACCAGGACAGTACTGCCAACAGCATCTGAAAATCTACTGGAAGGCAAGCATGTAGCCGAAGAGTCATATAAAACGCTGGATGCATTTGTCTTTAAAATTTTCATTTATTCTGCTAAACTGATGGCGCGCTGTTAGACATTTTGGGGATAATATCTTTGTTGTAAAGCAGCCGGGGCGCTATAAGTACAAAAGTAATATAGATTTAGGCGGCAAAATATACAGAATATTGACAAAAATCTGGCTGTGGGCAGTCAATTGTATAATGGCAATTTGAAAATTTCACAATGCGAAGTAAGATAGTCTTGACATCCTCCAGTGATTTGTCTGACAACATACGAAACCTACGATATTAATATCCACGAATGCCTAAATTATCGTAATTCTTCATGGTTTCTACAATTGCATCAAGTGCCTCATTTTGAATGGCTGGGGCCTAACAGATCAGACCCTGTGACACAACCAAAACAGACTCACCCGTTTCGTGCAAAGGGGGAAGAACTGTTGACAAGAGCGTCCACTGTTTTGCCGAGAATATGAGCTTATGCTGATTAGGGATAGAAGATCAGGGTAAACATTTGACCCTGTCTGGCAACTCAACTTTTCGGTAGCAGTTGACGCAGCGTTTGGAGCAAAAACAGATTGTTGCAGACGGAAGGGAGGGGGTATCTCAGGGAAGTAGGTCACCGGGTGTTATTCACCAGAGTCTATTTATTCAATCTTTGTTATTGACTTTTTATCAAAAATAGTCTGATGGTCGTCATTTATTACGCCATTTTGCACTAAGGTAGTCTGTAGGGAAGATTGTTATGATCAAAATCACGAGGTCACCTACATGCCCCTCTCAAACGCAGCACTGGAAACGGCTCAACTCCGATGTTTTGTGGTCCAACAAAGAATGTTCATTTGTTGGGGGAATCTTGCCATTTATGCTAACGCCTTAGGTAAAAGGGAAGCTTGAACTATGTTATTGTCTTTCATACGGTATTGATGAATGGGTTGAAGCTACAAAGTGTGACCTAGTATGAGGTAGTGGCTCGTGCAAACATCACTCAAAAGCCTTCCCAGACGCTTTAACCTGTCTGTCAAGCTGATATTTTTGCATAGATCGGCCTAACATAATCATACGTTGCACTCTACAAAGCACATTGGAATACTTTCACACCATTTTTAAGATGGTTCATCGGGAAATATTTTGATAGTTTGGATCCGCTAACTCGACTGGACAGCCTGCAAGCTGTGTACTTTGGGTATAAATTAGTAGCGTATATGTTGTCATTTTCTGTTGAAATGATAGGGAATTATATCAGCATACTACACTATTTCTACAGTGGATGTGCTAACTCATGAAATGTCAACCAAAATTTCGAAATGCGTTCTCGTTTCGAAAAGATAAATTAAGTAGTTTTGTAAAACTAATCATGATGCAGCATAAATCTATAATGATCCAGTTACCTCAGGGTGTCGGCTTTCGAAAGAACTTGTTTTCGGCAGCATGAAAGATCTGTACTCTGCAAAAAATGACTAAATAAGTAGTATGCAATTTTCTCATTGATTTTCGATGCCCTTGAAAATTCAATTGTATTTCATGGAAAACATGCATAAAAATATTCATTCTTTTACTTGTTCGGTAGAAAATCACGTCTTCCAATTTTATACTCAAAAAGAGTATAATCCGGTTTTAAAAAAGTTTATAATTGTGAGATCTTTTAATACCATTAAATGGTAGTCCATGAAACGTCATGTATCTGCATTTACAAATGTGGCTTGTAAAGTTAACAATATTGCTCAAATCCACTGCTTAATTTTTTGAACCTCATATGGTCTCTTCTCAACACCGTAGAGAAATGCATGGTTTTCCGCACACGGAAAATATACAGCTTGTAGTTTTGAAACCCTGAATGCAAGTGTAACAGCAGGTCGGATTCAAAATTATTCCGGAATTAGAAAAGTTTTTTAAAACCGAATTATACTCTTCATTTGAGTATGAAATTGGAAGAAGACGTGATTTTTTACTGAATAAATAAAAGAATGAATATTTTTATGCATGTTTCCCATGAAATATAATTGAATTTTCAAGGGCATCGAAAAGCAATGATAAAATTGCATGCTACCTAAGTAGTCATTTTTTGCAGAATATAGATCTTGCATGCAGTTCAAAATAAGTTCTTTCGAAAGCCGACACCCTGAGGTAACTGGATCATTATAGATTTATGCTGTATCATGATTAGTTTTACAACACTACTTAATTTATCTTTTCGTAACGAGAACACATTTCGAAATTTTGGTTGACATTTCTACTGCATGTCATGAAATGTAAATTTCGAAAATACGTACATATGGTTCAGCATTTACACGCAAATCCTCTGTCCCAGAAATAATATCTTCTCCTATTGTTTTCCAATACCTTAACAAATAGGCAGATGTTGAACATCAATTATGAGGAATTTTGATGTGAACTGAACACCAAATCCAGATAAACCACAATAGAGGCACAAGGCGGGGGAATAGAAATCCCCCTATCCTGAGGGCTCTTCGTTAATTCCAATAAATAAATAATTTCATCTAGTATTCTTAAGGGTGCTGTCATAGTAGGTACAAATGCATTCTCGAGAGAATTTTGGGACAAGTAGGCAGACAATGTACAGCATTCAGTTTGTGATTATAAAAGGAGCATTCTGATATGATATTAATTTTAAAAAATCCGCGAAAATCATCGCTATTAAATGGATATGAAAGAGCAGGGTAAATTTTTTATGGGGGTAGGATGAGAGCATGGGGATGTTAGGTAGTGGCAGACCCAGGTTTGGACTGACACTGGGGGTGAGTGCTCGAAATCTCAGAGACCAGATCGGATTCTTGGTGAGAGTTAGCGATAGGCGAAACGTAGGCGGCTTGGAACGCGCATCCCAGCATGATTCCAATTACCTCTTTGAGAGGTTGCCTGGGGGACATTGCGTGCTGCGAAGGACACAATGCATGGACGGGAAAGTTTAGAAATTAAAACTTCTGATGGAAGATCACGGAAAAAAAACTAGACGCAGAGAGAAAGAAAAAAAGGTGGGAGTCTCCGGTAATTTGGTGGTGGCATCCTCACTTGCCGATGGTCCTTTCACAAGGTCATAGAGAAATTTGCCCGGGACGGATAAAGAAATTAGAAATTTGTTCGACTCGGTATTCAGGTAAAGGCGCGGTGTTTCCATAAATTTATGTAGATTATCTTACGGTTTTTGATCTATTGGGAAATAATTCCGGTAACAATCGGGAGATGGTACCCAAAAAATCCGTTACCTAGAAATAATACCTTTAACAGTGAAAACAAATGCCTTCAGGCTATATCAGCGGTTGCGGGCCTACTTTCATGTACTACTTGGACTTTTCCCGACGGCCTAACATGGGCTGGCCGGACGAACATCGCAGGAGGTTACATGGACGATGGTCGCTGTTACCCAACCTTCCCTATCGTTACACACGTACACCTGAATATACGGCATACATTCGCATTATGGCAGTTTATTACAAAACAAAATCACTTTTAAATAGGATAAGTCTGCACAACATGGGACAGGAACAGTTCCCAGACATCTGTCAAAGACATGGCATTGAGGCCAAACCAAAGACGATACTGTACTTCGTCTATGTGAGCCCACACAGCTCGACCACATACAGGGCCTCCCTCGTAGACTTTCCTTTTCAGTCTACTCCAGCATGCCTCAATGGAATTGGTGTGCTGTCCGGTGGTAGGGTCCTTGAAGTTCTTTGAGTGGTTAACAGAGAAATGTAGATAAACTTCTTAGGGAAGACGATTATACTCCTTCCACTCGTCCGTTACCATTATATGGCCTTTGGCGATCCATTTTGTAATAACGGAACGAAGAGCGGGCGAACTTCAATCATTCACCTGTTCAAAGAAGGATTTTCGTCGGCTAGTATCGTACATCCCGATCAGCCACCACCCATAAAACCCCTATTACCAACTGTCCCGTAAGACAGGCTGCTTTGGTTAGGCGGATTTTTTTGGGTGCCATCTCCCGATTCTTGCCGTAATTCCAAAAGAACGTATACTTGGAAGCGAAGAAAAGAGGTCTGTTAGAGGTAGCGTAAGCAAGAGGAGGTATAATCAAAGAGAAATACGAAGATTGTATGGGCAACTAGTGGGATAACAATCGGAATCTGGGAAAGATTTGAACTATTGTCAGTGTGAGAAAGGAGATAAAAGCCTGCTTCTAGTCTCCGAACCCAAAGGAATCCTAGGTTAGCCAACTTAAACCTATTTGATTAGAAAGTTCTTTGATGTGCCTTACGTAAGGGTCTTCTAGTAAAATGTCATTGGGCATTTTAAACTTTAGAGCGAGTAGCCTTGTTCATTAAGCCAGAGAATGAACAAAAACGCTCAAGAATGACAAGGATAAACACCCGATCTATTCTTGTAATTTAAGCAAGGTAAAAATCATAAGAAATAAAGCACACACATCTGGGCAGCTTTGGTCGCAATTCTGTCATCATTTGGCGAGAGATCCAGATTATTCGTGCAGCTTAAGCCTAAGTCTTTAACGGTTGCACATTCAGTCATGTGTGTGCCTTGGAAAATCCAAGGTTGGGATAGCCTTCCAGGTCGAAAACACGTGCAATATTTGGATGGAGGGAATTCCATTAGCCATTTTGAGGTCGACACGGAAAGCGTGAGCAAGTCATCGTAGATTTGCCTAAGGCAATGTTAGGTCGTAAATTAAAGGATTGAATAAACGTCTTTGAGATCGTCAGCATAAGTAAACGATTGAAAATTCTTAACTGCTGACGAGATCTCATAAATGAAAGACAAAAACAAATGAGTATCTCAAAGGCCACTTTGGATGACACCGTCTTCAAAAGGGCTCTCATTGGAAAATGGAGACCGCACTAAAACATTTTGCTTACAAGTAGATAGGTATGACTTACTAACGTCAATAAGGGACTACGAAGTTCCAGAGCTTCTGATTCAACTAAGAATATTCTTTGTGGCACTTTATCAAAGGCTTTACTAGACTAGGGTTGGTTTCAAGGATCTAGTTAGAATTAAGTTCAGGATGAAGGTTAGGGTTTGAGTGATCGTTGGTGTTAGTGTCAGAGTCGATGAGTCACTTCAGGTTGCTTTAATAAGAGAGCACGTTTTTGTCCTTGAACTGCATATTTATGTCAATAAAATAGAAATAAAAGTAAGTTTTGCGGCAGAAATTTCGAAAATTTAGAATTTATCGATATATGTGAGCCATACACAAGCCGCAGCCGTTGACACAATCATGATTATACGCACAATAGTCTTTCAGCAAATGAATATCCAAATTCCATTTAGATGCTTCGAAAGATTCTGACGGGATCACCTTATCAGGAAGTCAGTTCGGTGCTCCGGCGACCAAGTGTGAGAAGGCCGGCATTGTTGCACTTACACAAGGGCACCTTTATTCCCGAGGGGTTCCTAATCCCGTGTCCTACCAAACAGATATATGTTAAACGTTACCTATTAAGAAATTTAACATGAAATACACACCAAATGTACAGTTAGTGACCTAATTCACGAAATGTGTCGTAATTTACGAACGATTGCCACTCACTCGCAAACCGACACTATTTAATGAGTCAAATGTTTATGTTAATTAAGTACAAGTTTAAAAGAATTAAAAACATAAAATAAATATTAAAGGCAGTGTTGCGTTATTACTGCACTTTAGGGCACCAAAATCGCACAGATCTGCTAATTTGACATTTAGGAATTGATAAAACCTCTGGTTTTCTTAAAATAACCTTTGTCTTAGCAGATTGAACCGGAGTCTGGGATATGTATTAGCATAGGAAATTGCACGAATATATTATAACGTCCATTTTCGCTAAAAGTTACTGATATGTTACTTGATATAATTACGTAAACACAATTTCTGCACCAGAAAAGAACAATTTATTGGAGGAAATGGATGGGCGAACAGAATGCTCAACGTTAAAGGCGTCCAGAAATTCTCTTATCAGCTTCCGTTATCAGATTTCATAATATAGGTCACGTACTGTAGGTAAGCCTTGAATATGCGGACTTTTTAAAAGTAACTCTTTGGACACGACTATTTTAAGTCTCACCCATTCGCATTGTTTAATGGCGGAGACAGCCCCGCGAAGTTATAGGGACTAGGCGGGGGCCGGCAGGTACGTAGGAATATTTTCGGCTACGTTGCCACACAAAATGTTACATATATTTTGAAATGCTCCCAGTAATTTGGGGGAAAGGATGAATGGTTCACTGGATTGGATTTATTGAGATGCAGCCATTTCGAAGAACTCGATCGGTTCTTCCCTGGTAGAGCATTTGATGCATAAAATCGAACAGAAGTTCAAATTGCTAATTGATTTTTGTTCTTCTTTTCATTGCCTAAGTCGCAATTTTTCAGTACACCAAGAAGGTAATACAATATTGTTGGTAAGATAAAACAGTGCTATTAGAGCTGTTCAAATAACTTTCGTACATACTACAATGCCGTATGAAAGCGTTATTTTGCTTTTAATTCATATAGATTTTGGAATACATCCCCCTTCTTTTGCGGCTAAGTTTACATGGTAAATCCCATAGTAGCAAAAAGGAGATAAATTCAGCTGTGTTTTCGAAACCCTGTGTGATTATGACTGGTTTTAATGGGGATTACGTTGAGTGGGCTATTAAATGAGCCCGGACGAAGCGAACAGGGCGTCAGACATGCCGGACCGTTCAGTGCCAACTTGTAAATATATCTGCGATTTCAGAACAACATGTTGTGCATATACATGTCAAAAAATAACTCGGGTACAACGCTGGTCAGCTTCTGCGGAAGTCATCCTAAGTGAACGCCCACTGTTTCTGATTTTTGGGAGACTACTGGTTAAAAGTTCATACTTTACCATCAAATTCTATTCTATTAAAAGATGCAAATGGTCACAAAGTCACAAAGTGCAAGAGGATAAATAACGAGACGTAAAGAGCATTCACCGGTGGAACATCACTTCTAACAGGAACATAATTTCTCCCACATTCTTCTACGCGTAAGCCATAAATCTGATTACGTTGATCTTTGCCCTGAGTAGTTAATCGATCCGATTACCTAGGTTCTGAGCAGGGCAGCAACTGCGGGGACCCCGGTTTCCGACAAAAAACTTCCCTATTACTACGTAACCGCGTATGCTTTGTGGTCGTTTCGTAGACGGACAACAGTGCGGGTGTGAGGGCCGAGGGTAATAGGGGCTGGCGTTGCAGTGTTCGCGCATTCTTCTCCCGTATAGTAAAGATTATAGTTGACAATATTCTCCTTGTCCTGAGCTTAAGCCGTAAGACGCTACAAAGCATGCAAGCCAGGTATTTTATGTCGGGCAGACGAAAGGCAGCTCAGTATTCACGAAAATTGCATCCGAAGGCACTTAAAGCAGCTTCTTGAGAGGTAACTGAGGCGGCACTCCTCGTCCACCGAGGACTTAAAAGCTTTGATGTTTATTCTTGTCATCTATTAAACCTCTCATAGTCGGCGAAGACGTACAGCAATTTCCCTTGTTACCTTCGGTTTGTGCTTACTTTCTAAGTGTTTATATATCGCGGTTCAGTCATTATTCCGCCGCCTGTCGCGTGGCATTCCACAGTACATCTGCTCTCACACCGAAAGATAACCTTTACAATGTTAGGTAGGACATGGGAATGAATATTCCCCTCGTACCATAAGTGACCTTGTTCTAAATTCCAGAAGATACCTATCTCCCTTTTCTAATTTCAACACTAACCCCACAATCCTAGTCTTAAGCCTAACACTTGTCCCCTCTGGCCTGTGGTATGGGGGCCACACATCCGAGCCTTTCCGAATTCCATATGTAGGACTCACATAAAAGATCATCTGTCATCATCCTGCCTTGGTGGCGTTTGAGGCATTAGCTGGCCTACCCTGTGAAGTGCTAACGTAAATTATTTAATGTATTTTCGTGTTTAGAACGGATACTTGGATGGGATTGTACTAGTGATTATTGCCCAACTCAATCCCAAGATATCTTAGTCACATCAAGATGCTGGCTTTTCAATGGCTGCCTGAAGACTTCACACTCTATACATGTTGCAGGGATTTTTTCCAATCGATTTCCAATGTCCTTATAGATTCGATATATCTCAGACACAACATGCACGAAAATACAACATCTTGTACACATTTGCCTGCAAGTTAAGTTTACTTCAGGTTTTAAACCTGAAGGAAGGAAGTGTTTAGGTTCCAAATAAATCTCAATGTCTGGATAATTCTAAACCTGACCAGGGATTGAATTTTCGCCTAGCTCTTCTAAACTGCATGTTGCAAAATTTCCGGCTATGAACAATCATCCATTCCTGAACGCTTTTAAGAAGACGTCTTATAGGTCTGATAAAAGTTTTCTGTGGAGACGAATCCGACGTAAAGATCGAAAACCAAGGAAAACCATAAACGGCTCATTGGATCGCGTTTTTTATCCATTGGTCTCCCGAATAATAGCGCCGTGGTGAGGTGAATGCATAAGGAGCTTTCTCCGTTCGCTCGTGGAGGCCAGTTTTTGGAGAAGTTTCTGGTCAGTTCAAATTTTTAGGAGAACTCGTAGAATTTGCTACTTTCGTAGTTGTTCAACAGATAGGCAAAGCAAATACGTCGATGAAGGCGGAAGTATTTACCAACCCCATATTCAATCAGATTTGTAAAGATTTGGGAGTTCATGCGCTGGATCTATGCGGTATAACTACTCCGCAGCCTCCCATCACTTCGTTAAGCTGAACATTTGACATACCTAGGACAGATTACTTTGTTCGTCCAAACCTCATTTTGCCTTGGCTAATTTATATACTGATAAAAGTCACTGAACCAGCCTTCGCGTGTGGTAGTCAGAAATGGTCATCAAAGCCTCCTCTGTTATCGTAGATGCCACATCTATGCATTTTTGAAAGTGTTAAGCATACTCACTTTTATAGTCTCCTAATAGGTAAAGTACATAATTAAACAAATATTAACCAATTCGGTGCGCTTTTAGTCCTTTTTATTTGTTGGCTAGCTTACAAGCATATGACACGAATTCCGGCGTTTTCGAAATTTGCACTTTTCTTAAAGAGTTTGCCTTCTCATTAATAAAATAGTATTTGCAGCATATATTACGAACTTCATTCAACTGGAGGTCGTTCGTTATTAGTTTTGTATAGTAATGCATTCGTTAGAATTTGTTTCAGACTGGTGAATGATTTTTCGTTAGATTATATATTTCCTGGGTAAGGTCATCTACTGTGGTTATCTATCGTCGTCCTCTGGAATTAACTTAAAATCCACGGAGGTTGCAATCAGGTGCCCAAGGGTATGTAAAGAAGGGCAGTTCCCACACTTGGTATGCCTGTATCCAACAGCCAGACATAATTCGATCTTATTCGAGAATACGTTGTTTTGAAATCGGAAAAACACAAACAAATCACAATTTCACAAGTTTAAAATCCATGCATGTGAATAAAGGGAGAGGGACCAGAGTCCTAGCATCCTAAAAATCGACGCAGGCAATTTTCAAAACATTGGACAGAAGTTCGACCATCGGAAGTATTTTGATGTCACTGCTCCCAGATCTATGAAATAGCTGCCTCAGGGGATCATGAGATACGACCGGCTGCGCGTGGATCCCTCTCTCCGAGGATCGCTGTCGCATTACCGGATCCAGGTAGACTAGGCATGATCACATCTGTATTAGGTACAAGTAATTGTCCTCAACTCACACGCCCTCAGCTTACAGTAGCCGCCATTATCCGCAAATGAAATTCGAGTAAACAGATCTTACCAGATGTCCGATCACCAATTAAGGGATGTTTGAAACGGAGACTACACTTTGTTCAGCTTAAACGTGTAGGACTGGTCCTGTAGTCCTAGGTTGTTATCAACACTATAGTGTACTAAGCGTCATGCCACTGAACAGTTGACCAGGAGTTGATACTAACGCCCGTGAGTGGTAAACCTATAACTTGCAGGGACTTCATTCGGTATATTTGGAGTAAATGACAGAAACCCCACAAAGTTCATCTAAACAATACAAGTCTGCACGAAAAGCAGCTGATTTGCAACTATTTACAAGCAATTTCAATACGCATAAACTGATAGGTAAACAGAGGTGTTAAAAAAGTGGGGAATTTACGAAATACCAACGAACAACGCATTCTCTTATAGGGAATCGGAATAAGAGGAGGAGGCCATTGACAAGACAGCTCAACTTCCTTAGGAAGAAGAACAAATGCTGGAACGGAACACAGATGAAAGCTGGAGGTTCGAGAACTTAAAACCGCTTTATGCGGTAAAAGGTGGAAAAAAAAGACGATCTTGCCTGATCGGAGTTAACACCCTGTCATTAAATGGGAGGCCAAACCCACAACAGCAAGGGGACGTGACTAAACTCACGCCTCCCGCCGAGGCCTCGTAGCTGCAGTGGCTGTACTAAAGCCTTCACTTGTTGCCTTGGGTTCGAATACCGCTAAGGCGCCCAGTTAGGTCAAAATGACTCGGTCAAAATCTCTCCAAACACCTCTTAATTGGCAAGTGTAGCCACAGTTTTTAATGACAGATACACTAGTTTGTTTAAATTCCTGATTATAAAAACAACTGGAAATGTGACAGAGAGTAAAGTTAGTCCAAGCCACCTGATAGAGAGGGAGAGGTAATCATAGTAGCATTGATCAGTGTTATTAAAATGGGTTTCTATTCGCAATATGAAGGACAATTTTTGACTGAGTAAACTTGGGAACATTGACAAACAAGCCAAAGTCGCTTGGCAGTTTCTTATAATAGGCAGCTGTTCAGTCTGGATAAGATATCTTTTATGGGCATAATTTAGATATCGTATAGCGGCTCTGGATTTTTTCAGCCATCTGTAAGCACTGGTGTTGAATTTTAGGTATTTCTGTTTGCCAAGTCCCCTGATGTAAAGTCGCGGCTGCAATTTGTCTGGCAACCAGTTTTTGTTTTTACTCTTAACAATGTCTGCGTGGCGACCCATTCGCCATTGCGCCAAATGTCTTTGCTTCCACCTCGAAACAGAACTTTTGGAATTTTACGTGCAATGGACAAATAGAAGACCAACTTATTCATCTGATCTCTAAATTGTCAAACGTTGGATTTCACTTCAAAACTTCTGATTAACTCAAACCGTGCAAAATAAAAACTTGCATCCTCAGATTCGCGTTAGTACTGCTGTGATGACAGTTTTCTCAGAGACAAAGGGCATGTGCATTCAAAATTTGAACACCCTCGGAAGCAGAAACGTTAACAGTTGACATGGGAATTTTTATTAAAGTAATGTGATTCAGAAATTAAATTACACTTTTCCCTATCACCGCAAGAAAACCGAAAGAAAACCTCAAAAACCACGCATTAAATGTGGACTACGAAAAATCACGGCCATGTTATGGCTGCGCCCAATTAATGGCGATAACTTTGGAAGCAAAGTGGGGAAAACGACTAATAGAAAAGTCAGTTATGACAATGTTGACACCATTGGGGCCAGGGACTTTTGGAGGGTATGTGAGCCATTTATCGACCACTGTGTTGGCCTTTTTAGAAAGTTGTTTTAAACCAGTGCCAAGATTTGACAGAAAATGCCGCGCATTCGTGTTCAAAATGCCCTGGTGGACGTAAAATCGGTCTTCTCCACGTGCATCTTTGCTGCAATACAAGAGGGAGAATATATATGAGGCATATTTGATAAATCCATCTCGTAAGTATGGGCTATACTCTAACAGAAAACGACAGTTGCTTCAAATAAGGAAAATCTCACTCAGGGGACGATGCGAGGAATTCTGCCAGCTTCTGCGGATCAGCAGTCTTTGGCCATGGCTGCAGAATACGCCAACCAGACCAAAGACGGTGGCTCCTGGGAAACGTCCAGCGTTGTATAATTACCAAAACCTGTTGTTTTCGCTCCCATATCTCAGCCAGGGATGGTACTACCGACTGACTCGGTATAAGCATATCTCCAAAGATCTATGGGGATATTAAAACGTGTCAATTGGCAAACTTTGAAAAAACTGAGTTCAAAAAATATTTTGAAAGCATATCTTAAACAAAATTTCGGTCGACTTCCCGCATGGTAGGCGTAAGTTTGGTTTTGAATATCCACAAGTACAATTCTTAATGACGGACGCACTATCTTATTTCAATTCCCGATTTTTAAAAACAACTAAAAATGTGACAGAAACTGAAGCTAGTCCCAACCTAATAGAGAGGGAGAAGTAGTCCTAGCAGAATGGATCAGTGCCATTAAAATGGGTTTCTATTTGCAATATGAAAGTCGACTTTTGACTGGGTAAAATCGAGAACATTGACAAACAAGCGAAAGTCCCTGATCAGTTTCAAATGATAAGTAGCGATTCAGTCGGGATAAAATATTCCCTATGTGTACAATTTTAATATCATATAGGTGTCCTGGATCATTTCAGTCATCCATAAACACAGATGTTGAATGTTAGACACTTCTGTCTGGCAAGTGCCCGGGTGTAAAGTCGCTTTCTAAACAAGAGGCATGCCCTTCGTTAAAGTGAGGAGGCACAGCGAATGAGGAGATTCTGTGCGTCGTTCTGCGCTGATCAGCAACCCAACTTGTGTTTGGTTAGGTCAGAATCCTGGAGTCAACACGGCCAAGTGGAAGTTAGTTCTACGTTGTCGCATTTACTGTCACAGTCGTAACGACGCAATGGAACGCAAACCTGGGACTTCCGTTGGCACCTGGGCTTTGGGAGAGGAGTGGGAAAATACCGGAAGTCGACATACCCGTAGCCGCCTTATCTGCAGTGATGTGTCACTCGAGATTGAGCCAATTAAAGGAGTCATTAAGATACTGATTTCTGGTAAAGTGTGAAGTAATCTGCTAAGCAGGTTTAATACCTGTTGTATCACCGGTCTCTCTTAGGATGTCCAAACGGCCATTTAGGGCGGATTAATTGCAGCCCCCATCTTTCTATTAAAACGGAAATGCACACTTTACACCTTGTGGTAACCCATCACTCCAGAATAGAGCAAAATTTACTAGGGCTTGCGTGTCCGAACACTTGGTGTTATATCGGTGCTTTATTTCGCAACTACGTTGTAGGGCGTTCCCGTTGTACCCTGTGTGGCCAACACTAGGTTGTTTGTGTCGAATATAATATTTATATGCAGTCGAAAAAAAAACATAGTTGCCCGACGGGACTGCCGTATCCCAAAACCAGCTTGAAATTAGTTTTCTGAATTTGGCCCTGAAGTTCAACCAGGAAGACGAACACCGGACAAAACTCCCGGCAGGCAACGATCAAAATTTGCTTGTTAATACGCTCTGTCTGGCGGTAGCCTCCTTGATGACTTCGTCAAAAACAAACATATGATTTCTTTCATCGCGGGAGATCAAATAGAAAAAGAATCACTGAGTGTGTGCAGATGAGCCCCAAAAGTAGACAATAGCACTCCCTAATCATTAGGCGAAGAATCGCTTGACTGAGGTCTTTTGTTTATCTGAATCCACTCCGACTGTTGTTAGTACGGTAAATAATTACACAACTATATACTACTGGGTGCCTATTAGCGGCTTGTGAATATTACGCGGTTATTCCGCAATATGCATATCAAATTTCGGACCGTGCCTGAGAAGGTCTGTTCTGAAGGATTTACTCCAAGTTCGCGCGTTAATTTCCTCAAAAATTAAACAAGACAAGTTGAGACTGGAATTCATATACCAGAAAACACACAGGAAAGGCTGCGCGATCCACTGACGAGGCGAATTTCTGGCAGATGCGTCAGGCAGCGGTACATGATCGGCGAAACAGGCGTGTCTGTGTTGTTAGTAAGTTAAATAATTGCACAATTAAATCGTAGTTTAACAAGAACTGTTCATAGGTTACTGTAGGACTTTGTGATATCGAAGTCCAACACCACAAGGACGATTAAGAATAACATGAGCAGTTAATTAAAACGCCAGGAATGCAGGGAAGGTGGAAGTGCGGCAGATGCAGCGTAAGTCTATTATCGCTATAAACTAGTTCACGCTGTCGGGGACACATGATTCACAGTGTCCGAATGGTCGCGTGGAATGTACACCACCCTAACTCAGTAAAAAGCCGACAGATGCGTTCCGTGTTCCCAGGTGGCGTTATTGATTTCTTCTTAATTTTCATTTCACTTGACGTCCATACACATTGTATCTTTGACCTCATCAGAAATCTACTTTCTACCGAGTAGCGAAATAAATTAGAGCGAGCTTTTCATCAGAATGAGGGGAAACATGGTTCTATATGAACATACCTCTTCAATTACTTGTTCAAACTCTCCAATCAACTGATCCGACAACCCGTAGAAGTGATGACAGTCAATAATCACCACTTCTCTGGAATGGTTTTGAAGGAAGGATCGTATCTCCAAAAATTCGGCGACAACAGATTTTGCGTACTGGGCATGAGTCAAAAAGAATTTGTCCGACACCTGTGTCAGTGGCTTGTTTGATGCGGGTCGGGTAGTTATTCGCAAGTCGAAGTAGCGAATTCCTCCAAGAAGTTGGGTCATGAAATTGGCTTCCTGTGTGACTGACCACGGCGTTATAAATATTGTTGCAAAAACCGACAAAAACTGAAGTTCGCACTGCCATGACATATCGGGTGCAATATCGGATCCTATTGAAATTGCATATGTTCCCGAGTTGTGGGTGCCTAAAATAGTACAGCAAAGATTCCAACTACAAAAAATCCCTTTCTGGGTAGGGTCACAACATGCCTTATTCACCAACGCTCCCTACTATACGTTACGCAGCAAAATGTTCATTCGAAGTCCTCCTTTCTGCAGCTTTTCCGATTGTGGTTGCGATGCCAAACACCATTTTATCCAGCATTTCAAAGAAGCGGTCTAGACTAGAGCGAGCTTTAAAAATTAGAGCAATTCAGCTAGCAGGTTGTCGGAAATTCATGCCTGTTTAACCTTTTCAATTTGAAACCAACATTCTCATGACATTTTCAAACTTACCTTTCTACATAAATCTTACATGACCTAGAAAATGATATGGTCTGAAGGTATTATACTTAACTGAATCTCTATGGTCGCGTACTGTGGCACGCAGCTCCATTTTTCTTAAAATATAATAACCAAACATCTTTTTCGAAACTGTTTGCTTTGGCTGCTAGGTTTTTATGTAGTTAGAAACAAAGCGCGAGTACATTTGCTATGTAGATAATTTAACCATGGTACATTTGCTACTAATATTCAGGATTGTCATTATTGGCAGTCGAGCGAAATATAAAAATCGCCTTTTTTCAAAAAAAAAATTTGCATCTCGTACCTATGAATCCTAGAGATAAAACAGTTATTTGTAATTTGAAACAGTTTTTTCTCATTTTAAGGGCACTTTTGAGAGATTTTGAAAACAAATTAGACAGCGTTTGTTGAAAAATATGGGATGTTTTGCAGAATGTTTAAAAAGGCTGCTTAAAGAATGCATCAATTAAGCGATGCTACAGTATTGATACGAGGCAATTTTGGAGAAACTAAATCTCAGCAGAGCACTGACTATTAGCTTAGCATCAGTTATTTATTATGGAAATGTTTCTGGGGCATCAAATTGAATCCTCATAGGACATAACGGCCTATATGATCACTCTTGGGTAAAATATATTCAGACGTGATTTAAAAAATTGTAAAACACGCAAAGACCTCAGTTGAGTTTGAAAATTCACAAGAACTTAGAGTTTTAAAGACGATACGTCATTCTCTGTTTGAGAACAACAATTAAATTGATAGGTGTAATATGCCGAATGTTGGGCCTGTGAATATGAATCATTCGTTAGACCGCTGTCAAATGTGAAAATTACTGCAAATCGGTAGAAAATACAAACATGCGCTTTTGGCCTTTGCGTTTTGTGTAGATACTTATGAATTTTGTGGCGTGGTCTGTAACCTCATTTTGAGACCACATTCCATGTTCTTCGGATTTATATTTCACTAACGTAACCTTCTTCTTAAGGACTATCTGTAATCTGTCTCCGTAGCGTCCATTGTATTATGGCTCCCGTATTCTCTATTGACTATAATTATTCGTCAGGCGGTTATTTAAAAATAAAAAGTTTTCCCTTTTCCCCATATTTCTCTCCTAATGAACTAAAAAAAGAATTATAAATCAAAGTTTAAGACCTGTGCACTTTGAGTGCCTCCATTTGTGCAAAATCTCGTTCCTTAATAGACCAACACGGAGACACATTCATCATTGCTGAGTAGCATCCTCTTTTTTTCCATTTATGGACAGTCCACGCAGTAATTTTCCTGTTGGTCTGCTGACTAAACTTCAGTATTATCCAAAACGACTCGCGTTCAGTAAACAGTTGCTCAATTTCTATTTATAAATATTAATTTAAATAGGAGCAGTCAACATATTTGGGAAGAACCCCCCTTCCATTGCTCAAAACATATGTTATATTTCACGTGGTATGCAAGAAGTAAATGGTTGTCTTCGATTAACCTGGAATAGCAATATCACACAATCGCCACTTTGTAGCATATTCTGGTAATGCTGACATCCACGTGCTGAGATTTAGTTGGCCCAATTCCTGAAATAAAAATGAAAGTTTGGATTTTTTTCGTGAGTGAAGATGAAAACAAGTTATGGGACATCCTGACCATATCTGCAGACTCAGCCACTTGCTGTCGCCGCGAGCGGTTCCAGAAGTGCTTAACTGCAGTCAATCGACCGACCTCAACTCAGACGCACGCACGTCTATAGTGTTGCATCTGCCCACGCGCTACGCGACAAATTCCAAAAAACTGGGGTATTTCTCACACTGTTTAAAAAACACAAATACCGTGGAAATATTTTACTTTTGTTTGGACTTCACAGAAATTAAGCCCTGTAAGCTATATGCGGGCACCTAGCTTACTGTCCACATAAGACGCATTCGATCATGTTACCTCGAATACACCTTGCATGTAATAGTTAAGGTAATTTTTTGGAAAGTTACCAAGACGTCAGCCTCAGGTTTCTCCGGAAAGTGTTGCAAAGGTCCCGGCATTTCTAAGCTTCCGCTGTTATACGGTCAGAACTATGCGACCCCATCTTGTATAGGATTTAGAATTTATTGGGAATTTGTGTTTCGTACTGAAACCATATCGAAAATTAATCATCCTGCCTTACAGTAATCAGTTATTTGATGTTTAAGTCATATAACTTTGTACTTTACTTAAAAACAAAGTTTTTGTATACGTCGTCCATCACTAATAAATTGGAACATTTTAGTGAAAACCAGCCAATAAGTAGAAGTTTGTTTGTGAGTCATGTGAATGTTAAAACACCCAAAATGACCGCTTGCTTATTGTTATTCCATAATGTTTAATTTTCCCTGTCAACAGCTTACGCGTTTAAACCCAAAACATACGTATTAACGTGATTATTTTTTTCACCTACGTGCAGACCTACATGTAATGAAAGTGACAGAAAGTTTAAGTATATTTCTTTTTTATCATGAAATTTTTGCCTGCTTAACGGACAACAAATTCAAACATTTATTTGAAGGTGGTTGAGAACAAGATGCTTTTCTTTATCGAGGCATCTGCTTTGGAGAAACGTTCTAACTAAAGACAGAAAATTTAGCCCATCATTCAATATGTACGCAAATTCTAGCGTTTTATACGCCAGAACTGTCAAATATTTGAGATTATTTTATCTTCCTTATCAAAATGTTCTTGAACATACTATTAATTACTAATCTTAAACATGAGCTTGCAAATTTTAAGACAAAGATATCACATTTAGCACCCGCCGGAATCTTTTCTATCCAAGACTTCTGTTTAGTCCTAATATAAGATGGCCTTGCAGAGCTGCCTAATGTCTTACGCTCACTGAACAAAATATCCTACATGTCTTTGACGACGATAATTTTAAATCTTTACAAAAAACAAGATTAATACTGTTTTCTTACGCCTGTTAGACTGTCTCTGAGTTCCGCAAACCAAAATTTTTCTGGTCATTCCACGGAAAAATTTAACCAAGATTTAATAGGCAGACGGCCTTTTGACGCAGATTACCGAGTACTGTATTTTGCAACCTTTGGAGAGATGTCGCATTGGGACAAACGATGTAACATCTGAATGACACGCTGCTTGCTTAGTTATTAATGCATCGTTTTTATCTTTTCGACTCATCACCTTTAAGTGATATCCTCACGTAAAATAGGATATCACAATCAACATTTTAGCCTATGCTCTGGAAATGGTCTTTATCAGATGGAAACTGGCCTGGGAGATTATGCTTTGCACTTTATTCATGTTGGTTCGAATACACAAACACTTTACTTTTCACTCCCGCTCAATCTTGTTCTCTTTAGGGGTTTTTTCGTAGATCACCGCCAGCCAGAAAGGACATGTCGACTGTCTTGCTGGCGTTAATACCCGTTTCCAGTTTAATTATCTGTAGCGTCCCCCGTGCATTCTCATCACCGAATGAGTTGGCTTGATACAGCCTCACAGCAAGTCTATGAAAGGAAAATTGATACGCAGCTTTTAAAGGCAATGGTTTTAGATTTTTAAAATAAACCACTGAGCTTACATTTATCTGAAAAAGGTTATGCGGCTTAGTTTTTTTCATCAGCTGTTTACGGGCTTTTGTATAAAGCTGCCTTCCCCGTCATCAATAACGGTTCTCTAATAATTGTCTGTTGGTGGTAGTGATCCATTAGATACATACTCCGTATATTTTACGGAGTGTTGTTTTTGAAAAAAGTGCTACCAGTTCTTATTCTACCTGATTTAAATACGCTGTAAAATATTCTAAAGATAACCAAAAAGGAATCACATCTATATAGGACAGAGACGTTATTCTGAGAGGTACAGAGCCTTTAACTGGCCATACGTAAACTTTGTGGTTTGTAAATTTAATTCGTTCAGCAAAAGCATTAAAAATCTATTAGCTAGATCGGTTATTAGCTATGTGTCATGGCCAATTTCCTGGTTTCTGTGGTCGTGGCCTTTAAAATCCATTGATCTATTCCCCGGATAAATGCATATCATCTGTAATTTGAATATTCACTATCAGATTTTACAATGATGTCGATATCTAGGGAGTTAAGCTTAAGAATATCCGCATCACATATCCTATGGATTCTTTATACTAACTCTCAAAGGCAGTATCTCAGACATTAAGTCAAATGGGCCTGAAAACCCAATTGTAAAATTAAATTGCTTTTTTTTAACAATGCATAGGCGTTTGTACTATTTAAAAAATTTATTTTGAGAATGCACGTATATAGTTACCTACCGGCGGATTTGGGAGTCCATGAACTGGATGCAGGATCAGAATCAGGACCTTTCTGTGATCTTTAGTCTAAAATGCATACCTGTACCAAAAGAAGCACGACAGTCTGTGGGGTGAAAAAATATAAATCTGCTTACATTATTCGACTTCATTTTTGGTAATTGCATTTTTTGAATCGCTTTCGGGCAACGCTGTAACAAACAAGATTTTTTTATGATGAAGGCCTTTAGTGTGGGTAAGAAGAGAATAGCTTACTGCAAAAATGTTTAATTTTTGTAAATCCCGATTTTGGATCGTAATTGTGATACTGTTAACTTATTTAATTTGTCCCCTGCCAACACCTGGCCGCACCTTGTCGGTGACTGGCCGTGCGACCGTAGTTTGAATACCAGGTCAACAGATGTTTTTTGCGATGCTGGAAGCATGTGTTGGTGACAATCAGCAGATCGCGGCGAGGCAGTCTTTCAACTAGCGCTTGCAACTGAGAGTAAAACGCCTCTTTATCGCGCTGTTCGGCAGCCGACGTTGGTGCGTACACAGCGACGATGGAGATGTTCGTGACGTTCGTACATTTCAGCATCCAATACCGAGGGGCAGTCCCGCAGTTCCCGCGGACGCCGTAGCATGGGTCGTAGTACTGTGATCGGACATGTTGCATGGGGTTTCTTGGGAATTTCGAATACGTGCGGGTCCCCAACAGCCCCTCAGATTGTTTGTTCGAGGTTGTCTCCTCTAGTAGATGTGCTAACTCATGAAATGTCAACCACAATTTCGAAATGCGTTCTCGTTTCAGGAAGATAAATGACGTAGTGTTGTAAAACGAATCATGATGCAGCATAAGTCCATAATGATCCAGTTACCTCAGGGTGTCGGCTTTCAAAAGAACTTATTTTCGGCTGCATGCAAGGTCTATACTCTGGAAAAAATGACTACTTAAGTAGCATGCAATTTTCTCATTGATTTTCGATGCCTTTGAAAATTCAATTATATTTCGGGGAAAACAGGCATGAAAATATTCATTCGTTTACTTATTCGGTAGAACATTTACGTCTTCTTCCAATTTTGTACTGAAAAGAAGAGAATAATTCGTTTTTAAAAAAGTTTCCAATCGTGAGATTTTGTAATACCGTTAAATGACCGTTCATGATACGTCATGCATCTACATTTACGAATGTGGCTTGTAAAGTTAACAATATTGCTCAAATCCACTGCTTACTTTTATGAACCTCATATGGTCTCCTCTGAACACCGTGGAGATATGCATGGTTTTCCGTACACGGAAACTATACAGCTTGTAGTTTTTAAACCCTGAATGCAACTGTAACGGCAGGTCGGGTTCAAAATTATTCTGGAATTAGAAACTTTTTTAAAACCGAATTATACTCTTCTTTTGAGTATGAAATTGGAAGAAGACGTGATTTTCTACGGAATAAGTAAAAGAATAAATATTTTTATGCATGTTTTCCACGAAATATAATGGAATTTTCAAGGGCATCGAAAATCAATGAGAAAATTGCATACTACTGAAGTAGTCATTTTTTTGCAGAGTATAGATTTCGCATGCAGCCGAAGATAAGTTCTCTCGAAAGCCGACACCCTAAGGTAACTGGATCATTATAGATTTATGCTGCATCATGATTAGTTTTACAACACTACTTAATTTATCTTTTCTAAACGAGAACGCATTTCGAAATTGTGGTTGACATTTCACGGGTTAGCACATCTACTGTAAAATCGTACGTATTAGATACAGTGTTTAATTACTTTCGTTGCGCCTGCATTACGTATGTCTTACGAAAGTTTTTTTTATGCAGGAACTACCAATGGCCAGTGGAAGTGACTTATCATTCTGGATACGAAGGTCGCAGAAACCCCCCTGATCCAAGACGGACTTTGTACATTTGCATTTTTTGACTTACGTATTCAATAAATCGTCCTTCCACAATACCGCCTTCCGACTTTACCATCTTCGGGACGTGAGGGTTCGCTGTGACTCGTTTCGGGGTTTTACGTTAGGCGACCGTTCGTCATGGTTGGCGTTTACGGCCAAAAAATCGAGGCCGCGATGAATGGAAAAAACGAGAAAAAGCCCGCGTGCAAAATTTTTTCCAAGGTGCGGCCAAGTGCGGCCAATGTGTTGATGGCCAGCCCACAGCCACACCATTTGGCCACACCTGGCCGCAGCATAGCCGCACTTGGCCACACCATATTTGCCTCGGCCAAGTGCGGCCAAGTGCGGCTGGTGATGGCAGGGTCCTTAACTGTTCCCAATCAGCCCTCTCATTAAAATGCAACTTGGATATCATCTGCCTTCCAGATTACTTTTTGGGAGATTAGGCCAAATGGGCCACATCCGCCCTTGCCACACTGTGGCCTGACCTTGTGGCCCAGACCAGCCCAACCCTAGCCCAACGTAGCCCAATTGAACCAGACTGGGCTTAATGGGATTGGAGCTGGCAGAGTCCCCAAATAATTAACATACATGCAGTCTGACAGGAGTTAAAGCAGTCCTTATTGACTATGCACCATCATGATTGTGCATGCCCTCTCAAAGCATGTTTGCTTGATTTTAAGTAAAGCCCAAATGGCGTATTCAATAGTGGACGCCTATTGTCCTTTTAACCTACAAAATAGCAACGCGCCAACGGTCCGGTACATAAACCAGCTATCAAAAGGTACAAAATATGCGATGGAAAGAAACATACTGACGGTTGCACTCGAAAGTTCGGAAATTAGGCTCAGCTCCCATGCACGTATCCTTATACCAGTTTCCGCATGTCATGACCTTGAAGACAACAGAATTAGTCGTGATAAAAAGATTTAGGACTAATACATCCCATGAAGAACCTTGACAAGATATTCTGAATCAAAGAGTTTAAGATGAACACGCAGGCCCAGACGGATTCAAGTTTTCTGACTGCACTCAGTACGAGGGTCTTCGACTCAAGAAGACACATTGAAATTAACAGGAATCTAGAAAAGGGTGGCGGTCAAACTTACGGATCGTTAGAGTGGGATGTGTGTATATTCTTATGCCCGAACCATCCGATATTGGTTTAATAATAAGTATCAAAGTTATGTACTGTGGAAATTTTCACAATGAATGCTTCTTGGAAGTTTAATTTAAGGTAAAATCTTTACTACCACTTGACCTCGTAATGTGACAGCCATTTGTCATAATTTTGTTTATACGCAACTTTTTATGTTATTATGTTTGCTAAGCATTTTGTGAATTCGTATTTATTCACTTATGTTTTAGTTGGTTTTTACGGTATATTTACTCGGACACTCCAACCGGTGTGTGAGTTTCAGTTTCACTAATTGTCTTTTCAGCCACTGCCTTTCTTCTTCACTTGGCGGCGTTGGCAGTTAAGTCCGCTCTGGCGTGGTTGATTCGCTTGGCTTTTCTCTAATTGGTTTTACTGTGAAATCACGTTACCGATTGACTATCTCGCTAAAGTGATGACCCGTGAACGAAAACGCGCGTCGCCTTTTTGCGCGTTTTCACTCGCTAGAAATAGCCACCCAAGCATTGTGTAATCCTGTATTAGTTGCAACCTCGCGTGCACTTTAGCGAAAACCGTTCCGCAGCCACAATTAGGACAGACGCTTCTCATAGCGTAGACGATTCTAGTAGCTCAGTAACATTGCCTTTACCTTACTTCGGGAAGAATGCACCTGAAATCTACTTCCTTCGCATTGAGTCGAGTTTTTACTCCGCAAATTTTAGCGAAGAAGTCAACAAAGTCCACAGGCTGATTCGGGCTTTGCTGTTACATGTTCTGTCTTACGCACAATCATTGATCCTGATTTCCCCAGCTAAAAAAGCATACTTGCAGCTTAAGGCAGTACTCCTTCGACCTTTTGCTGTGTTTTGTCAGCACCGGTATCACCAGCTTATTTGCGATGAGAGTTTAGTCGAATGAAACCCCACAGAACTTATAAGCTGGATGCAAGGACTTCGTGGCGAGCTCTACATCGACAATAAGCTTTTCAAGAAAATGCTCCTGGAGCGTCTGCCAGTCCATTTTCATAACATTCGGAGGTCCGTCACAGAAGATCTCTCGGTATCACGGCTGGCTGAGATGGCGGACAGGATGTTGAAAGTGCAGCGGTCCTGACCGCCCTCTGTCTCCCACCTCTCCCTTTCCTCGTGACCGAAGCCGGGTGGGCAGGTTGCGACGCAGATGGCGTCTTTTAAAGTCCGGCTTACACGCTTTGCTGGCAATCGCTAGCCTAGCCGTCGTCGTTCCTGTTCGCGACCTCGAGCAGCCGATATTTGTTAGTAAAATATTAATTTCGATGCGAAGGCTCGTCGACGTTCTTCCCCTTACTCGTTCAAGTCCAAGCAGGGAAACCAATCAGCCAGAGAATAGAGGCGACCGTTTTCGTTGGCTCTTCCGGCTCTGGACACAAATTCTATGCCCATGACAGTGCGACGCAAAGGATTTCTAATGGACTTCGCGGCCCAAATCAATGCTGTCCGTCCCATTCTATCCGAACGTCGTTTTGCCAGCTCTGACCTTCATCTTCAAGCTGCCAACTGCTTCCCCATTCTACCTTTTGGCAGCCTTTTCCTCACCCTAGACATTGGCTTCCGTCGGTCGTTCTCCTAGATCATCGTGATTGCCGGGTTTCCTTATGCAACCCTCCACTCGGACTTTCTAGCCGAGTTTGATCTCCTTGATGACTGCGGACGATCCCGACCCTCTAACGTACAAGTGGTTTCTCCGCCAATGGATTAACTCCCTACACTACCTCCGGCAACATATCTGTTTTGGATACAGGTATAACATGTCCCTATTCGGGACCTGCTGCTTCAATACCAAATTTAGATGTTTGATTGCATCGGAAGAGAAGTTGTGATCTATATCGCCTCTTCTGATAATTATACTGAAAGCTTCCATGTGAGGGTCACAATATTGTCATTATTAGAATGTGATAACGTGAGGTATTTGGGACCGATATACGACTGGCGGATTCTTTATCCGGTAAGCAGCCTTTGTTTGCCCTATGCTTTTTCCAGAGCACTATTTTCCACTGAGGGGTGTTTTGGGTGGCGCCGAATAGAAGTTATGTGTAAAATGCGGCGGATGCTTTCAGAGAGCTCCTCCTACGTTCTTGGCCCTATCGATAAACATCAGCTGGGCGGTGCGAGGCTAGTAAACACTTATAATAGAATGCAACCAGCGGTGTCTGTAAGTGCATCCCTTTGACCTTTTAATGTCAAGTTCAGACGAATTTCCGAATTTCAGGGTGGTTTATTTGCAAGGAACTGAATTTTCCATTCAGTAGTTCTGGGACCAAATTAGTCGACCGAGGCGTTAATTCTAGACGACTCTTCTTGGATGAGGTATGGTGCCAAACCTGTCCACACGCTCCAACGTCAAAAGCCACTTGAGGGCTACTTATAAAATTATCGTTTCGAACCATTTGGGTAAGCGTAGAAGATCCACGGTGCTAGAACGAAGGTCAACACGTGCGGCAAGATTTCGAAAAGATTAGTGAAAGTTGTATTTTTGAATTCGACTTCTTAATCTCTTGCACAGTTTTCCAGTGAAGATCTGACAAAATTTCCTATTTTTCTCATAAGTCATCTTAGCGTCCCGTCGTGTTTTGTCAATTTATCATAAAGCGGAAATATAGTGTCATAGTTTTTCACCCAACATAGCTTCAATCCTATTAAGTTTTACCCGCTTATATAAAAGGTTTTCCTGGTAAAATCATAAATAACATTATATTTTAAACGATAAACCGCTTACACTGACCGCTTTTGTCGTTGGTTTATTGACTAGTATGGGAACTATACTGTTCTCTTTTTTATCCAAAATAGCCTCATTATTCTATTCAAATTTACTCACGGTTTTGTTTTGCCACCTACACAATTGTCATTCGCCCGTTTTTTCAAGTTTACATTATGCTATTCAGTAAAAAGTGTTAAGTATCAATTGTGCTGTCTGGTCCGCCAATATTAATAGCTTTCAGCAATCGTTTCATCATACACGGCCTCATCCATTTATCCTCAAAGTTTCGGCAGCTATCATCCCTATAAATTTTTGGACTAAAGACTTGTCTTGCTTTTTCGACATGAAACTTCAGGCAACCCTTCGTCGAAATCTGAAGGAAACTAGACTCCATTTGAAACCCATTGTTCATATGAAAAAAATAGACCTAGGGGCGCTCGATAATTTTAACAATTTTATGCCTCGTTACGGATAATTTTTTCTGTTCTTGGTGCCCCTCTTGAAGGAAAATTGTCAACACGTACGTCTCAGCAGTGTGAGAAGCTCATGCCTCTCATTAACCTGGTTGCTAGTGAGACCGAAGACAGGCACAAACGAAGTTTCCACTTCATTTTTTAAAAAACGTTCCTAATAGTAGACCGCCAATCGATGTCGCTTTCCACCTTCTTTTTTCATGCGGCAAGTGATCATGCATTAATTCATTGTCGCCTTCCAGTTTCCATTTCCACAAAGCCAATAATAAAACGTACCATTATTTACTTTGCTAATATTAACCAGGAATTAGTAAAGACTTTCACCTAGGACAAAAAATCCACCACTTCTTTTCAAACTATTTTCGTCGATAGAAGTGGACTTTATTTTCTCCCAATTGGAGCGCCCAGCCCAATATCTCAGGAGAAATAAACCTTTTACTATTCGAGATAAAACTCTACTGCAACGGACGGTTCTCCCCCATTAACAAAATACAGCCAACACGGAATTCTTCTCTACTGCCGTTTGCCTCTAAAGCAGGTTTTCCATCGGGCGTCAACCAAATCTCTCCCTCATCTGCAGCGCCCTCTGTTCCAACTAGCTCTTCAACTGAGCACATTATCACAGAGTATGTTGAAATCAGCCTCTTTAAAATGTTCCCAAGTAGCAAGGATTGCCCAAATGCAGCTTCCAAATTTTGCTAGGAAGTCAGATCTAAACAGTAAGGATGAGCCAATCCTAGAGGCACAACCGACCTCCAGCACTCAGAATAATGAATAAGATAAAAAACCTGGATCGAATCAAACTCGTTCCGCGCCTGGCCACTCAGGTCTGACCTTGCGGTTAGGTCAAATATGCCAGATGATAGTTCAGGGAGATCTTTACGTGTTTCTATCCCGAAATCTCAACTTAACGTAAACATCTCAGTTGTGAAGCCCACCTACATACCAGCCTGCGAAATGCAGGTACATAGCGTTGCTGATAATTTTTTTCAATCCCATTAATAACCTGACACCCAAAATATTAAAGCCTTTTCCTGATATGAACTGGTTCTCGAAACCATTAGGTCCGCTACCTTACATAAATTACCCCTCACATTATGCTCAAAATTCAAAAAATCCCATTATCTTGCCCCCCATTTCTCCGACCCAACAAAATAGCCTTTCCCTTCCAGGGTCCTCCACAAATATTTTTCAATACAATGCTGCATCTCTAGTCAGTGGTAATTACCCCACAAATTTTAGACTACAGCAACTTTGTCTTCCACAACTTGCTTCGTCCCAACAGCTTAATTTTCCATCACCAACTCTCCCTTTTTATAAGTAGCAGTGAGCGGAAACTACATACTAGTAATACGCTCAGTATTGTCTCTCTCAACGCAAGATCAGTCGTGCAAAAATAGCAGAACTAAGAAGTGTGGCTGTTGATTTTGAGCCAGATGTTTTGTGCATTACAGAATCTTGGGCTCACTCTCTAATTTCAGACTCGGCACTCAACATAGATAGTCTCAGTTTATACCGCCAGGATCGTGTCCAAATACGCGGTGGTGGTTGCCATCTTTATATCAGAGCCTCACTTGCGCAGTCGCCTTATGACCTGAAAATTTCCTCCGTCTGCGGAACTTTATGTTTCGCTTTAGTAATCCTTACGCAAAATAGGAAGGCCTTAGTCGGGTGTGTATATAATCCTTCTAGTTCCTCCGGAAATGAAAGTCAACTCTGTGAACTCTTGGAAAAAATATCAGAGACTTCTTTCGATGTCAAGATCATCGTAGGCGACTTGACTGGCACACATATAATTCCTCTCAAAATTCCAGAAGCTTGTTGACACCATTTACTTTTCAAACGTGTCTCCCTTAGTCCACTCTTCGGCCAGAAACGAAAGTGTATTAGAATTGATTTTTACTAATGGCACTTTCCCTCTATCTATGGATTTCTATCATGACCTTTTCGCAAGTGATCATGCATTAATTCATTGTCGCCTTCCAGTTTCCATTTCCACAAAGCCAATAATAAAACGTACCATTATTTACTTTGCTAATATTAACCAGGAATTAGTAAATAACGTTACAAGCACTCTTGATTGGCACAGTATTTTTTTCAAATAATCACCTATTTTTTCGAAAATTTCTTCCAATGCGTAACAGAAGGTCTTGTCGACCTAATTCCATGGAAGACGCTCAAATCGAGTGCCACTTCAACTGCTGTCCCACACTTTCTTAAAAAAAGACTTAGGAAACTACGGAAGCTGATTATCAGTCCATATAAGAATTGTTGAAATATTTGAATTAGCTTCGAAAATGAGGCTCGCGCGAGATAGGGGTAGAGGCTTTAGCTATTAATGACGTGAATACTTCTACATCGGTTGCTCAGATCTTCCGTCAAAGATTATCTGCTAAATCCCACCAAATCATTCCGCCTTTGCTAAGTACCAACGATGCCTTCATTACAAAGGGGTCGGACAAAGCAGTAATGTTAAATTCATTCTTTGGCAAACATTTCACCATTGAAACTGATCCAATCCCTTTAATTCCTTCGTTGTCTGATGCCTCTCTCGGGATCATCAATTTTTCTCCTAAAACTATTCAAATACTGATGAACCCTCTTCCTAACTCTCACTCAGTAGTACGGACAATATCTCAAACTCTCTTATAAAACAGCTAAGAGATTTTCCTCCTCCGCTTAGCAAAATCTTTTCAGTATTTCTCGTAAATGGCCTCTTTCCTGACTATTGGGAAACTTATATTATTATTCCTGTATCTAAGTCTGCTGTGGTTCTGACTTTCAGAAATATCGAGGTGTCCATAAAACACCTTCTCTCGTTAAAACCTTTGAAAAAATTATCGCCTTAAAAATGACCGACTTTTGCATAGCCAATCAAGTTAGTAGCCCTTCCCAGCATGGTTTTTGCCAGATCGTTCTTGTGAAACATGTCATCTGTCGTTTCTTAATCTACTTACTTCTCTTCGTAATGACCATCTGTCTGTTGTCGTTATCTATTTCGATCTTAGTAAAGCCTTTGATAAAGCGCCACATAAAAGACTATGGTTTAAATTAGAAGCTCTGGGAATTCGCAGCCCCCAAGTTGACTTTATTAAGTCATACCTGTCTAATCGTAAACAAAATTTTTTGGTGGGATCTTCACTTTCCAGTGAAAGCCCTATTGTAGGTGGTGTCCTACAAGACACCGGTTTAGGTCCTCTTTTGTTCCTGATATCTCGGCGGCAGTTAAACATTCTCAATCGCTTATTTATGCCGATGATCTCAAATGTGTATATTCTTTCAAAAAATCTCTGAGCCTTCATTGCCTGGAGCAAATCCATGCTGACTTGCTTGCTCACTCAGCTGGGAGCTCAAAATGGCTAATGGAATTCTCCCCGTCTAAATGTCGCTATATGTGTTTTGGACCTGATGGGCTACCTCAACCAGTGGTCTTTAAAAGCACACCTATGACTGAATGTACCATCATCAAGGATTTAGGTTTAAGCTACACTACTAATCTTGATCTCTCGCCACACGCTGACAGAATTACAGCCAAAACTGCCCAGATTTGTGGCTTTATTTCTTGCAATTTCTATCTTCCAGAAATTTAATTAAGGCATTAACGTATGTTTGTACTTCCCATTCTCGAGTATTGTTGCCCATTCTTCGGTTTGATAAACGAGGCTAGTCGTTCAAAAATTGAAAATGTCCAAAGACGTTTTACTAGAAAACTTTTAGGCATGGAACATCGAAATATCTCCTACTCAGATAGATGCTAGCAAATTAACCTGAACTTTTTATGGGTTTGAAGACTGGAAACAGGTTTCTGTCTCCTCTTTCGCATTAATAATGGTTCAAATCTTCCTAGGATTTCAGCACTTGCCCCTAGTAGTCGCCCATACAGTCTTCGCAACTCGTCCTTGATTATACCTCCGCCAGCTTCCTTCACCTCTAAACGCTCTCTTTTTTCGCTTTCAGATATGCCTTCCTCTGGAATAACATCCCAATAAATATAAGATCTTCAGATAATCGACACACTTTTTAGAGAAAGCTACGCCTTTACCTGAATACCGACTCGATTAAACTTTTGTTTTCCTCATCCCTCCCGGTAAACTTTCTCTATGACACTGAGAAAGGGCCGCCGGGGATTTAGGACGCCGCCATTAAATTTCCGTGTCTGCTCACGTTTCCTTCTTTTGTGAGTCGTCTCGCTTCCTAGGATCCCTCATCAGAAATGTTAATTTTTCCAATTTTTCAGTTCATGCATCTAGCCCTCACAGAATGCGCTCCATCGAAACTCTTGGCGAAGCCTTCTGCATTTGTCATACACTAATAGTCTGGTCGCATCTCCCTTGCCTCTCCTCGGCTGGACTCGGCTGAATGTAACTGATCGCATATGGGTCCCTATCACCTCTAGACTAGTTTTCTTTTCGCCACTTTGACATGAATGGCCTCATCCGGCATATGAATTCTGCCTTGCTGATGCCCGTTCCGAACCTTTTACTCAAGACCACACATAGGCCAGTCCTGTCTGACCCACCCACCTAGCCCTTCATGAAATCCGTTATACAATGCCATATACAGGCTTGTCCTGCCTGCTTTTTATATAGTAAGGAGAGAGAGTTTTTTTCTCCTATAGAGATGTAACCATTCGTCATGATGTCATGTCCAATGTTTCCAAGGACATTCTAGAGTTTGTGCCGCGTAGATATCTCAAGCCTAATTCTTCAGATTCTCTTGTTCCTCATTTTCTTCAGAACAGACTAAAAAAGTTGAGGCGACAACTGCGTGACCTATCCACTAGTTCCTTATCAGTTCATCATAGAATCACAGAGATTTTTGAGATGGCCTCAAGGATGCGCCAAGCGCGCGACAGGCAAAGGGAATCAATTGCTCTTAGTGGTTTGAACCCTGGAAAATCCGTCGCTAGCATCTTTCGTCATCGGTCCTACTCTAAGCGTGGTCATGAACTTCCACCCATGCTAAATGATAACAAAGCATTCCTCACCGATGACACTGACAAGGCGGAGTTGTTTAGTGCTTTCTTTGCAAAACACCTTGCTACCGAGTCCGATCCGGTCCCTTTCTTTCGATCACTTTCAGATAGGACACTTAGTACAATTGATGTCTCCTCAGATCTCATTAAAAAAACACATAAGCCGTTTGAAATACTCACACTGCTCAGGAACGGACGGGATTCCGAATTCGATTATTAAACAAGCGTCTGACTTTCCCATATTGCTTAGTCATTTATTCTCTGTTTATATTTCAAAAGGATTCTTTCCTGAAACACGGAAAACGTCAATTATCATTCCCGTTTTCAAGTCAGGATCTCGGTCCGATGTTAATAACTATCTGGGCGTGCACAAAACGCCGTCTCTAGCAAAACTTCTTGAAAGGATTATTTTCAATGAAATTCTTGACTTCTGTCTAGCTAATCGGCTTCTGAGCTCTAGTCAGCATGGGTTTTTACCTGACCGATCCTGCGAAACATGCCACTTGGCTTTTCTTAATCTAATCACTTCTCTTCGTAATGAGCGACAGTCAGTGGTAGTTATTTACTTTGATCTTAGCAAAGCCTTTGACAAGGTGCCCCATAGACGTCTTTTAGTAAAATTGGAAGCCTTCGGCATCCGGCCGCCTCTACTCGATTTCATCAGGTCATATCTGTCCAACCGATATGAGAAAGTCATGGTCGGTAATAGCTACTCGACACCCCACTCGATCACGAGTGGCGTACTTCAAGGAACGGTTCTGGATCCGCTACTCTTTCTTCTGTACATCAATGATATTTCGACTGAACTCGGAAATTCGCAAACTTTTACTTATGCCGATGACCTCAAGTGTGTTTACTCATACTCTAAGGACACCGCAAATATTTGTGTTGAAAAAATTAATGCCGATTTACTACGCTTAAGCAGATGGGGTTCGACATGGCAGATGGAGTTTTCATCATCCAAGTGTAGTTTCATGTCTTTTGGTCCTGCCAAACTTCCTGGTCCCATAATTTTTCAGAATAACCCACTCTCAGAATGCCTCACCATAAAGGACCTAGGTCTAAGTTATTCAAATAAACTTGCTTTATCACCTCATGCAGATAGAATCTCTGCCAAAGCCGCGCAGATATGTGGATTCATATCGCATAATTTTTTCCTTCCGGAAATGAAGCTAAGACTTTATAAAATGTTTGTTCTTCCAGTCCTCGAATATTGCTGTCCTTTCTTCGGTTTAATAAACGCCTGCGACCGTAATAAAATCGAAAATGTTCAGAGGGTTTTCACCCGGAAACTGTTCTCTCAAGCTTCGTCCAGTATTTCTTATACTCAGAGATGTCAGCTGGCGAACATGAAGTTTTTGTGGGTTAGAAGACTCAAAGCTGGCCTTTGCTTCCTTTTTCGCATCAACTCTAGCTCCAGTCTTCCGCTCATTGACACTCTCACTCCGAGAGATCGGTCTTATGCCACGCGCAACTCCTGCATGGTGATTCCGCCGCCTCTTTGTACTACATCTAAGCGCTCCCTCTTCTTTGCTTCCAAATATGCCTTCCTTTGGAATAATCTTCCGCCTGAAATTAGATTATCGCCTAGGTTACTGATATTCAAGTCGAAATTACGCAACCATCTTACACCGGAAAGCATAAAGGCACTGTTAACGGTCTCATTCCCGAACATTCTGATACTTGACTTCGAGAAGGGTCCTCCTGGGATTTAGTGGTAGATTAAGTGGTAACTCTTAATTATATCATTAGAAACCCCTGTTTTGAATTGGTTTCTAAATCCATCGCTATCCTTCCCCCCCCCCCGTAGCGACGATTTTCGCGGTTTTTGATGTCATCCCCCGCATTCCGACCTCATGCGGTCTGTCGACACTCACGGCGGAACCCTCAGTCTTCACTGTTTACTAGTAGTTCGGTCGTACCTCCCTTCCTCACTGCTCGGCTGAGCTCGAAGCGTACTGTGGCCGATCGCATCTCGGTTGCTCTCGTCTGGCCTCTTTGACGCGGCGTACCAATCAGGCCCAGACGATCTCAATTGTGAATCCCGTATACAATGCCATATGCAAGCCAGTCCTGTCTGACCCACATTCGTACCCCTCAAGGCTGACATTTATTGCTACCTTGATGATGACCGACAACATTCCGTTATATACCGCCACCTATAGGCCAGTCCTGCTCGCTTTTTTCTGTTATTATTTTTAAAGAGGGGTTTTTTCTCCTGTAAAATTAATCCAATCATTTTTAAGTTCTTCTTAGAAGTTTTTTTCACCCCTCAATCATCATGTTTCTCAATGAACTTCTAATTTAGAAACTAGGAATTGCATTTTTTAAAGATTCGGCCTACCTCGTCTAAAACTCGCATGCAAATTTATTTTAACTTGCTTTGATGGGACCCCGACGGGTCTTTAATAAAAATTATCTATCTATCTATCTAATCCAATCATACTCATTTTGTTTATTTTTGGATTTTTTTCACTGCTTGCTCAACATTCTTCGTAACATACTACTTCCAGAAGAACTATGAATTAAGTATTGTATAAAATCCGTATATCCCGTCTAAAATTCTGAAATTAATGTAAGAGTTATTCTTACTTGCTATGAAATGACCCCACGGGTCTTGAATAAAAATTATTATTATTATTAGAACAAACCTCCAACTTTCCCGGAGAGCCGATCACCAGGATTACCGACGGTTACGGCAAAGTTCCATGAACTGATTACTTCCAATAGAACCACCTTATTTTCTGCCGAGGCGTAGGTATGCGTTTTATTTGTACTCCTTAGTTTTTGAAGAAACGGTGACCTAGCCAAGGTAAGCTTCCTAACTAAATGCTCGGATTTTGTATTGCGCAGTGGTTTTTGGGGAATGAGCTTCCTGTAAAGAGTTCGTATACTTGTGCCTACACGTATGGCCGGTCGCAAAGGGGCAAATAATAATAATAATTTCATTTAATACCAGTCTAGAGGCGTTGTCAAAGAAAGATAAACCACGGATTGGGCTATCAGTGAAACAATTCTTGAGGAGTAAATGCGGAGGATGGCGTTTTTGTATAGTTCGAATGGTTCACGAAAAAAATCTGCTTCCCCTTAACTGACGGTAGTCCAGAAAGGATGAGTAATACCGGACCAAATATTTTCAGTCTCCATTCCTTTTCATGAAATTGGAGTCCCACCAAATGGGGACATTGAAGAACCGTTGCTCGATGTCATCCGAAAAAGTGCCTATGGTGAGACCGGCCATGGGGATTAGAGACAATGAACTCCACCATGCGTTTGACTAAATCGGTGGATTCAGAACCTAAAATATGAGGGAGATTTTCCGAATGCAAGAAACGAGTGATATTTCTCCTAGACAAAGAATGATTTTGCAGAATTTTCACACTCCTGGGTATTTCGTTCCAAATTGCAGTTGCGTTCACAGGAAAGAACTGACGATATTTAACGGTGCGTGCCAGAGGGAGAAATATAGACTTCATGGTAACTATTAGGTTGCGGGTTTTCAAGATGTTTTAAAGTGGTAAGGTGGTTAAAAGTACGATTTTTTAGAAGCCAAATAGTAAAAATATATCCTTTTGAAATTGAAAAAACCACAAGGGACCAAGGTCCGTAAGCCCGCAAAGTTCTTGGTAGGTCAAGTTCTGGCGGTCCGATGTTAAAATTCTCTTAATGCTTACTTCGGCCACGGCAGGAGATGCCTGCGCAAAACAACGAGCTGTGCGTTTTGTAGTAAGCTGACAGCAGATTTGATATTCTGTTCGTTTTATTGTATGTTAGCAATCTTTCGATCCTTGTACTGCAACGGAAAACCTATATAGTACCCTGTAATACAACGATGAACACGTGTTAAAAGACAAAAGCTTGCGGCCCCCCGCGTCTCTTTTTGCTAGAATCGTGGGCGGAGACGCAGCAGGTGACAGCATGAGATCGTTGCCTTCCCTGGATATGGCTAACTCAAAAATCCCTTTAGCCCAAGAAGAACCTCCTGATCCGTGTCACGGCCGAGGACGTCACGGATAGCACAGACCAAAGTAACGAAGCGCAGGGAAGAGATCCTGGCGGAGGTCGATCATAACAGAGCTGTTAGCATCTCGGGATACTCATTCACACGCAGGAGAAGAAGGTAAGCCAAGTATTGGATAAAGTATAATGGAACGAGATGTACACGGAAATTACGTATTATAATTGTTATTGTACATGTAGAATGATAAACAGCAATGAGTTAACCCGTCTGGATGAAGAGGCGACCCTGACATACTAGTTGAACAGCCGGTGGGAGTGCAGCGCTGAAGGCAACTGCAGAGATGGGACGAGGGGGAGCCGACGCTGAGTGAGAGAGAGCGACGAGAACGGTGGTGCGTTGTGGGAGAGGTTGTCAGCGGTAGCGAGAGGAAGGGATACCCGTCGTCTTCACCAGCACGCAGTCAAAACAACGCCATCCCAGGTCCGCGCCAAATCATTCAACTAACCCTCTTCAGGCCAAGGGACGTTTCACCCCTTAATCATCCAAAACTACGTCTCCGATCGTCATAACAAAGCATCAGCCGACGAAATACCCGACCAGTTGATGCGTGGCAATATAAGCACCAATTCCGAAAAAGTAATTGGACAGGCGTTTAAAGTTATTAAAGTAATAAGCTCTAAAAATGAGGAGAGAATAAAACGCAAGAATAATTTTGTATTGAGAAACATTCCGAGTCACTTATCTGCTATAGAGGAAGTGCATTTGTTCCTGCATAGTTGTGGCTTGGGTTTTGTGTCGTGCAAGGTAAACGACTGAGCTCGCTCGGCCGTAATGCGCTGATACTAGATACACTTTTCTCTTTGATAGAAGTTGACTTTATCTTGTCGAGGATGGAAATGACAAAATGTTTCTGCCGTAAATGGTGCTGCTCAGTTTCGTCGGATCTCACGCCAATGCAGCGAAGACTGAACAAATTGAAATTGTCAAAAACTAGCACTGACACCTACTGTCAGTTTGAATAAGTCTTCTTCATCATCTTCGGCCTCTGCACGTCACTGCATAGTCAATTTTGTAGGGAACTCGACTAGCCTTGATGATAAGATCTTTAAACGCAACAACACGTCTGGTATGCAAACTTACCCGCCGACCCACCTGTCAACCACTGGCAAGATTTTGCATTTGTCTAAGTCAGGGGTTAATCCAAGTGCCGTTTCAGCCATTCGAACACCGGGTAAACTCAGCTCCATTAAAAAAATGTTTCCCCTCACTCGCCCGCCATTAAATAAATAAATAAATAAATAAATTTTAATTTAATGCCAGTTTACAGGCATTGTCAAGGGAAGCGATTAAACACAAATCCGACCAGCAGTGAAAAAAAAAACTCCTGAGCTTAAGGCATAAAAATATAGTTGATGGTGGTTTTTGTGGTTTGGAGGGCTCAGGAGAAAAAAAACTGTCGGCGGTGGTAGAATATCGACCGTCAAGAAGGGGGGAGGTTGCACGGTATCGGAGATTATCGGACGTCAAATTCCTTTCATGAAGTTGGGGATAGTCAAAGTAGAGGCGTTGAGGAACAGCTGGTGAGACCGGCCATAGTGTTCAGAGACCACAAACGCCATCGCTACGGTACAGTCGATCAGTAGACTCAGCACTCAAAATTTGTGGGAGCTTTTCTGAATGCAAAAATCGAGTAATAGTTCTCTTAAATAAAGGAAAATTTTGCAGAGTTTTCACACTCATGGGTAGTTTATTCCAAATAGCAATTGCATTTACAGAAAAGAACCGACGATATTTAACAGTACGTGCCAGAGGCAGAAATAAGAAGACCTCACGGTGACTGTTACGTCGTGGGTGGATATGATGTCTTAAAGAGGTGAGCGGGTTAAATGTGTGATTATATAAGAGCACCACGGCCAAAAACATAGTATATTTCCAACTACACCTCAGACCTCATATTGAGGCGGTTAGGCCGAATACGCTGACATTTCCGCCTTTAAAATAATGCCCAATTGGAAGCAGTACGTCCCCCACTCTCGTCATTTCACCCCACGACTATTCCTGTAATGCATTCCTTATGCTAATGTTCATACGGGGTCAGTTAACTCATCCGCTCCTCAGTTTCGCTCAGGCGGGCATACGTTACAGTACCCGGTCCGTGGACTTCCATCAGAAAATGAGCTAGCTAGCAATAGTCAGCAGCTTCCCTGCCTGTCCTTCCCCCCCCCCAAATTCTACTTCTCTTTATTCGCATCGGAATCTATTGATGCCACAAATTTTTTTTCAGAACTGGACAGGGGCATCCGGACCGTGTGTTCCATTGGCAGCCAAGCACGGGACGACGTAGCCAATCTCCCTCAGAAACATGAAATCTTTCCCCTTAAACTTTTTGTTCTAAGAGACGGATTCCTGTTAAATAAGATGCTTTTGCTTCAGACTCTGGTGTTCGTCCATTGTCCGGATAATGTCTTGGTAACTGAGGCATGGTCATCAGCTTCCGTAGGTAATTCCAAACTCTCTCTTCTAGGCTATACTTGCATTTTAAATGATCGTCAAGAGAGTCGTGATGGTGGTAGGTGCATCTACGTTAGGCAAACAGTTAGATTTCTGTCGATGAAATTTCCTCATTTTTCCGCGGTAGAAGACACCTACTGCCTCCAAATTGCACTAAAATCTAAGTTCTCCTTACATTTTGGCTGTGTCTATTGCTATCCCAACACCAATGAGACTTCCGATCGTTTACTTTCACTGATATCTCATGCTGCGACCGACTAAAGCTTTAAGTGTCAATTGGTTGCGGACGACTTTAATCTGGAAGTCCGCTGGTCTCCGCCTTCCGGCCTCAAAATGTCCGAATACTTTCTTGAGGCTGTGGATGTTAGGATGTGGAGTCAGGTTGTCGATTTTCCAACCCGAGGACCAGGCATGCTTAACCTTATTTTGTGTAGAGTCTGCAAATCTTTGCCAGTGCCATCCCTAGACCCACTCGGGGGCTCAGACCATGACGTAGTTGTTTCAACGTTAGAACTCGAGGCCGACAAAATGCTGTCCCCAAAGTCTAGCTTCTGCCTAGATTTCCGATCAGCTCGCTCGACCGAAATATTAACGCACCCCTATTCCTACGATTCGGCTTATTTCTCCCTAAGTTCGGATGTTAGTGTTTGCACTGCTTAACTGTACGAAATTCTAGATCGGCTCATTTCTCGTTTTGTCCCCTGGAAGAAAATTATTAACGTCGGAGATGAGGTTTTCCCACCCTTACCCTTCCGTCGCAGGTTACCCAGACATTCTCGTCGATACCATCTTCAGAACGAAGTTTCCGTCCTGCTCTTGATTTGTGATATTTTTGAGCGGGCTAAGAGATTGTCCGAAGAAAAACAGCTAGCCGAAGCGGTCCAATTCACTGAAGACCGTCCCTTAAATTTTTCGAAACTTTTCTCCCGAAAAGTGCGAACTTACAAACAAACGCAGAATTCCATCTTCCAAGACGCTCTGAGGAATCCTATAGCGGACGCTTATTGGACCGCTGATAGTTTCAATGTCTTCTTGTCCAAAACCTTTATTAAAAACCCCACCACTCCGCTTCCGGCCATCAGGCATTAACCACGGCAGTTCTGGAAACGATAACTTTCACTCTGTGAGATATGACTGTAGCAATGCGACGTTTTTGTCAATCTCATAGCCCTTGAAATTATTGTATCTCAGTTAACACTTCATAAGCGGATGCAAATGTAGTTTTTCCATTCCTCTTATGTAAGATTTTAGTCTCACTGTTGACAGTTAAACCTATCCTACTCTGTGGAAGGAATCACACATTTTGCCCATTCTTAAGCACGACAAATCTACGTCATTTGATGACTTTCGGCCAATAACCACCCTCCCCGCATCTTCGAAAATCTTAGAGACATTGATCAAAGATAAGATGATGTGTCACATAACAGAATAACCTACTGAGTATTGCCCAGAGTGGATTCTTCAAAGCTCGGTCTTGTGACACCTGTCAGCTCTCCTTCTTTGATACTGTTTTCTAATCTAGGGGTAACGATTTTGCACTTTAAACGGTCTGTTTCTATTTCGCTAAGACTTTTGATCGTGTCAACCATGCTATTCTTCTCTTGAAACTGCCCTCTTTCGAAATAGGTGGCAAACTTCTGAATTTTATATCCTCTTACTTGGATAGTCGCAGACAACGAGTTTGGATTTCGAATGTTATTTCCAAACCCATATGTCTGAGGAGCGGAGTCATTAACGGTAGAGTACTCCGCCCGCTATTATTATGTCTTTTTGTTAACGGTGTGCCAGATTTATTTCAAAATGGCAAGTTTTTCATGTATGCCGATAATCTGAAAGTTGCGTACATGTATAAGCCGGCAGAACGTGACATCGTGCTGGATCTCCTAAAGAGCGACCTGCCGGCCTTTGCCAGTTGGCGTTGCACATAGCGCCTTTCTCTTTCTTGGCATAAATGCTCAGTCATGGTGGTTGGCGACGACGACCAACCTCAACTAAACATTGACGGTCACGACATAAATGTGCCTTGAGTTATTAAGGATCTGGGTATATCGTACTCCAAGAGTCTTAATCCTCCGGAGCACTGGCTCTCAGTCTCCAGAGCACGTAGAAGAACCTGTTTTATCCTCAGAAACTTTAAAACCAGCGACATTAGAATGCGTCTTAATAACATGTCCGTTAGATCTGGCCTGAGATACTGTTCGTTTTTATTTCTCCTCGTGCGTGCTGCTGAGCGGAAGAAAATAGAATTCGCCCAACATTTTTTCACTAAGAGAGTTGTTACCCATGAACACCAGAATTTGTCGTACAAAGAACGTTGGCGGCTTATGGGCCTTGATTAATTGTGTCTTCGTAGATTACAAAAGGGACTATTTTTATTATTTAGGCGTTTTGTAATCGTACCTTTAGCCCACTCACTACTTTAAGACGTCTTGTCCACCCCGACGTAACGGTCACCGTGAGGTCTTTTTATTACTTCCTCTGGCACGTATCATTAAGTATCGTCAGTTCTTTTCTGCGAATACAATTGCTATTTGAAACAAATTAACCACGAATGTGAAAACTCTGGAAAATTATCCTTTATTTAAGAAAACTTTTACTCGAATTTTGCATTCAGAAAAGCGCCCACAAATTTTGGGTGCTAAATCCACTGATTGACTCTACCGTAGCGATGGCGTTTGTGGCCTCTGACCACTATGGCCGGTCTCACCAGGGACAATTTCTTTGGCCAACAGTGACAGCTGTTCTTCAGTGCTTCTCTTTGGTCCAGCCCCAACTTCACGATAAGAATTGGCGACTGATAATAGACTAAAATGGAATAGAATAAGTTTTTCATAGCACGCCTTGGGCACCGTTAGTCTGCTTTGAACTCAGGAAACAAACCTAAAACAAACTCATCCATTTAGACTGCATTTCGACTTCATTCGGTTTGGGTGTCTTGTTAGCCAATAGGGCATGAATTGAGAGTTTGTTTTTAGTTAAAAGACCTAAGTTCCAAGGCAAACTAATCACAAAACTTTAAAAGAATGAACGTTATGTACAATATAAAAATTGAATTGTGCATTTCGGTGGTTTTTGGGAGCATAAATAATATGTAATTCATGAAAACTGTAGAATTTTGATATATGCTCGGCCATGAAATTATTTCCGTGTTGAAATGATTTCGGTGTCTGCTAGTTGCCGGTTTCAAGTCTATCTAGTCAGCTGCTAAGTGGGGGTCGCACAGTTCTTTCGTGTTTTTCAGAAGGCTTGCCATAGTTGTCTGGACTAAGAACTGGAAAAGATGCATATATATCAGGAGTAAGACACACTCAATGGTAAGTCACAAACAAAGCTGTAAAAATAATATTGAGTCATGTGTCATATTGTCCTTGTAAATGTGACGTTATAAGAGTAGAATCTAATATAGTTGTACATCATGTTTCTCAATGGACTACTAATTCAGAAACTATGAATTGCATTTTGTAAAGATTCGGCCTACCTCGTCTAAAACTCGCATGTAAGTTTATTTTAACTTGCTTTGATGGGACCCCGACGGGTCTTCAATAAAAACTTATCTATCTATCTATTATCATCATTATTACTATTAAGTGGCAGTGTATAGCGGATTATAAACGGACATCATCTGTTATTTTGAACTCCATCTGCTTAAGCGCAGTAAATATGCACTAATTATTTAACACAAAAGTTACGGTGTCCTTAGAATACACTCTTGAGGACATCCACATAAATAAACGTTTGGAAACTTCCGAGTTCAGTCGAGGTTGATCCTAAGCCTGACTGAGCACAACGACCTTTTCTGCGCTGCAACTGGGACTACTTTGACGTAGATACCACTTCATAGTTACTGTATCTGAGGTTGCCTTTGGAACTGTACGTACCAAATTACTTTCTGCTGTTCTGGAAATTTTTTTATTGCATGGAAATTTATCAGAAGTCTGCCTCCAAGCGGAATTTGTTTTTCATAAAAATCTAACGGAGTCGATTCGCGCGCAGATATCGGCCTAGGAAAACAAATCGTTGACACCCAGGAAGATCAGAAGTTATTCAGGGCCCTCGATATCCTCAAAACGGCTGTTGCTCCTACACACATTTCACGTCGTTCATATTTTTTCTCGACTGCGACTTTTTTTAAAAAAGGCGTATTTTCGACCATCTGGTTTTAAATATTTGCCACACTCCATCGTATACATTCGTAATTACCTGTTAGAATCTCAAAAGCGAATATACACTTACGAACACACGAAATTCATGGAGCAAATTTTTGGTAGTTCTACGACCAGGACCGACACTAGGTATGAAGGAAAGTCTATTGAGATGACCCTGTCACCCAGGATTAGCGCTCGCTCTCTTTATAGTTGCAACCAGTGGCCCGCAAATCATGTTAAAAGCGTAATCACAGCAAAATCTGTTAGTTACGAGGACGAGCCGCGCACTGGATGCTCCTATATTCTGTTGAAAGTCCAAAAACTCGAAAAAAGCTGGCTGCTTTAAGGGAGCTCGTGCAAGCGAACGATGGTGGGCAAAACTCGGTTAACAGCTCTAGAGTTAGCAAGACAAAGGGAAAGAGCAAAGCTCCAAAACAGCCAAAGAACAAAGTTTGTGGAAACCTCAGTGCAAGGACGCCGATATCCATGACGAAGGAAAAAAAGGCACGGAGTCTCTTGTTGTTATGGAAAGCAACCGATGCGAACCATCAACTTCTCTCAGCCATTCCGCGTGTTCAGTAGAACAAGCTCGTGGCAAAGTGAAATGGGTAAGCACCGCAACAGGCGTATGAAACCCCAGACGACTCCGGTGGATCTTCTGATATCTTCAACTGAAAAGGCCTCCTGAAACAGAAAAATGAATCCCTTGATCGTCAGCATTGGGTAGCCATCCAGGGCCTATCGGAGTCGAATGCTCCTACCCCGAAAGAGAGGATTTCCGCTGAGCTTGATATGCTTCAACATCTACTGAATATAATACATAATTTGAATGAAAAGGTAACCATTCGTGCAGCCTTCAGGATTGGAAAGAAATTGAGCGAACGATCCGAAACGGTGCGGTCACGACCTCTTAAAATTTTTTTGGGGAGTAAAGAGGAGGCTAGCTTACTTTTGTCCAGAAAAGCAGCCTCCGAAACTTTTACAAGGAGGCTATTTCAGGCGGAATATTCTCCAGCGGAACGTCTGAAACGCCGCGAATTAGTGACGGGGCTGAAGAGGAGACTTGCTGCGGGAGAGAACAACCTGGTTATTTTTAGGGGAAGAGTGATAAAGAGCAATGTGGCCTATATTGATTTCCGGACGGCGTTCGACAGTGTTCCGCACCAGCGTCTCCCGCACAAGTTGTAAATAATGGGCATCGGCGGCAAACTTCTCAAATGGATCGAGAATTTCCTCGTCGGTCGCTCCCAAATTGTCTGCTAGAACAACACCAATCAAGGCGCACATTCATAGTGAGTGGAGTCCCAACTGACTGGGTGCTCGGATCAACCCTCTTTTTGTTGTTTATCAATAATTGTGTAGATGGGTTGGACTGTGAAAGTGCCATGTTTGCGGAGGACATTAAAATCAGGAAATTCATCCAGAATGCTGCCGATGAGACCAACTTCCATAAAAATCTCTGTCGACTGGACGAGTGGTCCGACAGATGGCTCTTGTCCTTCAGTTTGAACAGATGTACCGGAACTCAGACCCCTAGTATGCGGCAATGCAATCTGAATGGAATGCCTCTCCGAGAAGCAGAAACGCCGAAAGATCTCGGAGTATGGGTTGCAGACAGCCTAAAGCCCTCTACACAATGTTATAAGGCGGCCAAGGCCGCAACTTCAATGCTATATGCCATCAAGCGGACATTCGCAGTTTTTTATGGAGACTGCTTCTCCAAAGTCGTTGGCACGTTTCTAAGGCCGCATCTCGAATATGCAATTCAGGCCTGGAGACCGTGGACGCATCAGGATCACAATCTGCTCGAAACGGTGCTGAGGCGAGCAAAAAAATTAATAAGAGGGCAAGGTGCACTGCCATACGAGATCAGCTTAACTGACCTTAATCCCTTTCATCTGAGTTATGGGCAGTTGCGCGGTGAGTTGATAAAAACTTTCCGTATCGTACGTGGCTTGGACTACGCCCTTCGGTGCGACGACTTCTTCCATCTCGTCACCACAACTAACCTCCGGGGACGTCCCTCCAAGCTACGTATGCCCCAGGGTAGATTGAATGTGAGAAAATATTTCTTCTCCAACCGTGTCGTGGAACCGTGGAATAACCTGCCCGAGACGGTTGTTATGTCTCAATCTGCGGAGACACTTAAATGTCGGCTTGACAGATATATGCTGCGGCAACCAGCGGATTATGTGGCTTTTTAGCCATGAGACCAGTGACACGTGTGAATAAATGTCTGCATTCACTTAATGCTTTAATTTCTTCACACATTTGCTTATTTATCAATTTTTATGCACAAATAGGGAGTTCGAAGGCGTAAGCCTAGTTCCCTCAAATACACTGACTGACTGAGGTCATCTTTTTTATTACTGGCCTCGCATTCACTAATATGATGCCTAATGTGTATCGAACAGCAAGATTATTGTCGACGGCATTTACAAAATAATTGGAGGCGGATATGTAAACTGTGAATTGATGATCCACACGGGAGCACTATGATTTTTTTCTTACTTTTAGAGACTACATCATGGTTATTCCTGTTGTCAAGGTCTTTCGATTTAGAAACTTATGGGGTGACAGAATTTGCGCATAATTCTCCGCTTACCGTGGCTTCTAGGACGTCTGCGACCTTCAGCAGCGCAGTCGTTGCTTGCAGTGGGATTTAGACCAGTCCAGCCATGCTAACTCCCCGGTTTTCGCTGTTATTTTGATGCTCTGAAACGTTTCTTTGTATTCAAAGACCATTTACTTTTGACCATTTTTGTGTACGATGGACTAGTCAGCGGTTTCTTCGAACCCGTACACGCGCCGTCATCCTTGTAATTAGACGCTCTAGTTGGGCATACCGTGTTTTTCTACATTTTTTTCCCGATTTTCTGTCTTTCGTTAAAGGGCGACGAAGTTTCCTCAACTAATGAATATCAATTTTTAGATCTTCTGCAGTCTTCTCTGTATAAAAAAATTTCAAGTGCGGTTCGAAGCATATTGTATAGGCTTCGTCTTCGCAATCGACGCATATTAAACTTATCGAACTCTTTGCCCGTTATGCAAGAGACAATTCTATGACACTGCATCTAAAGGTTGCAGTCATTTCTACAAAAATTGGTGCATATTCCGTCGTTTAACTCAGTATCTCCGTAATCTTGCAGATCGAAAAAACCGGCGAAGGGATCCTATTCGAAATTGGCGCGTACATTTCAAACATTCTGTACATTGAAGGCGAAATTTCGAGTTCCAGGTGTATGCATAAGTGATGAAGAAGATTCGAGCACCGGAACACTTTGTTTATTGTCCTGGGCTTTCAGACTCGTACAGGAGTCCATCGTCAGAGGTATTGGCAGAAACAGAACAAGCGGCAGTTATAAGGCATGCAGAACCAATCACCGACCGACAGCGCCACGATTGGAGGTGACTACGCACGGCTCTGTACGCCGGCGCCAGATCGATAAATCGACTGACCGAGTTCTCATCCGAGGCCCGGGCTTCAATCAATTCTCGGCCTGTTTTGTTTCCGGCGTGGGGGACTATTTTGGTGGCTGCGAAGTTAAACTCGTGACCCATTCCGTAGGTGTGGGCGGCCACCTGTGATAATGCGTCGCCTCGCCGCACAGCCAGCTTATGTTCGTGTATGCGCGATTCGAGCATGCGTCCAGTCTGTCCTGTGTAGTTACAAGGACCATTTTGACACAGAATGCGATACACTACTCCAGATTGCTCTTCAGGCTTTAACCGGTCCTTGATTTCCTTGACCCTATTGCGCATGATGGCTTTGGGGCGGTGTGCCATTCCAACACCTAGCTCCGCAGCAATGCGCTCGGTCGCTTCTGAAACACCCTTGATGTATAGCAGAGAATGTTATATCGTCGGTGGCGTTGATGTTGGAGTTCTCTGGTGGCGACCGCGTAGGCAGCGACTTGTGAATGCCCTCGGATAGCAATTTTGCATAAACTGATCGCGGAGATAACGGGCCTCACGTGCTCTCTCCCCCCGTTTGTTGCAATGAATTTGGATGCGTTTGAAGAGTATCTTCACACAGCTTCGTTTGTGAGGATCCGGATGGTTGCTGTGAAAACTGAGAAGCTGTGTGGTGTTTGTTGCCAACCTATAAACCGTCGTTTCATGTTCACCGTTAAGGTTTCGTCTGACAAGCACATCCAGGAAGGGCAACTGTTGTGTCTGTTCTTCTTCCCTCGTGAATTTTATGTCAGGGAAGACTGCGTTGAGCAGACTGCGGAAACGTTGCAGCATGTCCTTCTTTACGATGACGAAGGTGTCGTCAAAGTAACGGCGTCAAAACACCGGTTCATGTTGGGGGAAGGCAATCTTTCCTAACTCCTGTAGGACCAGTTCTGCCACCAAACCGGAGACCGGTGAGCCCATTGGGGTTCCCTTGATTTGTTCATAGGTCTCTCCTGCAAAAGTGAAGAAAGTTTGATGGCAGAATTCAAAAAACCTTATGAGGTGTTCAGTTTTGAGAGCATTCTGAGTCTCATCATACGCCTCTTTAAGTCTCTTGCGCAAGACTTCGCGGGCCACGTTTGGTGGGATGAATGTGAATAACAACGTCACATCGAAGAAGACCATGATTTCGTCCGAATGAGCCCTCTGACCTCGGAGGTCTATGAGGAATTGGGGGGCTGATCGAACTGAGGACGCCGGATGAGAACTCGGTCAATCGATTTATCGATCTGGTGCCGGCCTTCAGAGCCCTGCGTAGTCACCTCCAGTCGTGGCGCCGTCGGTCGATGATCGGACCTACGTACCTTATAACTGCCGCCTGTTCTGTTTCTGCCAATACCTCTGACGATGGACTCCTGTACGAGTCTAAAGTGTCAGGACAATAAACGAAATGTTCCCGTGCTCAACTCTTCTTCTTCACTTATTCTATGTAGTGTTTTATACAGTGTTCTAATTGCAATAGTAATTTACAGAAATCTGAAGCGCTTTTGAATTTATGAGACGAAATTTCGTTAAATTATCTCTTTGGATAAAATAGCGAGATGGCTCACCCTCCGTGGATTGGCGAATCTCATAGAACAGCTAGCGAGAAGTGATCAGGAGCATACCGGTTCTTTCGAATGAAGTCCTCGTGAAGTAATTAGTTTGGTCCCCATTACACATAACAGGCTTCAAGATTTTATCTTAAAGCTCAGGGGGTTAATTTCTTTCCATATTATTGTATAGTATATTTAGTATAAATCGCATTGCATTTGAGAACTCTTTTGAAGACCGTACATACAATACTCATGTCCAAGTAAACACCTTGCTAATGTGTTGTCAATAAAATGTACATTTTACGGGGAAAGATTGCACCGGTGTGGAAATGAAGTTTTTTCAGGGCCGAGGCCAACATGCACCTTTCCATGTGCAATTGAGATTATAAATGCATATATACATATATATATATATATATATATATATATATATATATATATATAAGTTGAGAAGGTGATACCGACAAAGACAAGGGAGATCGGAATGGCCATTTCTGGCTTATTAGCCGTCATCAGCCAGTCATACCCAACCCCCAGTGTGGATCACTTGAGATTCGAACCCGGGATCTTTGGTCATGGAGTTGAACGCTCTACCATTGAGCCACGGGCCCGTTGTCCTGTCGGTTGTGATCGGGAATATTAATTATGATAGTGGGCGCTCACCGATCAGGTTACGGAACATGCTCGTTCCGTTGTGCCTTGGGGCTCATACTTAAACCCTCGCAGGCCCGTGGCTCAATGGTAGAGCGTTCAACTCCATGACCAAAGACCCCGGGTTCGAATCTCAAGTGATCCACACTTGGGGTTGGGTATGACTGGCTGATGACGGCTAATAAGCCAGAAATGGCCATTCCGGTCTCCGTTGTCTTTGTCGGTATCACCTTCTCAACATATATCACTAGTCGCTGTGCGGCTGCCTGCGAGGGTTTAAGTATGAGCCCCAAGGCACAACGGAACGAGCATGTTCCGTAACCTGATCGGTGAGCGCCCACTATCATAATATATATATATATATATATATATATATATATATATAGTAAACACTAAATAACATCAGTTGCGTAGTTTACAGGAACAATTTGCATAAAATGCGCAGGGATGCGTTACATAAGCGGTAAAATCTGCAAAATAAATTACGTGGCTTGCCGTAGATTATCCTGGAGTGATATTCATCGTTTATTAAAAATCAGATAAGAGACCGTGCTTTAACCAATGTTTGAGTTTCACAGTCGAGCTGCACACTGCCTGAATGAAAAACTACTGTTGGTTCAGGTGCGCGCATTCGTGTTTGACCGTGCACAGATAACCGCGCGGGCAACGAATCAAAGGAACCTTCTGTTTTGAGTGAAGAGTAACGCACCCGGATGGTGCAAAATGTTCACGGCAGGTTGCACCCCAGTTGTCTATGGGGCTGGAACAGTCTTCCTACATGTGACGGAGTCTTCAGACCCTCCATCAGTCTTATCGCCTGTCGCTTTATCTGGTCGATGGTGTCACTATTTTTCTTCAAGCTAGGACATACACGCGGGCAGTCTGTATTCCAAATGCGGACTGACGATCGTACGAAATATCTGTGCGTAGGGTTCCATGGGGAAGGCTACAGGAGCATGCCTAATCCAGTTCATGATGCTGATTGTCTTTTGGACGCCTTTTTAGCAATTGTTGAAGATCAATCCGTTCGAAATTTTTCAGGTGCCTAGGTCATTTCGCGTGTCCACTTCTTTTAATAGAGCTCCATTTATAGTGTAGTGATGATTAAGGAAATGTCTCCGACCAGATTCCTAGCGAGAGGCCACACATTTGGATAGATTAGACGTTAGAAGTCATTTGCCCTACCATGAAGCCAGATTACTAACGTTTTCTCACAGTTTATGGTCGTCGTCAAAACAACCGATGGTTTTCAAGAATTTTATACTATCCGCAAACTTGACTGGGCCGTAGCCAAGGCCTTCATTGCGATCGTTTATGTACACAGGTTAGGAAAAGGGAAGGACATTGGACCGAATCCTGTAAAACACGCTTTTGTCGATACCTATTCAGATATAGTGGTATCAACAATGCTTCTTTATAGCCTGCATTACAGTAAAACAACTCAGTCGAAATTTCCCCTGGATTCTACACTGCCAAGTCTCCCGTAACGCTCGCTATCAAACGCATTTCTGAAGCCGAGAAAGATGATATTCACTGGACGGCTCTGGTGCCTAGCCATGGGTGACCGCGAGAAAATCAGTGCTGAGCAGCATATATAAGTTCCTTTGCTCTATATATGCCGGTAAATCCCCGGTGTCTTCGACACCCCTGTGTAGTGTCAGACTGGGGTTAAGTTGGCGGGAAGTCAAAAAGAAGACAAAACGGCGATCTGTGGTGCTGTGCTTCGGACGAGGCTTTTTCTTCTTCACTTTACAGACAAGAGGGAGTGTCCAAACGGAGTTGAGGAGACGACTCCAATGAATGTAGTACTTACCTCAGAACCACTGCAGTGAAGCGCTTAATAATTCCTTTTGACCGCCGTTATTCCCCATCTACATTGAGACTATACGCCTCCTGTCCCCTTTGACCCTATTTCACTATATAAATCTCTTGTGTACAGACCGTTCTCCTTCTACTGAGTTTCACGCTAGCTTGAGTTTCTGACTGAGGAATGAGTAACGTTGAAGATCCATGCAATTCAGAGTTGACATAAAGTAGTGAGTTCAAGCCAACCCTTGAAGGAGCAGCGGCCTCAAAGATCATTGCAGTAGAGAAGACAGGAGCAGTGAGTGGCCCGCCTACTACATTATAAGTCCTTTCGTGACATTGCACAAAATGCTGGTGAAACTAATAGGGTGCTAATTTTTTGACTCCAAACTGGACCTTTTTTCCAATAAGTGTATTATTTCTGCCGTGCTCTGAGTTTACTTCACTCAGAGTCGCGCGCTTTTAAGCTTAAACTGCGAGCCTTTGCTTTTAAATCTTCTGCAAGTACGGCTACAAATATTACAAGGAAGGTACCAGGAACGTTGTGGTACTAGCTCCTTAACAGTAGAAATCCCTCGTTAAATGGTTTTGCGGCGGTTATAAAACCACCCTGGGCGACTTCGGTCTGGTTTTGCCAACGGCACCCCTGCTAGCATAGAAGGAACAAAGTCGATCTTTGTGCAAAAAAATCGCATGTTGACTAAAGACCTTTATTTTTGGCATGTAAGGAGACAAAGACAGAACTATGCAGACCTTATGACAAGTCTCTACAGGGCTAATAGTATTCTGGAGTACCTAAGCAGCAAACCTCCGACTTGTGATGGGAGTCTTTCTGATGCGCGTTTCAGTACTGTATCGCAACAGATGTTGTTAAAGAACTGGTTTACTTGTAGCCATTGTCTACTTTGCCAGTAAAAATTAATCCAGCATATGCATACTCCTGGTTAGCTGATGGCGGTTTATGACTGTTACTTGATGATCGCGCTGCATGTGATTGATTTCGGCCCAAATATTTGTATCAGCTCTTGCACGGGTCCTATAGAGCTTCATCAAGGACGGCCTTCTTCATGTTGTCGTATTACTTTCTGATGACATTATACAGTTGGAGAGCAAAACAAAAATATTTACCAAAAAGCATGTATGAAACCCAGTGATGAGCCATACACATTGTAGCTGTCACGAAGTGACAAATTATCGAAAAAACTTCTGTCTGAGCTTCTAATTAATACGTGTGCTGACAGCATGGTTAATCATGCAACATATTTCCATGCTATTTGGCGTCTGTCCGGCGTTCAAAGGAGACGTACAGTGCCCAAGGGGCGCTATGATAAACCTATTCTATTCAATCCTATATGGAAAGACGCTTTACATGCAGGCAACTAAAAACTCGTCTATGCATTTAACGAGCATACCGTGACGGATACTTAAAATAGGCCTAGAAGGGTTTAACAGCGTATAAATGTTCAGTCATTTTGGTTCGGACGGGTGAACGAGACGGCAAAAACCAGCACAATCAAATCAAATATTGCTCGAAAATCCACCCCGTGCAATTCTTTGTTTTTCTTCTGCATTTTTCCAGAAACCCGAGGAGAAAAATTTTCTAAATTATGATGTATACGGATGCTTTCTCTGTTACAAAAACCTGGTTGCATGTTGAAATACAAATTATAACCGACGAATCATACAGTTAGATGTTGACTCAAAAATTAGAGGGATTAACGACTTATGTCAGGAAGACAGCAACGTGTCAAAACGCGAAACTGCTTACCGAACTGACAATGGAGCGACATAGTTAAGTGTGAATGTACGCAAGGCAAAGTCCCGAGATTTAGACAGTTTATCGGCCGCCCATTCTAACCTCCCATATTTTTATTTAAAAAGTAGGTTATCCATAAGTGAGAGGAGATAATTAGCCGGGATTCCTAGTCTCTTCCTGTCGTCTAAGATAATCTGACAGAAAAAATTCATCTTCTATCCTTCTTTAATTGGATAAACGTGAGTAGACGTGGGGGTTCAAGACTTAGGAATGGAGCGCAGGATGACCCTAATAGAGTAAAATGACCGTCGCAAATAACGGCATTAACAGCTGTTCCGGAAAGTGGGTCAATCCTAAAAGCAATACTCACGGATTAGCAACGAAGAGATGACGAGTAGGATACTAGCAATGATGCCAACCAGTAAGTCTTAAAGTGGCAAAATCAATGTTTCAAAAACCAACGACCCGCTAATCCAGTGGCTGTTAAAGGTCCGTGCCTGCATGCAGTGTTTTGTTAGTCGAATTAAATCAATCAAAATAATCAAGGAAAGTGACCCGATTTAAATAGTCAAGTTAGACTGACATCTCGGCAAATACTGATGAAAGGCCTCTTGCCACTGAGTCTGTTCCGCTGCATCGACCCCAACTTCAAATGGCAAGGCGACTGGAGGGGGGGACAAAATCCAAGAAACCGGTCTGCGTGTGTTATACGAGGGGTGGTCCCTGCACTAAACGCGCGACGCCACATTTACGACACACTGCATTGTACTGACGGACGGATAGCGTTGTCCTCTTCCAGGTTGGGTTTATACCTAACGTTCGACGGAGAAGTAGTGGAAATTCACCCTAATGACGAAAAAGTAGCCACTTATTCATTAACGATCAAGCTGCATGTAAACTCTGACTTACAATTCTCAGTAAAACTGTGTACACAACTCTTACCCGTCCGAAATTTACTGAAATTTTTAAGGGACGAACATATAGAAGTCTTGATCAGCATTATTCAGAATTCTACCGCATCCCAAGGTCGGTAGTAGCCTTCGTTACTTATGACCGGAATACAATATGTGCAGAATGGAGTATGACGTGTTCCCTGTGTACCAATTTACCTTGAGATAACGCGCTTCTCAGAAGGAATTTCGTTTATTATTTTTTCAACAGTGCCTGCCAAGCGGCATTGCATACAATACTAATTACTCTATGTACCATTACCTGCATCTATGTTATAAGATATCCCAGTACTTTCATCCCTTGACATCTGTTTTCGTGCTTCATCCCTCAATAAGCGACTTAGGTTTTATTTGTTATATTTTTGATATCCGCCTAAGTATCTTTTAATAACCGGCAGTGGATGCACTTAAAGGCAGTTAACAGTCGCCGGAACGGACGTGTCCCAACCCTCTTGTCGCTTTCTAAATTCTAAGACGTTGCCGTCCTTTGTATATCGCAAACAAACCTCTCCTAAATATTGGGAAGGTTGGTCTTGAAGATAAAAACATGCAGATCCATAGGCGGAAGGCCTAAGAACTTTCAAGGTGCCGAATAGTCAAGCAGTTCCATCTCAGCTGGGTAACTGAAATTGATTCTTTCGTTACTTGGATTTGCAGTAACCACCGCGCTTATTGAAGAGGACAAAAATGGAAAACACAAACGCTGATGAAGTAAATGGTTTCGGAAATGCCGAAAATATCGGGAGTGACCATGATGTCATGCAGGAGAATCAGGCAAATGAACAAACAGGCATCCCCTTAGCCGGTGAGGCCGAAGAGGAGGCGGAGGAATTGGTCGTCCTTCACCCAGATCACGTAAATAAACGAACTACATATGTCGACATTTTCAGCCTTTAATGCAACGCTTTCAAGAAGCACTGACGAAAATGCTTCAAGCACATATATCGGAGGCCGCGATCGAGCTTAGAGAAAAGGTACTTTGAGTCGTACTTGTTCATTTTTTTAAAGTCCGAGGAGCTAAAACGTGAAAAAGCGGAGCATTTGGAACTTGGTTCAACCCTTTACAACGCTCAACAGGAATTGTCAAGGTTTGTGTCATTTTTAAGATTCTAGGTTTTATCCACGTTTGAGATTCATCTCATATATTTATAAAAAATACCCGAAATATATTTATAAAAATATCTGAAATTGTTTATATACTCTGATAACCCCGATATCATTCTACTCGCCCAGGGCTAGCCGAGTCGCGGGCTAGTGTTGCAATTGTCTGGATTTTTCAGTAATCCTAGTCGACACTGTCCACATGGGGACAGAAGGTTGACGCGCCTTCTCGGGCGAGCTGAGGGCGTTGTAGCTAGAGGCGATTTGATCGCCAGACAGGGACCTTAATTCCGGGCAAAGTGCTCGCATGCACCCTGCATGCATGCGTACGCGCAATGGGACCCCCAGGCGTGACGTGAAAAATGCACTCGGGTGAGTATCAAGGAGGGGGTGTAGCAGAAAAGCTACTTTCCTCGCACACATCGAGCACTCTCAGCCAGTCAGGTTACTAGCCCTGCACTAGCTCGCAATTCAAACGGGCTAGCAAATGTCTAGCCCTGGGCGACCAAATGCTCTCGGGGTATGTATACATACTAGTCAGATAATGGTTATTATAATAAGTCTAGATGCCCAATAAGTTGAAAGTGTCCACCGACTCTGATGTAGTGTACTTTTACCCGTAATGGCAGTTTAGATTTAAACTCGAGTCTTAAGATTCCAAATTTGGTGGGCTGCAGTTACTTATAATTTAAATATAGATACTATGATTAACGATGTATAAAAATTATTTGAAAAATCTACAGACCTGATTGGGCAAAACCTTAAAACTCGAGTTCAGGGAATGAGTCCTTTGGACCGAAAACAAGTAGATTTAGCCTGCTGGTTAAGATTTTCTGTTTTCATCAGAATTCTAAATTAATACTTCTTGTGAAAACAGATATTTCTTCGGTGGAAACGACGCGTAGTAAGTTTATTGCTCCTCTTCCAAAAGAAAACTTTCCATGGACAGATTATCTGTGAGATTCAAATTTTTCAAGTTTGCCAACTCTGTTCGAAAAAACATAAGTGGTATATTAGAAATTCGCATAAGTGGTACTGTCTGACCGTCATGTACGCTAGCCTCGACAAAATCTCTTACGAAACCAATGGTCAGAGAATTTTCTGCACATTTTATAGACCTCGAATTTGTGTTGTAGTCTTTTCAGCAATATCTCTTGGAGGGTTGGAAAATATACGAGTGCAATACAAGCGGCCTACAATTAATGTCTGAAATCATAGAGAAATGAAAAAACAGACCGACATGCCCCAATTGCGTGTTTTCTTTTTCACGCTTAATCACATGGTCATTTTTTCCTTCCAAAGCCTGCTCCTCCTGATAAAGTTGTTTTATTTGATGGCTGCCAGACGTATGTCTAAATTCATTTGATAAATACGTTGTAGACTGTCTCCGAAAGTAGAACGGTCGTTTTCCGCATGCTTTGCGCACTGTTTTCTATTACGAAACGGGTATTTTAAAATGCTAATGATAACGGTGAGTGCTACACCATGCACAACATTCCTCTTTCTTATTACCAAATTATGTAATAACGTAAATGAGAGCGGATGAGGGAGTGACCTGACATGTTACTTTCCTATGACAGCTCATATCGAAATATATAGGGCGGCATTAAAAGATCATAATTGTGGGGTCCAACTGGGTGTCCATTCTTCCTGCTTCGCCAGTTTATCCTACGGACATTTTCTACGTAGAGGCGGGCAAAAAATACAAAAATGTCATTTCATCTGCATCGTCCACCAACATTGTCACTGTCTGCTGGAGCGATGGAGACCTACAGAGCTATTTGATTGTAGTATGAAAGCTTACGCAAAGTTGAGCTCATGATCCTTTCTAGGTCCATTCTTCTTGATTCACAGACAAGATTTTGTAATGCGACGGTTAAATTCTCATTCATTACAAAACCGAATTTCCTCGCGGTCGACAGACACGCCGGCAGACCTGCCAGTTGACTCAGTTACCGGTACAGAGCTACTGCGCCCGGTACAGCTTCAAAGAGCGAAAAGTTAGAGGGCCGTCTCTTCCAGCAAGACGTTTGACGTAACTGTTTAGTCATCAATGTGAGAACCCCATGAACCTCGGATATATAAGTACTACTTGTTGGATTAATTCCAGTCGCATATTAACTACAGCTCCGTTCTTAACTGTTGTGATTAAAATTCGAAGTTGCGAAAGTATTTTTCAGGGGTCTCATGGTTTGCTTCCTTTGTATATTTCCCCCTGAACTGCCGAGTATTGTGTGGACTTTTAACCAGAGATACTTTCTTGAATACCTCAGACTGTGTAAATATTGTTTGCCTTGTTTAGTTACATCTATAGTTCAGTTTCTAGAAGTAGACTCCATGTCTTTCGGTGTAAGAACTTTTTTCATCCCCTTTTTAAGATTTCAAGGCCAACTTGAACAGAAGCATGAAGAAGGTATGGTGATGCAGGCAAAACGTGAAGAAATGGACATGCAACTCATGCAACTGCGCAAGACCTACAAGGAAAGCCAGCAGGAGTATGATAGGGAGTACAAGAAGATGATGACGCTACGTGAGGAAGTTGACAACCTTTGTTTGCGCCTCTACTACCTTAACAATGCCCGCGATGAAGTGAAGAAGGATATCATTATCATGAAAAGAGCCGCAGAGAAAGCTGTCACTGATTTAACAAAGGTGCCCATCGCTGTTGTGTAGGACTCCTTATAAGTAAAAACGCAGAGAACTTGACGAATACCTTAAACATATTTTATTCCCATATGGAGACTTTGTAATAAGGGTTGTAGTGGAAATAAGAACGAAGATCAAACTAACCTTTGCTCATGCGCCTAGAACATGCCTACTTACACATGTTTTGATGTAACGTGAAATCAAGCCCTAACTATATTATTAAAAATATGATGACCTATGATGTGTTTAAAATGTCAGTCATGATTTCTAGAAAATACTAACGAAGCAGTCATTTCCGGTACATAATTTACCGCGAGTCTCAACGTTTTGAACGTACATACCGGATAGGAGGGAATACGTTGATATAAAGAATGCCGATATTTTTGCCAAATTCTAATATTTCACGAGTACCGGAATTTTTGGTCATATGAGTATGAAGCAAAGCGACAATTATAAATAACAGATCATTTTTACACACCTAGTGTTCTATATGAATACGATTGATTTTCGGATGCTTTGCAATTCTTAGACGTTACTTGTTGAGATGAGCTAGTCTTCTACAAAAAGCATACAAGCCCAAAGTTTATCCGTTTTGCCCGAAAATATGCAATCTGAATTATCTTATGCAATGAGAAACTTGTGTAAAGTATGCACTTTCGAAGAGTTTACGTTTTTGTAAACAAGATCAACGCAACGTGTTAGATTTATTGTTCACAGATAGCCATCAGATGAAAATGTAGGAATTAACTTTTAAGTGCGTTCCACGGTTTCTGTTGTTGTCGCACCACCAAAGCGGCCTTTTCTAACTTGAAATATGTCTAGTTATGTAGGTAAATATGCGAGTCTCAAACTTTTGCTGCATATCGGATGAAGGCGCTACTACTAGACCAGTGATTTATTAGTCTGGGCTTTTTGTACTGGAACAGGAGTCCGCCATCACAGATTGTGTGAGTCCAGTAATAATTACACATTCTTTAGTCAAACCGCAAGGGAGGAGGAAGGGGGAGGAATACTCATGAGCGGGTCTTGTTCGTGTCGCCTAAATCGTAGTGGTCTCACGAGGTGGCGACGATGGGCGTTGTTTGTCGGAAAGGGGGTTCAGCCACCTGACTGCTTGGATGTGACACATGATAGTATCGGGGTAGATCGGTGCGTCTGTTCATGGAGTTGGCGTTAGCCACGTCCTCAGCAATTCCCTCCGTCTTGTCGCTGGCTTGCGCCAGCTTCCGCGTGCTTGCAAAGTCCAACTCATGTCCTTCCTCAAGCGTTTGAGTGGCCACCTGGGGTGGTAAGTCACCCCTCCAAGTGGCCACCTTGTGCCAGAACATTCGCGTGCCGAGTCGCCGTCCTGTTTGGCCCGTGTCAGGACTTTGAATTTGGCAAACGACGCCCAAGCGCCCACCTGCGTCCAAACGATCCCTTGTCTTCTTGATTATGGTATACATGGTAGCTGCCGGACGATGGGCGGGTCCCGCCCCGAATTCGGCGACAATGCGTTATGTTTTTTGACTACAAAAATATCCACTTGTTTTGCACTCAAATCGTCTCTGAGGATAGACTCCTTTACGAGTTCTAACACGCTGACTAATAAAACTACTCTTCCAGCCCTCACGTCTTCATCTTCTTTGTAATCAGCTGTCTCAGTCAACATTCTAGTTATTCCGGTGCTACTGCACTTTACGTCTCTTTGGTTTACTAAATGTGCACATGGTCTAATGTCCTTCGCTAACGGACGATTTTTGTCCCCGATCTAATCTTTAAAGATGGAAGATGAAAAACGGCACCAGGACATGTTAGCCAATCGTCTACAGCTTACGATAGACCAGCTGACGGAGGACTGCGAACTCCTGGAACAACAACTTATCGCTCAGGAGTCCGATATTCGTGGAGGTGAAAACCTACTGCACGAAATGGATGCTCAAATTATGGGTATCCGCGCAGATCGTAAACGTCTAATGGCTCATTGGAATAGCAGCTTAATTGGTCTTCAACGCCGAAATGAAGCCTATACGGCCCTTATGAAGGAGTTCGAGTAAGTGATCTGAGGTCCTCTTACAGTTCGTTCACATTGGAATTTCCTCCTCTTCAAAGTTGCCCGGAGTAGAATCTTGGTCCAAACTTCACCCCCATTTTATGTCGGAAATATCAGTTGAAGTTGGTAATTGAATGGGCTCAACCATCAATAAGTTCTACCCGCAGGCAAGCTTCCTCCGCCATGGTGAAGTGTTCTGGAGTGATACGCTGCAGGAAATGAAGCCCTGTAACCCAGGGCCGGATTTCGATTTTCTTCCACAAGTCAACCACACAGGCTAACCTCGGCTGCCTTTCCTACATGATTGGCACTATGGCTATGCCCATGCTACACTTCGTTTCCCGTCAAAATACAGTGCGTGACCTATCTCATGAAATGTTTGCTGAAATTCTGAAATGCGTTTTCGATTAGGAAGGATTACTTGGTCGCGGTTGTGAGACTGATTATCTTAAGGCATACTCTTATAACATTTCGGACTCGGCAGGATGTCGGCTTTAAAATGCACTTCTTCCCAATCTCCTGTAGATAGCGTGCTCAGTAAAAAAATGACTATTTAAGTAACATGCATTTTTCCCATTGATTTTCGAAGGTTTTGAAAATTCGAATATATCTTATGGAAACCACAAACAAAAATGTGCTTTCTTCTAGTCAATCAATAGAGAATCACGTCTTCTTTATATTTTGTACTTAAGGAAGGAGTTTAATTAGGTTTTAAAAAAGTTTCTAATTATGAGACTTTAAGACCGCGATATGTCCATTCACATAGCATCGTACCTGGACTTTTACCACTGCTCCTCATGAAATGTACAACATGGTCCGCATCCATCGCAAAATTTATGGACCCTGTATGATATCTCTTTAATGACATAGAAAAATATGGGATTTTCTTTACGCGGAACGCATGCACCTTGTAGAGTGTAATCACTAAGCGCTAATGCAACGAATGATCAGACTCCAAATTTTTCGCAATTAGAAAACTTTTTAAAAACCTAATTATACTCCTTCCTTAAGTACAAAGTATAAAGAAGACGTGATTCTCTATTGATTGACTAGAAGAAAGCACATTTTGTTTATGGTTTCTACAAAATACATTCGAATTTCCAAGACCATCGAAAATCAATGGGAAAAATGCATGCTACTTAAGTAGTCATTTTGTATCGGGTGCGTTTCCTACAGGAGATTGAAAAGAAGTGCATTTTAAAGCCGACATCGTGCCAAGTCCAAAATGTTATAAGAGTATGCCGCAAGATAAGCAGTGTTACAACCGCGACCAAGTAATCCTTCCTAATCGAAAACGCATTTCATGAGATAGGTCACGCACTGTATATTCGCCACTTTGGAGATATGGCACACCAAAAGTTCTTTGGATGGCTCCTTTCAGTCCTATTGGCCAGTAGAAATATAATGAAACGTAGGAATTTGTAATATGGTAATTCGACTGTCACAGGTGAGGGCTTCTACAGCGTGCCCCGCGGAGTGGGCTCAGTGGTGACTTCCACCGGAGCTACTTTGAAATGGGGCAGATCTACGCTGCATTTGCTGCCCTCCCTCTTTACTCACCTGCCTTGCCCTGGTGACAAAACAGCCGGAGGCAGGCACGGAGGCAGTGACTGGCCGCTTACACATGCCGCATAAGATCTGGCCCACAATGTATGTAATAAGCTACTGAAGGGGCGGCTTGGATCTCACACAGGGGAGAATGCCATAAAGACCACACTGAGAAGTAGCCGTTACGACCTAACTCGCTATCCAGAGAGAATCAAATATCCCATCAATTGGCGGCCGTCCGGCCACGATTCATAGCTCTCCATGGTGTATGTGAACACGTCAGATTTATTATAGTCAGGAATGCGTTAATTCGGCGTGGGAGTGAGTCCCTCAGCGTCTACCTCAATCACTCTTCCCTTCCACGTGCACCGGTCGGTTGTCCGAGCCCATCAACCAACTGGTGATGAAATTGGTCACAGTGAATGACAAAATGGAAGAAGTCTGTAGTATACTTGGTGCGATATGCGCAACTCTCACCGTTATAAATACGTCAAGTGAATTTGCCTAAACGTCCTTCGCAGGGCAGATATTTTTAGCTCTTGATCTGTCGTCTGCTGGGCATTTGTCTATCTGGATGCATTTAACACTTGCGGTTGCTTCCTACCTAAAAGTGTTTTTTTGCAAATTTAGGAAGAAGAAGGATGAGCTAACCAATGTGCTTGCAGAGACAGAAGGCGTGAAACGAAACATCTCGGAGGAACAGGAGTCCCACGAAAAACTCACCATCACTGTGCGTCGTACGGAGAAGGAAATTGCAAACTTGAAGTCGCAGCTTGAAAAGATGCAGACCAAGCATGAAATAATGCGCCAAGAATATGCGGAAAATTTAAGAATCCTCCAGGAAAGCGAAAGAAACCTGTTACTGGTCAATCATGTACGTCTTTGTGTGCTGTCCTCGATACCTCCGATAGCACATTTAACAGAAAAACATGCACAATCTAAGTAAACTAGGCACCCGCATAGAATTCAACTAGTCCTCATAAAGGAAAGGGGAGTAGAAAAATACAGACACCAAGTCTAAGTAAGAGAGTGCAACCCGTAATAGCAAATGACAGCAAAGTATTTATGTCAGAAGTAACTGGCGCTCCGAAGTACATAACTCACTAAGGGGTTCAAGGTCATTTCGCATTCGTCAATATTTTTGCTTAAGCAGGTTACGAAAATTCGACAGTTAAGCAATTACTACAACTAAACTACCGTATGTGAACTTATATACAAAACTCGTCCTGTTGTATAAGAAAACAGGATTCGTCCATTCGTCGGGACGAAATATTTGAGCTTTCGGGCACGGACATGAATTCGTCACCCGAAACAAATGAGATGTCGATAAACAAGAGATATTTACAGCTCCTTTCGGCCAGTTAGTTGTCAGTGTGGCACGAAGACAGGAGATCACTGTGCCGGTGGGCTTGTTCTCCGTCTGTCCCGTCGGAAATTAGGCGAACAAGGCAATCGCACTTGCTGTTAGGCAATACTTTGAACTATTGTACTAGCTGCATAGAGTTCCAAAGCATATTCGCTAAATCATAACGAGTTATATGTGACAGGGATGAGCTGTTCCTCCTGATGCGTCCTTAACCGCAGTTGCCGCCTTGCCGATACCTTTAGGACCTGAAATTGCCGGAAATAGACCTGACGGTCTAGATCTTTGGGCTCAACCAGTTAAACAGGTCCAAAGCGATAACGTACTTTCGAAACGGTGGCCAGGAAAACGTTGTCAGCGGCAAGACCGCTTTGATGCTTGAGACCATCACAAATACGCTGCAGCCGTCCCAGGCACTTTCCACCTTATCTAGGGCAGTCTATTTCATTACTGGTTTATTTTACACTCCACAGGAAAAATCTCTCCGAGAGCACGAGTTGAATACGCTTCGGAAAAAGATGGAACAGCAGTATCTGGTGAAACATGACTTCGAGGATAAAATTGAAGAGGAGCTGAGATCCCGCCTGACCGCAAAGAAGGCCGCAGAATATGTGAAGAAGATGTCGAAGAATCTCCATGATCAGAGTCGAGAGTTTGAGTCGCAGGTATCCCTCCTCCCATTTCGTTGTGTCCCCTTTTAAAGAGTTTTGGTCGTTTTAATAATCCGCCCTCTTGTACAAGTGGGCGATTTTAATTTACCCATAACACACACTAGGCTAGATAGTATCTTCATCCTACACATGTTGTCTAGGTCAGCTCTCCGCAGGTTGTAGGAAACGCATTCTGTGTGCCGAGCAGTTGACCTTTGCGAAGTACTCCGTTGAACTCAGGGCGCATCACAATCTGACGACAGAACAAACCCTTAGCTTGTGTATCTAATTGTCCTTGAAAAACGACTACGTAACTACCACCAATCGAGTTGGAGAAGCCGTCTACCTCACGCTAAGCAAGCCACAGAGCTCTTGTGGCACAGTCGATCAGACTTCAAACCGGTCGCAGTGGTCCGCTTGCACGGCTAGAGGTTGTGGCAAAAGCTTACGACTCTAAGGTTTTACTGAAGTAATGAGGACAGTTGGTTGGGATGGAGGCTAGTAACAGCAAAATCCCTGATTTAAAGGGGAAATAGTAAGTCTCAAATGAAAAGGGGAGCATTCAGATGCTCAAAAGGTTGAACGCCTATGACTGTGTACACCGAAGAAGCTGAGAGATTGGCAGCCGAACAGGCTAGTCGCTGATGCTGAAACCGACTGCGGTAGTCCTACCACAACAGATTTACTGAGCACGTTCCTTTTTCACGAAACTACCTTTTATCTGATTTAGTACCTTGAGACTCAAACGGTCCCCAAAATGGATGTGTTGCACTCACATATGTTCGGTTCTGGTGGTAATGCCATACATTAAAAGGCACAGCAAGCTATTTCAACGATCTGTAGCAGTCCGCTCGCACGACTAAAAGCGCGGCTGCTCACTCATTCCGCTTTCCTCTCCGCCACGCGCTCTCTATCAATTCGTCGTTGGAGCTGCGAATGACTTGAAACCAACTGTCGAGGTCTGGAAGCCAATAGACGCCGCTGCCTTCGTTGATTGGCCGCAGGCGGACGGAACAAGGCACATATACCTTCTGGGGACTACGAATCTAAACAGCTCTCGCAAGCCTTAAGATAGGACTTGCTGCAACCGCTGGCTGATCTAGGTGCCCACTCTTTCGCCCCAGTATAGTCTGTTCTACCTAATCTGTATTTCCTGACTTGGGATTCGGGAACCTTCGTATTGTCGACCATTCAACTCTTCCACAGGCCAACTGGCGTCCCAGAACAAGGTTTATATCCATTACCCTTAGGTCCGTCGAGGAAAATTAAGTCTCTTATAATGATCACAGATATTCAAATTCAGAGTCGAAAGAGGGTTACAATCTGTCGTGCACATATCCGGCAACTCTCCACCATATGGGAGACAACTGAGAATCGACGCACTTTACTGATGGCGTGGTTTTTCATTTTCTCACACCCAAAAATGGACCATTGATTCAACTTCTTGAGACGGTTTATGGGGTTCCTCTCCCCAGAAGTGTTTTCCTTTAAACGAAGTGTGTTTTTTTTATGGTTCTAGAGACTACTTCGAGGGTAGCTTGAGGTTATCAGAGCAAATTTTGCTATGTTTCTCTAGTCCCAGATGCCTTCGACTGGTATGTCTGCAGACCTATTTTCCCATCTGAGAAAACGACATTTACGCGGAGCGGCAAACACACCAAGGCTTAACAACGGAACGTTATGACTCCGGAACACACTGAGAGACAGCTGCTGTGCGGCCAATGGCCATTTTCCCTTAACTACTCCGTTTCCTTTCGGAATTGTCGGAACAACAAAATAGAGAGCTCCCTTTCGTTGACGTTCAGCTACGAATCTGACCGTTCGATTGACATCTGGCAGGGATAAATATAGGCGCCAGCGATACATTTCGGGAAGCGTGTATCATGCATACCAGTCAGCCAGTCTTTTCGTCCACGCCCATCTTCAGTGGTCTCAACTTAGTTTGCCTTTGCGAAAGTACGACAGATGCTATGCAGGTCATCTATACTAAAATTCCGCGTTGCGAAAGTAAACTAACACAAATTCCTTTTTTACGGGACTTTAAAACGGCGGTATCCGTTGGCTCTGGGGACTGACGGCCAGACTATAATGACTCTTCCCCAATGTGACCTTTTATAGTGATCGGGACTCCTTATTAGGGCTATGTGACGCTTTAAATGGTTTCAGGTCATTGTTCCTGATCCCCTTTCCCGCAGTCTTGCCAACGAAAACGGATCCCGCTAGGGATAGTGAGGGTGATCGATGAGACAGGCGTCCTCTGCCATGACTGAATTCGTGTTAAAATCGGGCTGGACTGGCTCCTTCTTAATGCGGCCTGTGCAGCACTCCCACTCCATGGGATCCGGACCGCCCCTCTCCTCTTTTTGTGTAAACTCCTGGCCAGTGTACGTTGTGGACCAGGGGGTGTAGTCATACTCCTAGGTGCAGGTTTACACCGCGCCAGACACCTGCGTCCTCTAACACCTCCGGTCTTATTGACTCAACCATGTCACCGGGTCCAGGTGGGGGGAGGAGGAGAGAGTGCGGTAGATGCTGCGCAACTCTGCTGTCACTATAAATTAGTTTGCGCTCATGTCACCGTCCCTGCTCCCACCATGCTGTGGAGCACTCAGTGAAAGAACGATCGGTGAGCGCCCCTACAATTGTACATTCCCGATCGAAAACTGACAGGGCAACGGGCTCGTGGCTCAGTGGTTAGAGGCGTGGACTTCTAGCAAACAGGTCGCCAGTTCGAGCCTCAGGTGTGTCACACTTCGGGGTTGGGTATGACTGGCTGACGACGGCTAATAAGCCAGAAATGGCTATTCCAGTCTCCCTTGACTTTGTCGGTAATACCATTCTACAGTGAAAATCGTCGGAATCGAGGGTAGAACTATCATGTCTACACAGACCTCTTTATTTTTCAGGTAGCGACCCTCGAGAACAATCTCGCTAATGACTCTCTCGCAGTAGCCAAAACGAAAGCAGAGTCCACCAAACTTCATGAGACGCTGAAGAAGTTGGAGGAGGACATAATTCAACGAAACGATTTGGTTAATAAGTTGGAAACCGAAATACATCACTCCAACATTCTTGTGCAACGCCAGCAGGCGAAGATTGATACGCTGAACAAGAAGCTGGAGCAACTTCTTCGTGACAGAGGGGTAAGTTGCGTCCGTAGGTCCTTTTTACCATTCTGTGTTTACGAGGAAAGTGGCGAAGTAGAATTCCTACTCCCGATCCCAGGCCGAGAAAGCCTGGTATTTAAGTTCGGTACCGTTCGGTTTAAAGTTCAGCTCTTTGTTCTGAACTTATAACACCCAACCAGTATGATTTAATGTCAGGAGTTGTTATCAGGTGGAGACTAGGATTTTCGTTTGCTACTGCTATCTTGGGGAACACTCACTGTGCCTTATATGAAATGCGTAAAATAAAAATATTACAGAAGAGCCAGGATTATCCTTCACCTTGTAACCAATGTGGCTGTTCGTCTTGCCAACAAGAGCATCAGCTCTTCAATACAGTAAAATTGGACTTCTATATTGATTGGTCGTTCGTTGGTCGGTTGCACCCACCCTCATAACAGTCGAACGCGTATAGAATTCACCACGACTTCGATTATTCCACCGGTTGGACTAGCATCAAGTGCGGGAATAGCCGCCTGTTCGGATCAGTATCAAATTGAGCTATTCAATCACAGAACGCAAATCTCCTGCGCGGGTACACAACGCGATTCCACGACCTATCTTAAATCAATCTTATATCAATCATGTGGCTATCAAGGAAGAACCGCGGATTTAACGCGTCGTCCCCAGACACGCATGTCTTACCACGAGCGGAGGGGAAGGGAACTAGAACTCACAGACTTACCATCTGTTCATTCTGATAACCCACGTCATCCTATTTTGGTGGGCGTATTTCAGGGTGTCGAGTTGGGACCACTGGAGATCATGCTAAACCACTTGACCAAGGGCATAGCAGCGAAGAATGACGAAATCGGTTCGTTGGAACAGCAGTGGCTCAAGGAGCAGACGGATCTTGTGAAGCATGTCAAGGAGAAGGAGCGCCTTTTGGAGGTGCTCTCCAGACAGCAGTGTCAACTGACTATACTTGCCAAGAAGAAGCTGCGTCTCGATGGTGAGTTCTGCATTCTCCTTCCACCCAACCTCCCCCGGCATCAACCACACATTTTTCACTGCTCATCAAACTCTTTTCATTCTCTTCCACAGCTGACATCAACAGCCTGGAACGGGAGAAAGTGCAGATGAACAGAGATATGACACGTCTGCAGAACAGCATGGCTCGCATTAACAAGATGATCTTTGTCAAAAAGTCCTCGGGAACGGCCCTCGAGCAGGAAAATAAGCTGGCCGAGGAGGACTTTGTGCGTGCTCTGAGGGAAAAGGAACAGGAGACGGTGGAAATGCAGTCAAAACTTGACGCGGTGATTAAGGAGAAGGAAGAACTTCTGAGCGAACTCATAGAAACAGAGTAAGTCAGAAAGTGGCTCGGTCTGTCTGTTGCAGACGACTGTGATCTCTTATGCTCGCTGAGATGTTGCTCCCGTGTACGAGTAGCGTGTTGCTGCCAGATTGGCTTATTACAAAATTCACCCAAAAATCTCCATCAGACCGCCTGTAATATGGGAATGGTGGAACTAGGGAGTTTTGGGAATGGGGCACATTTTGCGGCAGTGCTTAACGTAAAAATTTAAAATAGCGCAAATTTTGTCTTCCCGCGGTTCCATTGTCTACGTTAACCGATGTGGACGCTAGGGGGTAACCACAGCACATGAAATGTCTCAATCAGACGAACGACAGTACTTTGTTTTCAAGGTTACACACCAATTGGATGTAATCTGCTCAAGCAGTTGATTGGTCAACCCCGAAAACGAAAGTATTCGAATACGCAATACTGACATTTTCCGAGTATACATAGGCACCGGGGGATTCTCAAGTGTCAAAAATCCAACCTACCAAAAACAAATAAGTAGAAACTGTATATGCATTAATTTTCAAGGTCAACATTATATGACGTATTTAACTAGAAAACAATGCGCTGGTTATACTTCATGCCAATCTTGCAAATGCCTACAGTTATATTCGGCTCGTTCCAGTGCTAGTGTCAGTTGGCACAATTGAACCAGACAATAAAATAATTTAACCAACTGTCTATTATGCACGTTCTTCATTTACTTTAAATTCGGTACCAGTTCGGCTGTTCTGTCCCCGTTCGTATAGACTCTGGTCGCTGAAAAATCCCAAGTGTTTATTGACACTGTCCATGGGCAGCCATGGGAGTTTTTTGGTACATATGAGGCTTTGAGTGCAACTTAGTTGCTACATCAGCAGCCACAGCTGAAAATGCCCTCTCCCTCCCCCCTCTCACTTTTTTCCTACAACCTCCCACGACGGTTCGATATCCAGAGAGGATTTCGACAAATATGACTATCTCCGAGCCCTCTTTCTCGAAGATCAGCATACTGTCTACAAAAAATAAGACCTGACTTGCCATACAAATAGTCTACTATATTTTACGGTCTATGTCCATCCTTCTTACCGTGTTTTTTTGCTTTCTTTGTACATTTATTTTTCATGAGGCATCTGTACTGAAGCTCTCTATTATAGCCAACTATTATAGCCAACCAGTCCATGATCTAGGTTACCAATGGGAGCTATGTACTCTGGCAGTGCTTATCCCCCACCTATATGCTAAGCTGTCGGCCTAAAATATTCTAAATTTGCTGCCATTTCGGCGTCAAGCCGAAATACCTGCAGAACTGGGCACCTAACATGAAAGAGGTCTCCGCGTCGGCTTACACGCCAAAGTTACAATGTCAAGATTTTCTGAATTTTCCCAGCACAAGGTTCTGAAGGGCACTGGAATGGGAACACATCCCCTCCCCTAATACAGGCGACTTTGAGCTTCATTTTAGTGAGATAACGGTTGTCGTTAGGGTCGGAACAGGTGAATCTGTACTTATCCTGTAATCTACGCGGGTTCCTATCCCCGTGTCCTACCCAACACCATTTCCCTGAGTTGGGGCTGTCACATTGAGACAGTAACCAATTAAGTTGCATCCAAGCAAAAAAATGAGGACAGAATCTCTGCCCAACTCACCCGCCGCTCCCGTGGCTTTTACCAGCATCCGGGTCTTTATGTGTCACAATTGCAACTGCCAGACTTAACCTGCATAAGACCGGATATAATCGGTGGTTGTTTTACTGCTGCCTGAGGCTCAATGCGCGCTGACTGAAACGACGTCAAAAAAGCAGCTCGACTTATCCAGAGAAAACGCTTGAAAGGGCTTAGACCTATTTAATGGCTGCTACCGTCCTCTTCATTGGAAGCAACGCAGAGTCAGTCAGCTGTAAACCTTCTGTGTGTCACTTCCCTAAGTTCGTCACGTAGCCCGGATGGACTTTGGTATTTGATCTTTGCCGCTGGAAGAAATGGGGAGCCAAGCCCATCAGATACACGCCCGAAAATGCCTCGCACAGTACATACTCGAGGTTGGCTAAATGAGGTATACTCAGGATCACCAGACAAGGCTTTGGGTTTGGCGAGG
>CACRXP010000035.1:1592410-1603764 GCA_902702965.1 Spirometra erinaceieuropaei | reverse complement strand
CTAGCGTTCTGGAAAGAATTTAGTAAATGCGAATAAGCTAACCTTACAAATATCACGTATTTGCATCTTTCTTACCATTTTCATCCAGCGAGTGACTGTGCCACGGGGGGAGGAGTGCTCACACGCCATTCACGGTTACTTCAGGTATCGGTTCACATGCGTCTCCCTGCGCATGCTTCAAGCCATGCTTGCACCCCCTTTATTATCTTAATCCAGCGAGTGGTCAAGTAGACTTGTTCGGACGGTGTGAACTCAGTCGGTTTCACTGCAGTGGCCATGCGCTGAGAATTACCACACGGTCCCTCCGTGGCCTTCCAGTTGTGACTGCTCCCTTCTCATCCTCTTAATCCAGCGAGTGGCTGTGTCGAGGGAGTGTGTACACGCCAACTTCACTCACCTTCCTACGCGCACTTCGAGCTCTGCTTGCGCTCTCATTCTCTTCCTAACCCAGCAGGTGGCTAAGTCAAACATGTTAACTAAAATTGTTAGGTATGTTATATAATCTTTTTCTAGTAAGCTAACGGTATAATAAGTGAAGACGAAGATTCGAGCACCGGAACACTTTGTTTATTGTCCTGAGCCTTCAGACTCGTACAGGAGTCCATCGTCAGAGGTAGTGCCAGAAACAGAACAAGCGACGTTTATAAGGCATGTAGGCCAATCATCGACCGACGGCGCCACGACTGGAGGTGACTACGCAGGGCTCTGTTCGCCGGCGCCAGATCGATAAATCGATTGACCGAGTTCTCATCCGAGGCCCAGGCTTCAATCAATTCTCGGCCTGTTTTTTTGCGGCGTGGGCGACTATTTTTGGACCAGTTGTGCGCATTCGGTCGATGACTGGGCCTGCATGCCTTATAACTGCCGCTTGTTCTGTTTCTGCCACTACCTCTGACGATGGACTCCTGTACGAGTCTGAAAGCTCAGGACAAAAAACAACGTGTTCCGGTGCTCGAATCTTCTTCATCACTTATGCATACACCTGGAACTCGAAATTTCGTTTTCATACGATGTCAGTCAAGTGGGGTTGCAGAACCAAACCACACCAAGAGTGCGGACGGTCAGATGCGGTTATGTAGTCCCATCTGAAGTATACAAACCCCAGCCACCTGTAATACGGGATCCGGAGTGATAGGGGCTTTTTACACGTGGGGCCGGGGAACGCACAGGCGAGGAGGTCAGGTAGTTGTATGCAAAAGAAAGACTATTGGGAATGCGCGGTTGTACTTTGAGTGGTTGAGAAATAGTTGCCCTAACACCTAACTCTAGCCCCAACCCCAACAGTATTGCGTTCACCAGGTGGGGCTACATAACCACATCTTACCGTGTGTGGACAGCCGTCTATCCGCTAGAATGATGTGGGCATGAATTTATGTATCATATGAGATTCGGTCGGCGTCAGCGTGGTCAGTCGATTGGATGAGGGTCGTGTTTGTGGGCGCATGCGCGGATGTTCTGGCCGTTCGGAGACCGTAATCACGTGATCCCTAACACAGCATAGGCGCCAGGGGCGGAAGTCTTACGAGCGCGAGGCCTTACATTACTTAAAAGCGGGAATGAGGACTTGCCCTACGAGGAATAGACCAAAAAACAGATTGACTTAGACAAAGGTCATGCCAGGCTTACTCGCGTCTTTTTTGACCAGCCATACCCACGACGACCAACTGTGACTGGGCACAAACCAAGGAGAATACACACAGAGCTTACATGATCCACAAGTGAGGTCAAACCGACTGGTCTGTAACACCCCAGACCGGGGTTTCATCCGCTCCCCTCCATCAGCCAGTCCTTGCCGAGCAGTTCATTTGGCCGCCAAATGGCCTGACGGACAGTTGTCCATTCGTTATCAGCATGATCTCAGACGCTGAACACATCTCTGGGCACCAATTGCGGTTAACATAGGCACTGCTTACGTGATGGTTTTCTCCGGGTAGGATCGTCATGGGTGGCAGGGATCATCCTTGAGAGGAAACCATGTTACGATAACTAACTTGCAGTTGCGCGTCTTGACCATACTGTCTACGATTTTAGTACCGTGACAATTCGTCGATTCTCAAGTTCTTCGAATGGTCTCTACGCCTACCAGTGGTACACTGCAATAATTTTGAGCTCATTGCACCCAAACGATGTGGGTTTTAGGCGACTTAACTAATAATTAACGGAAAAGATACTAAATAGCATTACTGACAAAGGCAGAAGAGATTGGAGCGGCCACATCTAGCCTACTAGCTGTCGTCTGCCAGCCATAGTCAACCCCTGTATTTTGCAATCCTGGGGCTCGAACTCCCGACCTGTTTGTTAGAAGTTAAATGCCTTGATCACGGAAAAAGTGACTGTCTATATTGGGATTATCCGCGCCTATTCTATATCATGGCCTTCCAGAAGACATTCTCTGTCAGAAGAGTAGATGGCATCGACAGCGAAGAAAAAAAGTCGGACCTGCACAGTATTGCCAAACAACATCATTCTATCAGAAACATTACCACTTATTCAAGTCCCCCGCCCAAGACTTCTCTCATCCCTTTTCCGAATATCCTAGCCTTCCGATGACGTGCTCCCCTAACACATTCTTAATGTCATTAAATAAACTTCTTGCCCGATCCTTAGACGACACATTATGCTCTGGGAGAAGAAGGTGCAGCTGGTGAATGAGACGAAACAAGCGGTCGACTCCTCTGTTGGTCAGGGTGAGATAAAGGCAATGGAGTCAGAAATACATCGAATGGAACTTCGGAAGGCGCAAATCGCTCGTCAACAGGAGATGCTCATTCAGGCTCTAGAGAAGTCGGTGGCAAGGTGAGTTATCCGTATTTCTGTCCTATGCTTATACAGAGGTTGATAAACCCATGAGTAGTGTACTCCATTCGACGGTATGCTGAAGGATCTGGTATACTATCTGAACGTTGGAGTTGGTGATCTGTCCGTTTCACATGAGTTCAGTTATAGTCCAAGGCAATCTCGCAAGCGGAAAGGTGGAGAGAGAACGGACGGGCGTATTTGATGGGACGATCGATAAAGAGGCCAGGTGGTCAGTCCGGAGAAAAGGCATTCGCACAGGAGGGTGAGGAAGGCAAAACGTACTCTACAGTCGAAGAAGTTGTCACAACATCAACCAATTGTCATGGCGGTGTGTTGACCTTGAACGTGGCCGTACGCGTGGGGTTCGATTAAGATTCTCATCGCATGAGTAGAGCGTGAGACCACGAAAAACTAGAGGCAAGCGGGATGGAGACGCGTAATGCTAGTCTAGAACACCATCCAAAATAACGTGGAGAACATTGTTCTATTTGTTTTAATGAACCAATCGCCAATTTCGACGTGAACAAGAGAGGCCAGGTCCTTTGAGTTGCCGACAAGTATATTTCTATAAATTTTGACTGGCCAACCTTCTGCATTTACATTTACCTAGTAGGAGTCTTAAAATCATTTTGATTTTTCCTCTTTCGCGTGTTCTTCAATCCGTCTGCTCCTTGAATATTTTCAGCCGCACATTTAGGTCGTGTTCCCTATTTCGGGTTCAGACTGGTTCCACGGATGCATTTATAATTAAGATTTGGATGCTACAATGCCATGTTTAAGATGATGAGGTTAAAAGTGGATGTGCCAGCACGAGTATTTGCAACTTCCGTATGGTAATAGGACAATGCCAACCGTGTTTTTATTCATTTATAATGACTTAATTTTGACTTTAAGTTGCCTTCTCTAGTAAAAATAATTCATGGCTAAAAATAAGCTGTACTATAAATGCTTTTGTGTTTTATTTAGGCAGTTGGCATGAGACCGACTATGCCTTTTAATGATCTAACACCTTGCGCATGAATTTTGGGTCATAACCAATTAAAGGAGATCTTAGGGGAGCAGTCATCTTTTTTCATTATCCACCTTCGCAAATTTGCTGACTTTCAGAGACTCTTGGAATAATACATCGATGGACTCCAAACCTGAACGATGCTTATCTAATTTTGTCAGATCTTGCACCCGGTAGCGCGTATCAATCATCCCTCGAGCAAACCCCACCGATTTCTTCGAGTTACTCCTGTAGCCCTTAAAAAGCCTAAACAGCTAAAGCCCTGTTTGGTCCTGTCTCTCCGACTCATCGGAGGTGTACTTCAAGACCATGTTATGGGACCCCAGCAAGTCGATCGGGGTGTCGCTTTCCACCATACGGACAGAGCGCACTGTAACTTCAGGATTCTGCCAGCCGAGGGGCTCCAGCAGACCTGACTTTCGTAGCCATTATAGAGATAGTCTTTTAAGGTATTTTGGTTAACTCTGAAGTCAATATCTCCTCACGATTAGACGAGACATAATCATCACGAGGAATGAAGGTATGAAGGGCAGAAAACCCAAGGGCACCACAAAGGAGGTCATCTTGCGAGAGTTGGACGAACTTCGGCGAAAAATAACGACGGCAGGCAAAGTGAGTACTAATAATATTTCGTCCTTTACTTAGAATGATTTATGGAATAAGAAGTTTCATTTTTCCGAGGGTCTTTTAGTACTTACCTGAAGCTGATGACTTTTTCATTACTCAAGACATTCAATTATAAGGAGAAGAATCCTCAATTGGAAGTTTGCTTGACTTAATACAACTAAAGTTCATATTAGTTATTGTATTAAGCCCTATCTGTCTCGACAGTTTGACCGTCGATCCCGACGATGTCCACCGTGTGCTACAAAACAAGGCGCAGCAGGGACGGTGACTTGCGCGTGAATAAGTTTATAGTGGTAGTGGACTTTCGCAGCATCTACCGCACTATCTCTTCCCCACTCCCCACCTGGACCCGGTGTCAGGACAGAGTCAAAAATACCGGAGGCTGGGGAGGGCGCAGGTGACTCACTAGACAACAAAAGAGGTAAAGACCGTTATTCGTCTCAACGGCTATGTGGCGGACGTGAATTCGGTGTTAAACTTACCGGTTAGACTGGAAAACTTCGTAAATCATGGCCTTCCTTAATTCGCAGAACATCCCCAACATCAAATACCTTAGTCATGTGTCACCTCTAGTGTGTCGATTGGTCAACAATTTTTAGCTGGGAAACTGAGAGACCACTGAAGCCCTCGACTTCGTGATATGCAAACGACTGAGTCATTTAAGCCCACCTATACCAAAATTCCCTACGTTTCAGGAGACCGAGAAATGATGGTCTACTGGCGAAAGCCAGTTAAAAGCCGAACAGCGTATGCAATATGTTCGAAAGTCACATCCTGTGTTTCAGAAATCGTATCGCGTTTGACCGCTCATGAAACGTGCTAGACCAAATTAAGACAAGACACCCGTTAACCAGGCTGCGCAGTCTGTACATCAAATGCCACGCCGGCCACTCGTACCCTACCCCCACATCAGAGGAACTGTAGGACACGGAAGCAGGAAGTCCTCCTAGACGCAGGCGGCCCTGCGCCGAATTCCAGGGAGGTCGTGGTTAGGGGTAAGGTTTCAGTTAGGGTTAATGCTAGGACCAGGGTTAGGACACGGGAATGGGTGCTCTTTCTGGAATTTAATTCAAGGCCACCTGTAGCAGGCAGGTGGCGAGCTCTCCCATACGTGAGCAATGTCTCAGAAGCTGTCAGCCGCCTTCTCACACCCTTTGGAATTGGAGTAGGACACAGATCGGAGGCAACCATAGGGCGCCAGATCATGAGGCCAAAAACCCATTGCACGGCAAGAAACATCTGGAGTCGTTTACCGTGTCTGGTGCAGCTGTGGGCAAAGCAACTATGTCGGAGAAACCGGAAGACTATTACGGACGCGGATGGCCGAGCACGCAGCAGCGGTGAGAAAGATAGACGCCAGTTCCCAAGTCGTGGCTCACTCGACAGGACTCATCCACACATTCAAGTTTGACGAAACTAAAATTCTTGCTAGAGGTGACAACCGCGTGAGCCGCGAACTGCTCGAGTTATGGTTTTCCAGTCCTCAATCAGTCAACAAGCGCAACGACCTCCCCTCCTCATATTCGGCGCTGGGACTTTGTCTAGGCAACTTAGTCAGCCACGAGGACAGCGTGCAGATGACCACTGTTCCTGGTGTCAACATCGGCGAGCCAAATTGCCCAGGAGTCCACACTGATGACGAAATCCGGGCGTCAGCAACTCCACAGCATGCGATGAGCGTGGGAATCGATAATCGTGACCGGCACACAAGGGCATAGCAACTGCACGGCAACTACATGCTTCAACCCCTGACCAGTCAAATCCGTCCCCACGGCACATCAGCCCGTTCCTAGTTGTAATAAATCTGACAAGTTTGAACCTATCACGACTGCTAACTGACGGGAAAACTCGGCCCTCGTCTCAGGACAGAGAGTTAGCCGGCAATGGCTCCGTCTTATTGTGGCCTCTATGACACTTCCACTAAGATGGAATGTTTCTACAAAAAACCGGGGCCATCGTGCGCTGGCCAGGTCGTGCGTAGCACGCTTAGACGGGCTGTTTGGCTTCCTCGGCCACTGCGTTCAATCTGCCCCCGGCCATCTTGATTCTGTCTTGGCACCGGATCCAGGTGAGGGAGGAGGAGAGAGTGCGACAGATGCTGCCTAAGTCTGCCATCACCATAAACCGATTCATGCACAAGTCATCGTCCCCGCGCTCAGCGTGCTGTGGGGCGGCGACGGAACAGACATCAAAATTCGCGCCTCGTGTTCCGGAGATGGTATCGCAATCTCCATTTAATCTGAAGACGAAAATGGTAATTACTTATATGACCTTAGCTTATGAAAAAACGGATAGTATCAGACGAAAGCCGTGAAAACAGTCCCTCATTCAAAAATGTTAAATATCCTTTTTACTAGGGAGCGTACATTAGGTTCACTCAGCAAAAGGAACGCATGATGAGTTCTTTTGATTGGTAGATTTCGTCAGCTTCTGTCAAAAATTGTTCTGAGTGCAAGTTAACGCGAATAAATCCCGTTGTCGGTGCACATGCAAAAGTTGGAATGGTAGACGCAGCCTGTTGAATCTACTTGTTGGTTAGTAAGTAAAAATGTGCCTCTTTGTTTCACAACCAGACAGTGGCTGATTACACCACAGAGAGCGCAAGCCTGGAGGTGGAGGCTGAGGAGCTAGAGAAGAGTCTGAAGGAGAAGAATAGGATTTGCGAGGCTGCCCGCAATCGCTCAATGGAGCTGACCAAGAAGCTACAAGTACTGGCTGAGGACCGTCAGAAGGTACGTTATGGTAGTGTGGGTGTCAGACCCCAAAACGACCCTGAAGGCCTGCTAATACATCTTCTTTTCCTGCCAGGGCCTAATCGAATTGCAGATGCGCCAGCACGCCACCCGTTACTGGGAGCAGTTGAGTGCCGGCCGTTATCGTCGTCTCTGCCCAACAGCTCAGGCCGCGAAGAGCGAACGTGAACGTCAAATTGGACGAATGCGTTCTATGCTGGCAGTGGTGGACAGACTTACGTCTGACTTTCCAGGCGTATGTGCGAGTAACTGGGCTATCTTGTTGTTTATGCTGTTTTCTGCTACAAAATGGATCCTGCCAGTTAAAGTCGTCATATGTAGGGCCTTAAAAGAACCCCCGGTCGGATTTTATTTCATAGCCGTACCTGCAGTAGACAAGCACCAGCCTAACCCCTAACCCTACCCGCTAACAGGTACGGCTACGAAATAAGCTCTTGCCGAACCCCCGTCTCCCGACACCCGGCTTTTCGTTAAAGCACGCATCGACAGGGGACGGAACCGCTCTGACCGTACTGTAAGGCCATGGGTTTTTGTCCTTTGGAAGAACGTGTTAGCCAGGTGTTCGAAAAGAAGCCTTTTCAAAAGCCGTCATCCTGATGTTGTATATATATTTTAGCAATTTTTCGGATCAAAAACGCGCGTTCGGGCTCTTAGCTAATATCCGTGTTGTCGGTATGGTTAGTCATTCAGTACTTTTGTACTGCTGACTGCCTTTTTGCAGCTTGTAAATATTGTGCGGTTATCCCGCTGAAGCTTAATTTCTACAGTTGTAGCGAATTCGTCAGGAGGATTATGAACAAGTGCGCACCGCATACGACGGTTGGATCGTCGTTAACGACGCGCCATAGCAGGGTGAGCGCAAGGTCGGTGACTTGCGCGCGCATTTGTCTATACTGATAGTAAACTTACGCTGCATCTATCGCCCACTCTCCTCCCTCATTCAGTATACTTCAGTATATATGAGGGATGGAGGCAGAGCCTTGAAAAACCCTATTTACAGATAGACGTTTGAAAAAAAAACATACAGATATTTACATGGCAGTTATGCCAGCCATTCATATGGTGTAACTGTTTGGCCATCAAGCATACATTTATCTAGTCCTCTTTTGAAGGTCTCAACGTTTTCCGCTAAGACAACGGAATTCGGTAATTTGTTCCATACTCCAACCAGCCGGTGGGAGAAGAATGTGGCCTGCAATTCGAGTTTCGCGTATTTTAGCTTCAATTTATATTGGCGAAGACAGAGTCAGGAAGACCGGAGGCGGGGGAGGGCGCAGACGGATGGCGCGGCGTGAGGCTGGGCCCCATGTGTGGCATTTTTGTGAGTGCGCAGCCCAATGACGCCTCCCACCCGACCCTGGTCTGGCCGTCGTGGGGGTCGAGTGCAACTCCCGTTTGGCCCGTTGTATCGGCGCAAGGTCACTACACAGTGGACAAACTTGCAGTTTTGCATCAAATGCAGTGGTTGACGTTGGGGGGTGGGGGGAGGGGGGGAAGAGAGAAAGAGCATTTTTCTAAATAAATATGATTCAGGCTGTTAGCAACACCACAATCTGACTTACTGATGCGCTCATTGTAACCTGTCTCTTTCAGCTGCGACAAGACCTTGCACCCGTTTGGCGAATTCTAACGGAGAAGATTGAAGCTGAGGACTCGGGGCGATGAATGTGAAGAGACTCCACCTGGTAGACGACCTTTCTTACCGCCCAAAAATCAACCCGACTATTGTACTTTGAACAGACCAGTTGTCACTTATTACTTCACTTAACCAAAATTAGGAATACATCTGTAGAGACTTTCCTGCCTTAACACGTGGTATCTTCGCACCCACTTAGGATATGTCGCATACTGAGTCCTTAAAGTTTGTATTCAGCCACTTAGACTCCGGTGGGTTGTCATATGTTTTCACTGCGGTTGGGTTAGGTCCTTTTACTACCCGCAGCCAGTCATCGAAACTGTGCGTCAATCGCTTTGCCGCAGAACCCGACTTCATCGACTGCTTCTCGTTGTGATATTTGCCGAAACCATTGGAGTTACGAAGCCAACGAGCCGAAGTCAATGTGTTTAAATGTAAGCTGTCTTTCTGGGTCCAGACAGCATTTTCAGCCTCCAGAAACGAGTCTTGTTAGTGCCAGGACATGCGGCGTACCTGGACAGTTTACCCTGAACGAGTCGCATCTGTTCGTCATCGAGATAACTATGATGTTATGGGGCATAAACGTCATTACATGTTATCGCTACAGCCAGTTTTGAGAGTGCCTTATACTCCGCCTCGGAGAAATCGGTCTGTGAGACTTCAAGCCGTGCTATGATTACTGAGGATATGGACCAGCGGACGATTAAATGTAAACGGAAGTTGGGTCTCCCCTCTGTCGTCCTTGAGGACGTCCTGTTGGAAAAGTTAAACGTGATCCGCAGCACTTGAAAAATGCGCACTTGACGATTGGAAAATAAACCGATATAGTGCGTAAAAGAACTGACTTGTGCCTGCTCACTTAGGCACACTTCCCAACGTGGGACAATGGAGCCGATTTATTTAATTGACCAGAGTTTTGTCGTGGAGAGCTATTCGTAATTTGGCTAGATCGCAGTTGGTAGCCAGGCTCCTTATTACAGGTGGATTGGGGGTTTGTTTACTGGGGCTATTTTGTGGGGTTCCATAATCTCTCCTGACCCACTTGGCTTCCGTTTTAAGTTTGAGTTTAGGATTAGACTACCGGTTAAGGGTTTCCGATTTTCGGGTTAGGGTTATGCCTTTGGGCTTAGGTTTTTGAGTTACGGCTATGTCTAAGGGCTACGGTTACGTTTACGATTTCGGTTAGGGTTGGGGTTGCCGTTAAGCTTAACGGTTAAGTTTGAGGTTAGGGTTATGGTTAGGATAAGGGTTGAGGTCGCCGTCCGCTTCCCCATTCCTGGCTACCAACTGCGATCTAACTCGTAATTTTAAGGGCAAGGACGCAGTGAACGATGGAAAGGAGCGTACAGTAGTAGAAAAACAGCCGGATAAATGTTGAGGGTGCATATTGCGTCCTCACGCTAAATCTTTCTGTAGTTGCTTTTAAAAGAGCACGTGTACCAGAAACACCATCCTTGAGGAATGATGAGGATATCAAGATATCTGACAGTGCAGTCAAAAGTTGCGTATTTTTCGTAGTTCGTTTTCGCAAAAGAAGTGGATTACATCCCATCCAGTTACGAGAGTGCGGAAGCGTCAATTATAAAAAAGAGGCGGAGATGACCTGGTCTTGTCCCATGAGTGAGGTCGTATACTGCGTCCTTGCCATTTTGGTATTTGTTCACGTCCGACGACGACAGTTCAACCGTCGCAAACAACTACCTCCAGCGCTGCCGAACAAGGTGAGCCCAGCAGCGATGACCCGCGCGCGAATTTGTTTATAGCTAAGCAAACTCAACCACTTTGCACACCTAGCACCCTAAGGTGGCAAAACATAGTCAGGACGAAGGGAGACAGACTCGGCCGCAGTAGTCGACAAAGCCAAACAACCCGTCTGCTCACACCACATGCGACCTGGTCTCCGTTGCTTACGTACTAAGCTATTTTTAGTGAGGCGTCTATGATCGCCTGTAGGTGGGAGGAAGGAGACATTGCAGCCTGACCCTCAGCTCTGAGGTCTGATTTTCCCGTCAGTTGGCGACCCTTTCAGGCCACGACTCCGAGCACGTCACGGCAGATTCAAGCGCGTCGGACTTATTGTACAACGAGTACGATGATGTGTCACTAGGGTGTGTTCCTGAGTATCGACCGCCTCCTCCTTTCTCGCCTTTACCAGGTACCAATCCCCTGCCTAAGTCTAATCGACCTCGAAGGTGATGGGGCGCAATATCTGTCAAGAGAAGACAGTTCGTCTACGCCTCCCGCACGCAAAATTGCCTCATTTCACATGTACCGGACTATGCCGGGGAACGTGTTTCATATTACGTGAGATTTCGCATGCTCCGGACCTGCAAACTTTAACCCGCCATATCGGCGGTAGGAAAGGTCATAGCGTACATGTTGCGGGAGTGATAGGTGATGTGTTGTGAGGAAGCGTCACGTATGCACCTGTTGTAGAACAGTTCTGTGCGTAGATTGAGTGAAGTTTCGTGGTGGGATCTGGACCGTGCTACTTTGCGGAAGATTCTCATTGACCGAATATGAGCTACTG
>CACRXP010000035.1:1538981-1579570 GCA_902702965.1 Spirometra erinaceieuropaei | reverse complement strand
TAAAGTGAGGGACCGTTGGCCGTAGGTGCTGATTGTGGTGCTATTTGCAGCCTGCAATGAGAATTGCGATGACTTGAGGCGGTGACGCCTTAGAGGCGGGATGACACTGACCTCGGCACCGGTATCGACCAGGAAACGAAGGCCGCTCGACTTGTCGTTGATATAGAAAAGGCGACTGGGTCGCGACGGGCCAGCAGCAGTCGTCGCCATTACTGGCTGGCGTAGTCGTTTAACTGTGGAGGACAAGCGAACGAACAAGGAGGTATGCACTTTCGGGGTTTCGGGCCATAAGTGTGATGCTACCAACATAAGGGTTGTGAACGCCGTTCACGGGATTTAGACCGACGATGTGAGTATGGCTGTTTTCTAGCCGCTTGAAGACTGTTAAGAGCAGAGCACATGTTGCTCACCTGAGTGCAAAGGAGGCGCACAGTGTCTCTCAGGTCGTCGTAATCGGTGCCATAAGCGTCGCTGGGTGTTCTGGGAGGACCGGCTGATGTGGGCGCTCGTCGGGTTGTGCAACAGCATGACACTTTTTCCGTATAGTGAGTGTCGTGCTCTGATAATGGTGGGCCTTCTGAATCAGAGTCAATGCCCTGATGGGGCTTGCCTATGAAAGGCGGTGGCTGTTGAATAGTGAAACAGGAGGCACCAATGGGGTAACACTCTTTGATTCTGTCAGCGTGGGTAGCTAGTTTCTCTAAAGGTGTATTCGAGTCCAACATAGCCGAAACCTGTTGCATAGGCACCGGTAACTTTTCTAACCAAATCTCGCGAAAAAATGGCGTCGTCCATGTGCCTACCAGCGAGGAGTGAGGGCATGTGACGCATGAGCTGGGAAGGTGTCCGATCACCTAGCTCTACTTGCGTGAAAAGTTCCCGCAGAATAAGGTTGACCGATTTAGCTACCCGATAGATTACCGCTTCCTTCAGCAGCGTATACGGTTTGTCGGCTGGAATGGGGTGAAGGAGGTCTTGGACAGTGATAGCTACATCAAATGGGAGGGACTGAAAAACGTACGAATAGCGGGTACACTCGCTAGTAATGCGGCTTGTCACAAAAACAGCCTCGATCTGCCTGAACCAAACGCGAAGATTGCTCGGGGTAAGCGGTAGCAGTTTAAAAGAAAGGGTGTTAATGTCGAGTGAGTCTTTTTGGGAGTCGTCACTGGCCATGGTAAATAAATAAAGGTTCGGAATGCAGGAAAAAGCGGGGTCACCAATTTTGTAGGGGAAACGTGGACTTAGAAACTACAAACAGTAATATATACAGGAAAAACAATCTCCAAATGGGGGAATTGTGTTTACCAACAAAAAAGAATGTACAGATTGAAAGAACCAGAAAAGGAATGTTCCAGACTCACGTAAAGTAGAATTCTATCAAGTAGAGAGATAGTGTTCCGATGAGGAACTGGTTGAACGGAAGCTCTAGGTTCCGCGATGATACGTTGAAGTCGGCTTTGAGGAGGAAGTCTCCGTAAGGTCGTACAAATTGCTAAGAGTACTGAGCGGTGACAACCGCACGCCAAGAAATAGCGACGTCAAACACACTCGAAGCCAGAACACACTTTGACCGCCGTAGAGTTGTTAATGTGTATTTGCGTTTAGTCAAACAAATGTACAGGCAGGTCAGGTGTACAAGAAAATGTAGTGAAACAAATCAAAAGTGTGCAAATACCTACAAATCTGAGGGAGATTTGAACTATTATTAATGCGAAAGAGGAGACAGAAACCTGCTTCTAGTCTTCGAACCCATAAAATGTTTAGGTTAATTATCTGGCATCTCTCTGAGTAGGGGATATTTCGATGTTCCTTATCTAAAAGTTTTTTTAGAAAAATGTCTTTGGACATTTTCAATTATTAAACGACTAGCCTCATTCATTAAACCGAAAAATGGGCAACAATACTCGAGAATGGGAAGTACAAATATACGATAAAGTCTTAATTTAATTTCAGGAGGATAGAAATTTTAAGAAATAAAGCCACATATCTGGGCAGCTTTGGCTGTAATTCTGTCAGCCTGTGGCGAGGGATCAAGATTAGTAGGTATGTAGCTTGAACATAATCCTTGATGGTGGTACACTCGGTCATAGGTGTGCCTTGAAAGACCACTGGTTGGGGTAGCATCTTAGGTTCAAAACACATATAGTGACATTTAGACGGAGAGATTTCCATTGGCCATTTTGAGCTCCATGCTGAGAGAGCAAGCAAGTGAGCACGGATTTGCTCCAGGCAATGAAGGCTCGTAGATTTGTTGTAAGAAGATACACATTTGAGATCATCGGCATAAATAAAGGATTGAGAATGCTTAACTGCCGCCGAGATATCATTTATGTAAAGCAGGAACAAAAGAGGACCTAAAACGGTGCCTTTTAGGACACCGCTTATAATAGGGCTTTCAGTAAACCACTAAAACCATTTGTTTATGATTAGACAGGTATGACGTGATAAAGTCTATTAGTGGACTGCGAATTCCCAAAGCTTCTAATTTAATCAAGAGTCTTTTATGTGGCACTTTATCAAAGGCTTTTCTAAGATCAAAATAAATAACGACAACAGACAGATGGTCATTACGAAGAGAAGTAAGTAGATTCAGAAACGACAGACGACATGTTTCACAAGAGCGATCTGGTAAAATACCATGCTGGGAAGTGCTACTAACTTGATTGACTATGCAAAAGTCGGTAATATTTAAAGCGATAATTTTTTCAAAGGTTTTGTCGGGAGAGGGTGTTTTATGGACACCTCGATAGTTCTGAACATCAAAACGACAGTCGGGATTAAATATTGGAACAATAATAGAAGTTTTACAATAGTGAGGAAAGGAGCCATCCACAAGAAATACTGAAAAGAGTTTGCTTAGCTGTTTTATAAGAGAGTTTGAGATATTGTTCGTGCCCTCTGAGTGAGATTTAGGAAGATGGTTCATCAGTATTTGAATAGTTTTAGGAGAAAAATTGATGATCCCGAGAGAGGCATCAGACAACGAAGGAATTAAAGGGATTGGATCAGTTTCAATGGTGAAATGTTTGCCAAAGAATGAATTTAACATTACTGCTTTGTCCGACCCCTTTGTAATGAAGGCATCGTTGGTACTTAGCAAAGGCGGAATGACTTGGTGGGATTTAGCAGATGATCGTTGACGGAAGATCTGAGTAACTGATTAAGAAGCACTCACGTCATTAATAGCTAAAGATAACGCCTATCTCGCACGAGCCTCATTTTCGAAGATAATTCAAATATTTCAACGATTCTAAGATGATCTGATAATGAGCTCACAGAAGGATCTTTAAACTGCTTCCGCAGCTTTCTAAGTCTGTTTTTAACAAAATGTGTGACATTGGTGGAATTAGCACTCGATTTGAACATCTTCTGAGGAATAACGTTAAGAAGACCTTCTGTTACGCATTGTAATAAATTGTTGAAATAATTTCAGGTCATTATTTGAAAAAATTAATGTGCCAATCAGGAGTGCTTGTAAATTTATTTACTAATTCCTTGTTACTATTAACAAAGTCAAAAATACTACGTTGTACTGTTGGCTTTGCGAAAATGGCAACTGTAAGGCGACAATGGATAAATGCATGATCACTTGCAAAAAGGCAATGATAGAAATCCATAGATGGAGCGAAGGTACAATTAGCAAAAATTAATTCTAAAAAAACAATCGTTTCTGATCGAAGATTGGACTTATTGAGAAAAGTTTGAAAAGTAAATGGTGTCCAGCATCTTCGTGAATTTAGGAGGAGGAGAAGTATGTGTGTGCCAGTCAATTTCTGACAATTTATAATCCCCTACGATAATCTTGACATCGCTGGAAGCCTCCGCTATTTTTTCCAAGAGTTCACAGAGTTGGCTTTCATTTCCGAAGGAACTAGGAGGATTATATACACACCCGACCAAGGCTTTCCTATTTTGCGGAAGGATTACCGAAGCGAAACATAAATTTCCGCAGAAGGAGGAAATTTTCAGGTCATAAGGCGACTGCGCAAGTGAGGCTCTGACATAAAGATGGCAACCACCACCGCGTCCTTCGACACGATCCTGGTGGTATTAACTGAGGCTATCTACATTATGTGCCGAGTCTGAAATTAGAGAGTGAGCCCACGATTCTGTATTGCACAATACGTCTGGGTCAAACTCTATATCCACACTTCTTAGTTGTACCATCTTTAGCACGACTGATGTTGCGCTTAGAGGGACAATACTGAGCGTATTCCTAATATGTAGGTTCCGCTCACTGCTACTTATAAAAAAGGGAGAGCCGGGGGTGGAAAATTAAGCAGTTTGGACGAGGCAATTAGTGGAGGTCAAAGTTGCTGTGGTCTTAAATTTGTGGGGTAATTAGCACTAACTAGAGATGCAGCATTATGTGGAAAAACATTTGAGGAGGACCCAGGAAGAGGAAAGCTACTTTGTTGGGGTGGAAAAATAGGAAGCATGAAAATAGGATTTCGGGAATTGTTAGCATAATATGAGGGGTAGTTTATGTTAGATAGCGTACGTAATGGTTTTCAGAAACAGTTTACATCAGGAAAGGGCTTCATTATTTGGGGTGTCAGACTAGCAATGGAATTGGAAAAGTTATCAGCAATGCTTTATAGTTTCATTTTGCAGGCTGGTGTCTAAGAGGGCTTCAGAACTGGGGTGTTTACGTTAAGTTGAGAATTCGGGATAGGAACAGGTAAAGATCTCCCTGAACTATCATCTAGTCTATTTGACCTAACTGCAAGGTCAGACCTGAGTGGCCAGGCGCGGGAACGGGGTGGATTCGATGTAGGTTTATTAATTAAAGCTCTTGTCCCAGCGATTTGTGTCTCCTCCTTCAAGAGTACTTCCTGGGAGTCGTCTTTTCGCTTCTATTTACAACCGAATCATTCATCGCCAAAGAATTAAACAGAGATGTAGGAGCCAAAATGTTTGCGGGGAGGCTCTTAAGCAGATTCATGGACACCAAATTCATAACATATGGACTTAAGTCCAGTCGGTCTATACCGGCGTAACTTTGCAATACTTTTATTGGTTTAAAATGTATTTAACTATGGAGGAAGTCCGATTCGACAAAAGTACGTCCTCGATTCTGTTTCCTAAGGCCTGTGGGCAACACTGAAACAGACAATGAACCGTGGTCATTGGGAAGCGATTTTCGAGCTTTCAGGCACGCCTGACATCAGGGGTTAATTACAATTTTATTTTGCCAGTGGTATGGGGAAGGGGCGGAAAGGCAGTTAGGGGGGTAGGTGGCTGACAGTGGACGCCCGTGTTGTTCACTAGCTTATGTTATGCAATGTCACTCGCACACAAGACCCTCGAACCTGCTTGCAGAAATCTCAGAAGAAGCTGCGATCACAGACTCTTGCTCTCAAGCATGACTCGAAATTCTCAACCCAAACGCTGACTTCACCATTGGTCAATGCATCCTCTAAGAACAGTTCTAGTTTCCGTATAGGCTAAGTCCCTTGCTCCTGTGCATTTCACGACCTCATTTCAACTGCAGCCAAATAATAAAATTGTTGTTTTCAACATATACCTATTATCTTCTTATAAATTGATCGCTGTCGCATCCCTCGGGGGCAGATCTAAGGCGTGGCCGGAACGCAGTCTTTGAGAACTTTCCACACTGGGCAGCAATTCACTGCTCCTTGTTTGCCGCTCAAAGTTTTTGCACGCAGAAGAGCATGATTGTCAACATATTATTGTGGGTTGAAATAACTGCTGTCAGTACAGCTCAGTCACGCGTTCGGGCCGCTATTGAGTCAGTAGTCCGAATGGTGGGGAATTTTTCTTCATCGTCCTATTAAAACCGGCTCCGTCACCAGTGTTTCGACCCTATATCTATACCACCTGGATATCCGAACGACAGTGAGAGTTTACATGACCTGTTCGTTTCATTCAGAATTTTTGAGGTTCAATGCGTCAACCAAGGTCTCTCCCTATATCCGCGTGCCAAGTGGCCGATCCGAGTTGACAAAAAAACATGGACTGTGGTCACGAAAAAGGCAGGCAAGGGCGCCGTCACCAAAACATCTTAAAGATCTCGCCTGAGCACCTGCATATGAACCCGGAGATCTGGAAATATTTCTTTGAAGATTGAGAAGCGTGGCGCACTGCAATAAAGAAGCTAACCAGATAGTTCTTGCCAAAGCAAAGACAGAGACCCGCAACACTGAAGTACTGCGGACCAACAACATAGTATTCAAACACGGCCGCAGTTTCCACAATATCATCGAACATTGTGGGCAAGGATCGGCATCGTTGAATATTTACGGATCCAGTGCGATGCCTACCCGAATAACATGTCTCTCATCCCACAACACACTACTACTGTTGCTACCAGTGACAACATCAGTGAGGACACACCTACAGTCCAGCAAAATATTGCCACCGTCAGCAACCAGCAATATGGACCTACTTCCAGGCTCTCCCTCTTTCAGCCGTAGTCGCTCATCATTCATTTTCCTGACCGGCCATTTACGAATGCCGCACACAGAGGCCACCAAGCCAGTGTCTTGTGTCCCGATATACACTAACCATGCGTGGCTAATCACCACCCAGAATATTCAGACAACTCATGGGTCTTATCGTCCACACGCGTGTCTACGATAAAAGAACCAACCACAATTTCTTTCTGAAAGTCCCACCTACCACACCTTCGAACAGCTTTCCCTTCAGCACTTCCAACTCCATCATCAGCGCCGTTAACAGTAGTGGCATCGACATTCAATTAGCTAATCAGCCACAATCTATCCCTAGACTTACTATCACAGCGCATTTGCACCGCGCATTGGTCTGTTGGGCCACTTGCGGGTCCACTGAACTGTGACTAACGTACGAGTGACAGAAGCGGCAATATGCAGCCGTCGAAACCATCTCACCTGCTCATGTGGTCCAAGAACACCCTGTCCTCGATTTGGCCTATTCAAGAATATGCACCAAGTTTCCAATAACACCAAACTACAGGCCACATTATCCTATTTTGCCCTACCTGCGCAAACTCAAAAATTCCTGGACCACAGATTAATTTCGCCCAAAGCCTGCGCCAGATTCCGCAACAATCATACGCTCTTCGGGTAGTAGATATTTTATCCATTTCGCGGCCAGTGACATGACTAGTACAGCGTCATATGTCAGAAAATATGCATTTCACGCATGTGAGGAACATGTCATTTCAGCTGATAGTAAATGAGGCAATAATGGTAAGGGCCATAATTTCTGGTTAAGTCACTAAGCCCTGAAACGTGTAACCTGAAGAAATGATCGGGCATGTTACATGCAGTCATTTTTGGAAAATTTCCCAATTCCTTGCTCAGGTTAAAGCGGCCCACATTGATATTGAATGATACGCAGTTAAGAAAGACCATTCTTAGAACTCACAGCCTTAATTTTTTACTCTGATAAAATTGGCACATACTACACACCTCTTAGGCAGTATAACATTGTTGATGCCATTGTTAGAAACAACAGCAGTTACTCTTCTTGAGCTTTTGCATTCTTTATTTCTGTTTTCACTCTCTACTATTTTAACAGTCCTCCTTCGCCTTTGTCCCATTTTCTCGGATATTGTTTTTATCCTCGACCTATTCCGGTCCGTGTTTCACACCTGCCTTCTTCGTCTTCCATTCTCATGAAGAGCTGGATCCTAGATCCCTAGAAGTCCATAGCTTGCTATCCAACTGTCAGCACTGGTTCCGGGAAGAGTGATCCTGTACGAAATATTTGCATTAATCTCTCCATACACGAGCAGGGCAGGCATTCACTTCACTTTACCTTCTTTCACTTCCAAAAGGCCTTCGATGCTGTTCCACACCAGAGACTATAGTACAATTAGACAGAATAGGGATCAGATGTACCCCTCAAGGAGACCAAAAATTCCTTGCGTGCCGGCAGCAGGTTGTGTGAATTGGTTAAAAGAAACCAGATCCTTCTGTGGTCCAGTGTGGTATTCCCCAGTTTCCAGTACTGGCACCCATTTTGTTCCTCATATACGTAAAGGATAGCACGAGTGCTCTGGACTAAAAAACATCAATATTTGTTAACGACATAGAAATATAGACTAAAATCCGGGCCCCACCAATGAAGATAAACTGTAGATTAACCTATATCGCTTGGAGGAGTGGTCAGACCGCTGGCTCAAGCAATTCATTGTAGGTAATTGTACCATACTTCGTCTGGGAAACCCAGTCAGATCTCCCAGCACAAAAAATGCTTTCGCGAAGGCAAGGCTTTTCAAGGCGTGAAAATCCAACTGAACCTCGCGTACTAACTATAAACTTTTTAAAGTCACCCGCTCATTGGTTCAGAAAAGCATAAGCGTAATGTCCATGTTGCACGCCGTTAGGAGAGCATTCATGGATTTTAACGAAGACTACTTCTCCAAGATGTTTGGAACACTCGCGAGGCCGCAGGTGAAGCCTTGAGACCCTGGTGGCTTAAGATAAAGTTAATTTTTAAATAGCCCAAAAGATACCCACGATAATATTTGGGGGTCAGAGCTCCATTCAACATACAACCCGCCTAACATGTCTGAAAATCTTTCCAATGAGTTGTAGGCAAATGCGCGAAAGTCGATTACAAACATTTCGTTTAGTGAGAGGGTAGGATTTCAGTCAGAAATTTAGGGATTTTTTGAGTTTTCCTTCATGGTAAACCCTCGAGGTCATCCGTTAAAAACACGCGCCCAGCATGCAAGGCCCGATATGCGCAAGTTCTTTACTGACTAGGTGGTCAAACCATGGAATGCCCTCTACGTAGATATTGCGATGTCACAATTAATAAAAAACTTTAGGAGGAACTCTGGAAGATATGCGTTTTAAAATGAACAAGAGCAATGAGAGACTGAATCTGACCTTTGAGGCCTACAGCCACGGGTCTATTTGAACTATTTCGGCACTCATGGTCTCTCTGTATTCTGCATCCAGTGGTACATTGCAAATAAAGTAGACAAAGGCACAGGTGTTTTGCTTTTTATAAACTGAACTGAACTCTCTTCTGTGGTACGAGTCTTGGTACGAATTTGCCTACTCATATAACAGCCGAGGGCTGTTAGCTACCCAAACCAAAATGTCCCTTCCCACATTCCTGATGAGCGTGCCAGCACTTTTTGAGCTACGTATTTACGCGAATTTGGCAGGAGATCGGTAGGACACGTGCGAGTCCTGGACTCATTATTTGCTTGGATCTTGTTATACTATTTCAATTAAGCTGACAGTACCTTTACAACGACCCCACGAACTTTTGAAAAGAAACATGAACGAGTGCATCTACAACCTGCTTCCTGAGCCGCCTACGAAAATTGTGAAAGAAAAAAGGTACGTTATTTCACTCAACGCATGTTTTGAGATATATATCCAAGTTTAAAAATCAAGTTATGGCTGAAAATTCATCTCACAAAGCTAAGTCAAAGACAATGGGTCCGCCATCCACACATGAGCTTGATGATCCCAAGACGTTTTTGAAAAGCAGGGAGGCTCGTAACGTCCGTAAACCTCCAAACACAGACCCCAATGAGGATAAAAAGTGTGTGCTTTGTGTGAAGCGGCCACCGGTGCCTTTGCACATATGCAAGAATTCTTCCAAACGGGCCGATAAATACTTTGTTAAAGATAACAAAATGGAGGCCATAAGCTCTATTCCGCGGTTGCACCCACCTGCATTTGTGGATAAATGCACTGGTGATAAATTTCCTTTAAGAAAAGCCGGATTAACCAAAGATTTAATCCTCAACGAGGTATGCAGTTCATGTGCATAACAGTCTTTTCTAGGAATTTGGGAACGTTCCGGGCTATTTACTTGAACGTAAGAAAGAGTTGCAACAATCCGAGCACCTTATGGAAATGTATGCGGAGGAAATGCGTAGGAGGAATCAGCTTCTCCAAGTCCCTAATGAAGAAAAGGAGGCTATCATCGAACAACTAAAAACTCGTTGGGCACATTTGCACCATCAATACTTACAGCTGTCCGTTGTCATCGATACTATACCGAAGATGCAACGTAAAGAAAGACTGGAGAACGAAATGAAGCAGCTGGAAAAGGATATTCAAACCCTGGAAGCGCATGAGTATATATACCTTTCCTAAACTCTTGAACATGATAACCTGTTATTCAAATATCCTAAGCATGCGTGCACGCATGATTTTTTAATCAAAAGCCTCATGGTTTCATCTGGACATGTTTCTCTACTTCCTTCAATTCTGTTGCTGACTTTATTGGGTTGGCAAGACAGTACACCGTGTATTATTCACAAACGAGATAATGACAACAAGTTAAACTTTTTGCACAATTCAAGTAAGCTTTGTGCTTCGCATTTTTATATGTTCAACTTAAGAGTGACTTGATCGCTAAAGCATAACCAACAATCAGTACCCTAATTCTTTCCCGAACGTAAAACCAATATAAGGCTTTGCTGTTATTTAAGCTTATTTAACGAATAAGCAGGAAAGGCTCTTGTTGAAACGACGTAGGTCTATGAAAATCACGCCGTCAGGACGCAAACCAGTCACACTCATCTCAAATCTTAATTGTTTACTCTAGTTAATCAACACGTAGGAGCACATCTGCCGATTATGCTGATGGTCAATATTCCTTTTTTCGTCTGCAAGTTGAGTTTATTTTATCAAGTTTGCAAAGGCGAGATTTACGAAATGATAATCTGACAAAGAGAAGTTGTCCACCAGAACAAAGTTGTTGTGTTGCTGAAATTGGTCAAGCTGTCCATTGTCAGAACGTCTAATATCGAAAGTCTATCCGAATTTCAAGTGACTGCCTAGGCTAGTTGGCCTTGGACTAATCGACGTTTTGCTCTTCTTCGCTACCTTATTCTTTTGGTAGATGTTTAAAAGACTGGATGGCTACTTGCGTTGTCACCCTGATGGAAGATATTTAAAATTGCCTTCCCTTTGGGTGATTTCATCAGAGGGTCATGTCTGCCCGGTTTTCCTGAGTTTGGTTTGACTATGTTTTCCTGCTCCTCTTGTACGGGGTGTCGTACACTTTTATATTCTGCAGCAAAGTCTAGATATCTTTTGGTGGATATGACATCTAAATATCACCTCTCAAGTGTTCTTTGTTCTTTCTTGAGACAACTTGGTCTATGATAATCGCAGCCTGAATACCAAAAGTGTGGCCAGTTTCTCCAGTATGATTTGTAAGTTACAAGTTTTGGTCCAGTCTCCGAGTTGCTAGGCTGTGATCATGTAGGTGAGCCTTTAACATTAGCCCGGCTTATCGGACGTAATTGCAGTCCTCATTACTGAAACATTATGGCAGCAAACGCCGGCAAACTGTCACCTTAATTTATTTTCCAATATTACTGTTGTTTTATTTTAATCATTCATCTGTTACTTTTATCTTCCTCAAAAGGATTGTTTTTGCTCCCTTAATTAACTATCAAACATCTAATTGGATCACACGGGTGTTCATAAAACCAGAAAAGCTTCACAGCGCTAACTGCGAATTCCTGCTTCCTGTTAAAATGTTGTGATTCCTTATTCAAATTATCGTTCTCGATTTGCCAGTCTAATTACTTTCAAACATTTTTCACGCGAACTAATAATTAGTAAAATGTTAGCAGCATGACATAAAGTTGACTAGTCATACAATGGATGGGGAAATTAGCTACCTAATTCCTAAACTTATAGTTTGAGATGGCATTTCTATGTACAACGAGATGTGCACGGAATTCTTTAAATCCAGGCATCTAATAAGCTGCGTTCTTGGCGAGAGTTCACTTCAGAGCACATCCTTCAATAAGATTCAAGTTGGGCAAGAAAGCAAAAAAATGGATCTGCTAAGCGCGACTGAAAATGAGTACGTTGCATACTATAAGTCAGAAGTTAGAAACACCATAATTGAAGCTGATTTCAGATGATTCTGCAGATGAATATACTGCAGAGATCACACTCAACGACCAAGATCACCCAAATTTGTGGTCCTGAAGGAACTGTCTGTAGAAATTCACATGTAATGACGGACGATACATTGGTTTGCCCTCAATCAAGTAAAGTGCCGAAAAGGGCTAGCTCGGGCGAAATTTATATGATATGGATTCAGGAATGTGAGCAGGCTGATCGGCCGCATAAGATAAATGCCAAAAATTGAAGTAGTAAAGATAAAATATTTTAAATGCTTAAGGAGCAACCTTAGACACGTCAAAATTTAATTGGCGTTTGTTCACAAGGAGTTATTTTGGGCAAGTATTTCTGAAAAATTAACCGAGTTTGTTTAAACATTGGGAATTAATGAGACGGATTTACATTGGCACACTGATGCTACAAAGCGAACTTATCAGAATGTCAGAGAAAACCGGGAGAACGTGAGCTTTAAGTTCATTTAAGTCTTTTTCAGAAATTCCTGTCACTGATCAAAAAGTTGCAACATTAATCCATGTACGTAGGTTGGTGCTGGCTTTTATATGACGCGTCTACTTTAGCTTGAGATGTCTATCAGATCGCAATCTCGAGCAAATCAAAAAAGACCGCTGTATGCGTATCCTTTTGCATATGGTCAAAGTGTATGGTTGTCCAGAAAGACTAATATATGCACATAAATGAAAGCAACTTTTCGGAGACAGAACCACTAGCTGCCGCATCTGCACTTTTATTTGGATAGCGATGCTTCCAGTCAGTCAGCCAGAGGATTTACAGAATTTGCCGAAAAAAGTGAATATATTTCCAGGTTAAATTGCATTAGTTAGCGACGTTCACCAGAATATTCTGAATATGGGCAACTCCGCTTTATCATGGAGCTTCTGTCTGGAGCACACGCAGACGGCAAAAACAGGACATGTGGGACAAAGGTGACAATTCCAGCCGCAGAAGTAGCCTGAAAATTTATTTCAAGTAATATCCATGACAAACACGTTGGCGTGCATGAGGACATACTAAATCTCTTTCATATAAGTTGCTTACTGTTGGACTCTTACACCAGTCTAATTATTTCCGACTGACCGAGACCGCAAATGTAAGCAAAAATTATAATTGTGAAGCAAACATGGGACTGAAGTCTGTCATACAGTTTATTGTGATCAAACAGAGAAATCCACCTCAACACATGTACAAAGGCGCCAACTGGCAGTAAAGAGGCGAAACCATGCATTCCGAAGGCACCGGCACACCTTCGCTCGGGACAGAACTCGCATAGTCAGCGCCTGCCCGTTGAAGAAAATCCAAGGGTTTCTCGTAATCCATGCATCAACCGTCATATCGAGTTGGATGCCGCGTACAAAAGTCTCAAGAAGAAATGGAAGAGACGAGAAGCAGTCACAACAGAATGACAGATGGTGTTCGCTCACGGGCGTAGATGCCAGACAATTAGCGATTTTCAAGTGCACTCCACGTGTTAATTGTTGCTGGCGCATTTGCACTCTGTCTGCGTCTAACGATGACCTGGGGAACCGAAGCTGAAAATTTGCCCTAATAAGTCCCTTTTCCTAAAGAACGCCCTTGGCATTAACATATAGTTTTGGATGCTTATATTCCAATATGTATATAACAACGAGGAGGCACGATAGAGGATGCGGGTAGACTGACACAGTACTGTTTCGGGCTTATTGTGCCTTCATTTAGCCAATCATAACCCTGACCAGCAGCTGGAACCAGAAACACAAACATGCACACAGACGCACCTGGCGCAGTCGGTCCACCACTGAGGCCTACCAGATGGGTCATAAGCACTTCATAAAACCTAAGTTCATCAGTGCCTCGCCACCTGTCATTCTCTGTCATATATACATGATAGAAGCGAAGATGCGCGTCCCGGACATAAATGGGAAGAATAGACGATCTCGGGAACCATATTTGTGTTGCCCTGACGTTTCAAAAGCACACAAGCTTTCATCGTCAGAGGTGAGTTTTGCACCACGCCTCACAGTATTTATAGGTGGTACTGGTCTCCTTGCAACGGGTTTACCTCTCGTCTGGGGCCGGCGTTCGGCGCTAGCCGTCATCGCACGTCTTCGCATGCACCTTAGTTCTCGTTCTGGGCTGGCAATCTTCTTTACGACCCCGCGACGACCTGTATTCTCACCTGCCGGATAAGCGGCAGTGACGCTGACACCTTCGTCGGGTCCGTTTATGTTACTGGGACCGTCCGTTTTCTCACCTGCCGGATAAGTGTGTGCCGCGGCTGTGGTGATGATCGAACCTTCGCCAGATCCAAGATGAAGTGCAGCTGCGTTTGTGTCCCCCATGGACCCGGCCGTAATTGGGTTCCTTTCTCCTCGTAACCCGCGTTTGCTCCTCTGTTCTCTGAGCTGCGTCCGGAGGTCCTGGTAGGCTTCGGGAAGCGCTCCACAGCGGTTGACGAAGTTCGTGCCTGTGTGCCAGGCCTCAATTGTTTCCCTGGTCACGCGACCATTTCCTCGGCCCAGGATATCGGCATTCTGGAAGGCGAATGCGTGTCCAGAGTTTGCCGTAAGGAGGATGGACAGATTGTCCCTGGTGGCAGAACACCGTGCAAGCTCTGGACACACATTCGCCTTCCAGACTGCCAGTACTGTTTTGGGCTTATTTTATCTTCATTCAGCCAATCTTAACCCTGACAAACAGCTGGGACCAGAAACACAAACATGCGCACAGACTCACCTGGCGCAGTTGTTCCACCACTGGGGTCTACCAGATAAGTCAAAGGCATTTAATCGAACCGAAGTTCATCAGTGCCTCGCCACCTGTCATTCTCTGTCTCTGCAGATCGCGTATTCATTCAATCAGGAATAGGCGCACACCGATCTATTGGCTTCACGAAGCAAACAAGCTCCGCACGTGTGGCAAACGTCACGAACATGCAACCAATTACCAGGTTGAAGTCGGCCAAGTCATAATAGCAGCGAGAAGAGACGACAGAGAATGCGGGTAGATTGACACAGTAATGTTTCGGGCTTATTTTGCCTGAATGAAGGCACTCGCCCCACCAGTGTTGCACCGTTTTCTCAGGCCTCTGTGGTATGTCTGCAGCCTCAAAGAACAGCGGTGAATATGTATACGGGTCATTCGCCTGCCATTTTGCATCACCCATTGCTCCGCTATCTCTGTTTTACCGGCATCTTTCAGGACAAGCTCTTCGATAGCCCACGGTTGTCAACGCATCTGTGGAGGCATTCGATTTGCGCGTACGTTGAAGACCCAAGAAGGGCTAACTTTAACGCTTCGCGCCCAAAAACATTGTCAATTCGAGCGAAAATGCGCGTTCCACGCTGGCGTAGTGTTGTTCCTACGCGATGCATTGGGGGGGAGGGAGGGAAGTTGATCGCTGCCATACTGCCCAGTGCTTTTCTCCCTCTCCTCCTCGAGAACCGGTGTCGGGATGGCAAAGGTTTTTGACCTCGCCTGCATTGTCCGCATTTGTTGTCTTAGATCCGCATATCTGGTTCTCGTCCCCCGTTTGCGCCTGCTCATGAGCGTTTCGTCGGTGGTTGCTGAGCCGTTGCTGGTGTCTCCTTTCTTATCGGGCTGGCGACCCCCATTATCGGTGTTCATGCGCGAACTGTGTTCACGCTTGTCTGTGTTCCTGACTTCTTGCCTGCGAGTCCGTTGATTAAACCGCATTCATAAGGCCTAGTAAGTTGCCGGGAGGATTTTGCAGCAGTTGATGGAAGTTGGTATGACGGGCAGGTTTCGAGCGTTCCCCTGGCTGTCTGTTCGATACCTCGGCCTAGAATTTCGGCGTTCTGGAAGGGGAAAGTGCGTCCAGAAGCCGCACGGTGTTCTGCCATCGGCGAGAACTGGTCCATTCTTCTCACTGCCCTTCCGTCCTCACTCATATGGGTCTGCAATCAGCTACCGGTCGCTCTAACGTAGTTCGCCTCACAAGAACTGCACTGGACACGGTAGATGATATTCGCCGTTTCGTCCAGTGACAGAGGGGCCCTGATTCCCATGATGAGACGCCTTATTGTCACCTCACAGTATTTATGGGTGATGAGCACGGTGGTGTGGTGGTTTTCCTACTGCAATTCGTTTAGGATGTACTGCGGGATGTTCTGGTCAACCGCAAGACCGACGGCACCCTAAAGACGAGGGTATAGTGAAAGGCCACTACGTTACCACAGTGACAGTCCGACCGTCGTGCCCGACGATGCCTCCCGTGTGCTCCCCAGAAGGGTGAGGCAGGCACGGTGACTTGTGCGTGAATTAGCTTATAGTGAGATTAGACTTGCGAGGCATCTACCGCACCCTACCGCACCTGCTCCTCTCCACCTGGGCTCGGTGTCAAGTCATAGACAAGAAGACCGGAGGCGAGGAAGGGCGCGCTGACTGGCACGGATGGACGGACCCGTACCTAGGCGTACGACCACATCCCCTGGTCCACAACGAACACTTCATCCGGATTTTAACCAACAACGGCAGGATGACTAGGCAGCCATGCTCCTGAACTGTGTACCCAGCGCGAGCACAAGCACATCTGCTGTCGGTGAAACAGGTAGTAAGAAATAAGAACGATCGTCGGGACAAGAGCTTTATTTGCCTGACGTTTCGGATCCTCGCTCGAGCCCATCATCAGAGACATTAACAGAGACGTGCACAGGAAGTTGCAGTATTTATTGGACGCCGTCGGTATGCTACCGCATATCTATGCTAATTACCCGCTCACTCTTTCATCCAGAATTGTTGCCCGCTGGTGCGCTCATTGTCTGATGGCCCTCATGCAAGTTGTTAACTGCTGAAATCTCATCACCCGTGTTGGATGCTGAAATGCTGATGGGTAGGCCATCTGGCCCATCGGCCTGCGCGCTCCCCGAGTGGTTAATTGCTTTGGCTAGATTATGCCTCAGTACCGAATATGGAGTGGGGACGTCGTTGCGCTGGTCGATAGACTGGGGTCTCGTGAACCAGTCCGCCTCTCCACAGAAAACACATAGCTTGATGGACTTCGTGGACTGAGTTAAGACGTCAGTCAGCAGCCTTACAAGCCACGGCGCTTGGCGCATCATGATATTCTCAGACTCGGATCTCACATGCAGCAGAGGAGCCGCATTGAGGGGGAGCCGAAAGGAACACTTCCCACTTAAGTGAGAGGTGTCGACTGAGTGTTTGCATTATGCAGTGGTGGGCGATGTTCTTGTGCGGTGCAGGTGTTGGTGAGAAAAAGTGTGACGTGGTGTAGCGGGCAGTTGTCTACCGCAGGCCTTCCCGAATGGGCATGTGGCCTATCAGGCCGATGCGAGGGTAGTGCGAGCAGCTGAGGCGAATGCGTCTGGTGTGTGCTGGTGCTCTAGGCACTGGTTCACCGGTCTCCGTACGATGGATTCGCAATTGACCAAGCAGGCCAATGTGAGAGGCGAATATACGGAGACCTGCGGCAGGATAGTTCGGGGTCGTCAGAGTCGGTTACAATGTTGGTGGCGGTGGCGGCAACGGCGGCGGTAATAGTACTGGTGCAGCTGTCGGTGTTGGGCGCGTTGGACGATGAGGGGTTTATTGGGCCTGGAGTTTGGGGCACGCAAAATAAAGTAGGTGTGTCGATATCGCGGTTAATTCCTTTCTCGTGGATACGCATGTGACCTGAAAGACCCATGATTTGAGTAAATATGTGGAGCTGTAAGGATAGAAGGGACGGATGGGGTGAGTGTAGGTTGGTGCCCCAGGGACTGCTTAGCTCGTTTTTATGCAATGGATTCGCAAGTGACCGATCAGGCCGATGTGAGAGGCGAGTGTGCGATCGCAATAAGGACGGGTATGGGCTGAGTTCACATCACTGGAGGCGGAAATGGTGATGGTGAATGTGTGGGTGGTTGTCAGGGCGTCCTAAGCATTATGGTCGTTGGCGTGGAAGAGGTGGTTGTGTCCGACGTTGTTGCGGTAGCTGAAGCAAATGCAGTGGAGGCAGGGTGGCACTGGGATCCGAAGCAGCGTTGGTGGGAGCGGGCGCCGATGTGGTCGATGTGAAGGTTGGAGCAGGCGCGGTCATGGAGGCTGAAGTTGTGGTCGTCGGGTGGTTGATGCATTGGGCCCGAAGATTACTGTCGAGGTCGATCCGCGCGCAAAATATTCGTCGGTAGCGCGGGCAATTGGATGGACTTGAGTGACAACGCCACGAATCGAAGGCACCTGAGACTTGTGAGTAACCCTTCTGGCCCTGGCTGTGGCTATCCAGTATACTTCGTAGATTGCCGCGCCAATCTTCATTTCCCTTCTCCAGGCTGATCTGCTCCGAGGGAGGCCTTCCCAGGTCTCTGGATTTTGATATGTAATTTCTTAAGAGTACTCGTCAATATGTCCTTGTAGCGTTGTCTTGGCCCTCTTAATCGGCGAGCACCGGTGGCGACCTTATCACAAAAGAGGTTTTGCGGTAGACGTGTATCTCCCATCCGCACGAGATGACCTCTCTAACGTAGTTGCAGTTGCTTCAGCAAGGGGTGTACACTAATGATTCTGGCCCGTTCTAGCACTTCCGCGTCGGGAATCCTGTCTTTCCATCTCAGCTTTAGTACTTGACGAAGGCAACTGAAATAGAAGTGGTTGACATTCCTGGCATGACTGAAGTAGACGGTCCAGGTCTCCGCTCTGTATAGAATTGTCGTCAGGACGACGGCCTTGCACATCTTCAATTGGGCCATTATTTGAAGGCCATGTCTACTCTACACGAGGTTCTGCAGCCGGCCGAAGGCTTAGCTGGCTTTGGAGATTCGGTGGGCCACTCCGTCGTCTATTCTGATGCAGCGAGACATTGCGCTGCCCAGGTATTTGAAGTAGTCCACAGGCTTCAGTTCGGTGCCGTAGACGCGGATGCGAGGGACACTACATCCAGCGGTCAATGCCTGCTGATGAATGATCACTGTCCTGTCCGCATTGATGGGCTGTGCGAAGTGGACGCAGCCGGAGACGGAGATATCCAGGCTCCACTGCACGCCTTCTTCGGTCGTATTGTTAAATGCGCAGTCGTCAGCGAAGAGCAGATCGGGAAAAGTAGTTTTAGAAAGATGCGTCGGGGCCTTCAGTCGCCTGCTGTTAAGAAGGTGCCCATCGGTCCTGTGGTCGATGCTGATCCTGGAGCGCTCATCATGGTAGGCGTTCATCAGCATGTTAAAGAACATGAGAATGTGGAGTGTAGGTGCGAGAAGGCATCCCCGGTTTACTACATTGGTCAGTGCGAATGCTCCGGAAATTGTGCCGTTGTTTGTGACGCTCGCCACCACCCCATCGTGGAACTGAAGTACCATGTGCGTGAATCGCTAGGGACAGCCGAACTTTTGCAGGATTCACTACAGCCTTTCGCAATTCACCATGTCGGAGGTTTCAGTTAAATCCACGAATGTAGTATAGAGCTGACTCCGAATCTCCTAGCACAGTGTCGCCGGAGTCCACACTGGCTTTCCGGCAAAAGTCCTTGCTCTAGGTTGTCGTTGAGACGATTGAGGAGAATGCAGACAAAGATTTTCCTGGCGATGCTGACTGGTGACTGTCTCAGAGTTGCGGTCCCCTTTACGCTTAAACAGATGGACGATTGCTGCGTATTTGAAGGCCCGATGAACATGTCCGCAGTCCTGCATCTGAAATAGTGCCGTGATTTTGGCCACCAGCTGATGCCCGCCGTGCTTGTTGATTTCAGCTGGGATCGCATCGGATCCTGGTGCCTTTCCACTGGACAGTTGTTGCACGGCACGAATGGTTTCTCAGAGAGAGGGCTGGAGGTCCAGGTCGGTGTTGGTTTCTATTTGGAGGAGCCGGGCGGTGGTAGCGTCGGTGATTGTGGTGCGACTGTTGAGGGCGCTTCTGAAGTGCTCGGTCCAGCTGTTCAGAATCTGTCGTATCGTTCGTTTGTGCCTCTCAGAGGGCTTATCATAGTTGTCTGGACTATCAGCTGAAAAAAGATGAATTAGGATCAGCAGCACGAAATTTTCAGTGGCAAGTCACAGTCAAAGTAAGTAAAATAATATTGAATCAGGTATCGTATTGTTCCTGATAATATTACATTATAGGAAGATTGTTTGATTGTTTCGCACAATCTTACATTGTCCTACGTAGGCTTCGCGTAGTCCCCTATAACCTTACGGATAACTAATATGCCTCTCTGATTCCCGACTCCTCATTTCCATTGATAAGTTTAATTTCTGCTCCCAGACCCGGGTAATTAGTGGTTGCCTCCTTCATATTACACGTTGCCCTGAACGATTTTCGTGTGATCTGAACGCCTCTTCTTTATCTATAATTTTCCGTTTCATGTCTAATATTCTCTAACCGCAAATCAAGGCTATTCCTGGTTGTATTCTTAACCCACCCTCACCATCAAGCAGTGATGCACAAATTTGCAGAATCTTTACACCATTTTCAGAATTTGCTCTTAACTTGAAAATAACCGCTGGAGATTTAAATCTTTCGAAAGTTTATTGGCATTCTAATTTCGGTCCCTTTTGTTTCGACACTTTAAAGATATTACTACGTTTTCGGTAGGTCTGAGCTTGTTCACTCACTACCAGCAAATACCCATACTTTAAATCTCTTCAAGGAAACCATTCTCGGAAAGACTGAGAATAATTTGGTTAGCAGAGGAGGAAAATCTCTTAGCTGTTTGATAAGAGGGCTCGGGATGCTGTCACTGCTGACTGAGTGCGAGTTATTTAGCTGGCTTATCAGTTCCTGGGTACTTGCAGAAGCAAAATAAGCAATGGTGAGGAAAGCATCAGGGGACGGAGGAATTGAAGAGATTTAATCAGTTCCAATGGTAAAATGATTGGGAAGGAATGAATGGGCTAGATCGCAGTTGGTAGCCATGACCCGTATTACAGGTGGCGGGGGGTTTGTTTACTGGGGCTATTTTGCGGGGCTCCATAATCACATCTGACCCATTTGGCTTCCGTGTTACGCTGGAGGTTAGGATTAGGGTGCCGGTTAATGGCTTCCGATTTTTGGATTAGTGTTATGCCTTTAGGCTTATGTTTTCGGGTTACGGTTAGGGTTTGAGCATATGATTAGGTTTCAGTATTACGATTAGGTTTTTCAGTTACGGCTATGTCTAAGGTCTACGGTTACGTTTACGATTTCGGTTAGGGTTAGGGTTGTCGTTAGGGTTAACGGTTAACGTTTAAGGTTGAGGTTAGCGTAAAGGTTAGGATTAGGGTTAAGGTCGTCGTCCGCTTCTCCATTCCTGGCTACCAACTGCGATCTAGCTAATGAATTTAACAGTTCCGCTTTTCGGGACTTCTGTATAATGAATGAATTGCTGCGATTAAGCAAGTACGGGAGGACTGGATAGGGCTTAGCTGACGATTTCTGACGGAAGACCTGAGTAATCGATCTGAAGGGATTTACATCATTAACAGCTGAAAGCCCCCGACGCCTAAATTTCGTGAGTCTCACTTTTGAAGCAATTTCAAATATTCCGGTGATCCTTAAATAGACCTATAATCGGCCTATAGGAGGATCTTTAATCTGTTTTCGTGGCCCTTGAAGTCTGTTTTTCAGGAAGTTCGAGACAGTAGACGAAGTAGCACTTGATTTAAAGATCTTTAATGGAAGGGAATCGAGAAGACCTCTTCTTACTCATTTCAGTTTGGCTCATTATTCTGAAAATAGTATGTCAGTCTAGAGTGCATGTAAAATTATTTACAAGTCCTTGATGTAGCTAGCAAAGTCAAGGTAGTTACGTTTAACCGCTGGGCTTACAGAGGGGGAAATTGAAAGACAACAACGATTTAATGCCCGATCACTCGACTTCACTGGATCCTACTTGTCCAACCGCCACCAGAAAATCTTAGGTAGTATTTGATATTCGACGTCCCACTAGATCGCGATTGACACACTTCAAGACACGGTTCTGGGTCCGCTAATCACCCTTCTTTACATGGAAGACATTTCAACCGTAACCAGAAATTCGCAAAAATTTGTTTTTACTGGCGACTTTGAGTGTGTTTAATCATATTCTAAAGACAACGCAAGTATATGCGTTGAATAAAAGTAACTCCGGTCTACTATGTTTGCGGAGATACAGTATATATAAGGGAGAAAGGTACAGTAAGTGTGCTAATTCATGAAATGTTAACCGAAATTCTGAAATGCGTTCCCGTTTTGAAAAGATCTCTTCAGTAGGGTTTCAAAATTAATCGCTGTGCAGCATAATTCTTTAATAATCCAGTTACCTCAGCACAACGGGCTCAAAATCATTCGGGAATTAGTACAGTTTTTGAAAACTGAATTATACCCTTTCTTCAAGTATAAAAGTTTAAGAAGGCGTAATTTTCTACCGGATGGGTAAAAGATGGAATATTTTATGCATGTTTTACATAACGTATGATTGAATTTTTGAGGGCATCGAAAATCATGGAGAAAAACTCATGCTATTTAAATAGCCATTTTTGCAGAGTGTGATTTTTGCATGAGGCTGGGAAGAAGTTCATTCAAAAGTCGGTATCCCGAAGTAACTGAATTACTTAAGAATCATGCTGCATAATGACTAATTTTAAAACCCTAATTAAGTGATCTTTTCGAAACGGGAACGCATTTCAGAATTTCGGTTAACATTTCCTGAATTAGTCCAACTACTGTAGGTCCTATAAACATTCCATTTACAGGTATACTCAGGATAAACGTGCAAATGTTTACACAGCTATATGGATACATTATATCTGTCCATGTTGAGCAAATAGATGGCTATCAGTTAAACTGACGTCATGTCTTCTTTTAGATAGCTGAACGCTATCCGTCAGAACAACCGACTTAGGCAGTTTGTTCCGGTCTCCAGTCATCTGGTGAAAAAGAAGTAAACCCACATTTCAAATTTGGTTCACTTTGTCCGCAGTTTGCATTGAGGGCCTCGAAGATTTGTCATTTGTGTCATTCCGAGAAAATCGGTTAACCGAAATGCACAGTTTAGTCCTCTGTCGAGTTTGGACACCATCATCATATCCCTTCTGCAATGCTTATAAATAATTTATTCCGCGAAAACTCCCATGTTAAGATTGGAAGGCCAATGCACTTTTCACATAAATTGTTTTATTTGGCACCCATCAGGATAATTTCATGAGGAGTAAAAGTGCACTTTTGAGCGAATTTTAGGACGAGTGGACAAACACTGTGCATTGTTCGGTTTGTGTCTATAACATAGGTAGTGGGGTGTGAAAAACCCCCATCAGATTTGGTTGAGAAAGACAAAACGAATGTATTTCATTGGTTTTTAAGGAGACAAAACTGTCTCTTAACGGAGGGTAAATATGTGTATGGGACAGGAACGTCCTGCAGGCGAGAGCACATAATGTTTCGAAAGGTCCAACGTCAAGGAAGAATTGTCAAGGTGACGAGACAGGATAATCTAACGCGGTCGGTCATTTTTCACACGGAGTTCACGGGATGAGGGAAAATTACGGGCTTCTATGATCGTCAGGGCGCAGAGAGCTACAATCATAATACTCTTTTAATTACCAATTAAACTACTAGCGGGTGGCGTAAACCGAGAATCCGCGTAATCGCCAAGAGATCGCTCAGAATTTAAAAGAGGAGAGGACGTTAAAATCCGCGAAAAGTACCGCTTCATGGGGTAATGGCAGTGGCTTTAGCAAACTAGTAAAACATGAGGTCGTAAAAATTCGAGTGACTGTTTCCAGGTAAACGAGTAAAATACGTAATATTTATCCTTAAATCCCAGAAGGACCATTTTCAAAATCCAGAAGTAGTGTTCGGGAATGGAACGTTCAATAGCGCCTTTATGCTTTACGATGTAAAGTGTTCGCCTAATTTCGACTTGAATACCAATAACCTAAGTTCTGGTAGAAGATCATTTCAAACGAAGGCATATTTGGATGTAAAAAGAGGGAGCGTTTGGATGTAGAGCAAAGAAGCGGTCGAAGCACCGTGGAGGAATTACGCATGGCATAAGACCGATCTCTTGAAGTAAGAATGTCAATGTGCGGAAGATTAGAGTTAGAGTTAATGCGAAACAGGAAACACAGGCCAGCTTTGAGTCTTCTAACCCACAAAAACTTAATGTTCGCCAGCTGACATCTCTGAGTATAAGAAGTACCTGATGCGACTTGAGAGGATAGTTTCCGGGTAAAAACCCTCTGAACATTTACGATCTTTTAACGGTAACAGGCATTCATTAAATCAAAGATTGGACGATAATATTCGAGAGCGGGAACAATAAGCATTTGATAAAATCTATGCTTTATTTCCGGAGGAAAAATATGTGATGGGAACCCACATATCTGCGCAGCTTTTGCAGAGATTCTATCTGCATGAGATGATAAAGCAAGATTATTTGGATAACTTAAACCAGGGTCCTTTATGCTGAGGCATTCTGAGTGGGTTATTCTGAAAAATTATGGGACCTGGAAACCTAGCAGGACCAAAAGACGTGAAATTGCTCTTGGATGATGAGAACTCCATCTGCCATCTTGAACTCCATTTTCACAAGCGCAGTAAATCTGCATTAATTTTTTTACTCTAAACCTTTGCAGTGTCCTTAGAATATGAGTAAAAACAATTGAGGTCATCGGCATAAATAACAGTTTACGAATTTGTGATTCCTTTTGAAATATCATTGATGAAAAGCGGAAGAGCAGCGGATCCAGAACCGTGCCTTGAAGTACGCCACTCGTGATCGAGTGAGGTGTTCAGTAGCCAATACCAACCATGACTTCTTGAGAACGGCTAGACAGGTAGGACCTGGTGAAGTCGAGTAGAGGAGGCCGGGTGCCGAGAGCTTCCAATTTTCCCGACAGACGTCTGTGTGGCACCTTGTCGAAGGCTTTACTAAGAACAAAGTAGATAACTACTACTGACAGCTATTAATTATGAATAGAAGTGATTCGATTACAAGAGGCTATGTGGCAAGTTTCGCAGGATCGTTCAGGTAAAACTCCATGCTGCTTAGAACCGGGAAACCGATTAGATATTCACAAATCAAGAATCATATTGAAAATTATCCTTTCAAGACGTTTTGCTAGAAACGGAGTTCTGTACACGTTACGATAGTTATTGACATTTGACCGAGATCCGGACTTGAAGACAGGAAGGAAGACTGACGTCTCCCATGTTTACCTTACAAATATACTCGAAATACTAATCGAGAATAAGTGAAAAGGCAATATGAGAAGGTCGGATGCCTGTTTGATAATCGAGCATGGAATCCCGTCCGTTCCCGAGCAGTGTGTTTTTCAAGCACTTATGTGTTTCGCAATTATCGATTTTACTTACTGTTCTATCTGAAAGTGAATGAAAGAAAGGACTAATTCGGACTAAGCAATAAGGTGCTTTGCAAAGAGAACACTAAACAACTCCGTCTGGTCAGTGTCACCGATGAGGATGATTTTGTTATCGTTTAGCAGCGCTGGAATTTCGTGACCACGTTTAGAGGAGGCCCGGTGACGGAAGAATCTAGCCACGGATTTGCCAGAGTTCGGATCACTGAGAGCAAGTGATTCTCCTTGCCTCTTGCGCGCTTGACGCATCCTCGAGGCAATTTCGAAAATTCCTGTGATTCTAAGATGAACGTACAAATAACTAATGGAAAAAACACGCAGCTGCTATCTCAACTTCTAGTCTGTCGCAAAGAAAGTGAGGAACAGGGGAATCCGTAGAGATTGACTTGAAATATCTACGAAACACAAATTCTAAGATCGTTTTGGAAACATTGGACATGACGTCACAAAGAACGGCTACATCATTACAGGAGAGCAACCCACACCAATCTAGTGATCCAATATAGCTATTTATTAAGGCGTTGTCCACGCAGTCGTCGTTTACGTAGGTCCGAACCGTGCTAGTCTTCCTTGGAAAGGCAAGCAGTGGGCAACAATGAATAAATACGTGGCCACCATCAAAAGGGTCCTTTTTGAAAGCAAGAAAAAGGGGGCCATTGTCATTGGTAAAGATTAGATCTAAAATGTGGTTATCTTTTGCTGGCATCCACGTAATAGGGAAAGTGCTTTAGGTAGGATCCAAGATAAAGAAGGCAATTGCCCCACGCCTGATTAAGCGGTATTGATGGCAGAAGCTGAAGTCAGGAATTAAAGAATGGGTCCAGGATTCTGTTTTACACGTAATATCTGGCGTCTTTTTGAGAGCAATAGCTCTGATTGGGGTCATCTTGTTTATAACAGAGCTGGCACTAATAATTTAATAGTCAATGTATTTTTATCAGCATGACTATTTTCGACAGTATTTTGGAAGAAAGTTTGGAGGTTGATGGGTAGACTGTGAACTATTGTTATTTGTGGAATAAGTGCCAGTGAGCCCAGAGTTATTGGCATATGGGAAGTCAGCAAGAAACGGATAAGCGGGAGATTTAAAAGACTTGGAAATATAGTTTTCAGACTTTGAAATACTAAGAGAGTGAGAACGGGGATAGGCTCGTTGGCAGTTAACTTGGGGAGAAGAAGGAGGAGGAGGAAGAGGAGGGGGAGGAGGAGGAGGGGGGAGCTTTGAAGGAAAGTAGAGATTAGCGAAGGAGGACAAGCAGCCAATAGAATTAAAAGGTCGGAAACAAGGTCTACGATGAAAGTCAAAGGAAGTATTTTGATGTACATGAGAAAAGTTGGCCTTATGCGGTGGGAAGCCTGGACTAAGTTGGTTGGTAAACGAGTAAGGGCGATTTACGTAAGGTCTACTTACATGATATATAGTAGGGCTTTGGTAAGTGGCCGGTATGCGGGACAGAAAATTATTTCGGGGTATAATCGGAGCTGCGGAGTTTATGGACGGGCTCGGCTGTAAAGACTTAGTTAATCTAGGAGAAGGTTTCATACCGCTGAATGGAGTTATGCTACCTTTCTTTTGGACCAGATTCGGATTCAGATTTTGGATCACATCATCCTGACACCATGCAACAGGTGACTTTAGTGGAGAACCCGGAGGACCCTGCTGATGTGGGGAAGCTGTCGGTCCAGCTGATGTAGACGGATTTTCGTGCGTTGTAGGAGGACTATCAGGATAATTAGGGACGATAACTGGACTATTGTTAATTAGGAGGCAGATAAAAGCGTTAGGTGGCTTGAATGGGAGGGAGGTGTAGGACTAAGGCGGAACAGTGAGTCAGATTACGCAGGCGTACGATTAACTGAATTCTCACGGTCACTTGCAATGTGACCGAATCGGTGAGCAATCCACTTAAAAGACGAAGGTTTATATGGGAAAAGGAACCAAATGCTACGCTCCATGGGGCTCAGAGCATTTTCCAGATATGCAGAAACACAATCTTGGTGGGCAAAGATTGAATCAACCCCAATTGGTGAAAAAAAGCTTAACGAAATCGGGCAAATTTTCGCTACCGGGAGATAGGCGCTTGACATCCGTTATTTTATAGTTAAACCCACACGAGCACAGGAAATCAACCGCAACATCAACTGGCCAAGCAGATCAAGGAACATTTTTTAAAGAAAAAGCTATAAGCTCTTTTTTGCCTATTACTTGCATCACTCGCAACCAGATGAACGAGTTAGTCAGACGTCTGCATTCTTGACAGGAATCATCGCAATTATTTCCGTTAAACATTTTTCCCAGGATTGAGAGCATAGTGCCAACTTCAGTATAAAACAGTTGCAATTGTAAAGCGCAGGCAGATTAAGCTATCTATCAAAAACAACATGTGTGGAATGGTCATTAATGCTTTCTGGCCTGGATTAAATTGAGCTATACCTAGGTACAGAAGCCGAAAGCTTTCGCCGACCCGTGGCGTTTACTCTCATCTTATCTCCAGGTAGGTTACGATTAATTAAAACTTCTGGGAGTGCTGATGGCCGAGTTCCAGGGAGATGTTAATGGTGCAAAGAAAATGTGCCCGGCTAGAGTTAGTTCGAATGCACAAAATGTTAATTGCAAGTGCGGCTATTAGTTAACAGGCACAGTGTAGCAAAACTCAGAAGGGAAGTGGAAACTGATAATTCTGAATGAATATCCCTGTATTTAAAGAACTTTGTTCGTAAAAACGGATGGTAAATGTTTGTTTGTCTCTTTGAAAAGTCCCTTTAAATAATACCTCATACTTATCCTCAAATTTGAAAAAATATGTGATACGACCCGTGTATCTGCGCAGTTTTTGTAGAGGTTCGATCTGCATAAGGTCATATGTTAAGCCTATTTTTAAGTCTATTTTCAACCCTAGGTGCCTTATTACGAAGCATTCTAAGAATGGGTTATTTTTAAAATCTGTGGGACTAGGGAGCTTGGCAGGACCAAAAAACACGAAACCACATCTGAACTTAGAAGACCCCATCTGCCTTGTGCAAGTGTAGTTGATCGAAGTCAACTTTTTTTCACCGTAAACAATAACCCCATCCTTAGAGTCTGAATGAACACATTCAAGGTCGTCAGAATAAATGGACATTTGGGAATTTCTGATTTCTGTCTAAATATCTTTTATGTAAGGGAGGAGTTGCAGACCCTGGACCATGCCCTGACGTCGGTTACTTGCGATCGTGTGAGGCATCGAGTAGCTGTCACCATGACTTTCTGAAGTCGGCTGGGTAAGCAGGACCTGATGAAGTCGAGTATGTGTGGCCGGAATCTGAAGGTTTCCAGTTTCAATTAAAAAAATATCTGAACGGAAACTTACGGGAAGCCTTTCTAGGATAACAGTAGATAACCACAACTATTTAGTATGAAGAGAATTGGTGAGTTTAAAAAGGTTAATGACAAGTTCCACAGAATCTTGCAGGTAAAAATTCATACTAAGCAGAGTTCAGAAGCTGATTAGATAGACAGAAATCAAGAATCCCATTAAAAATTATCTTTTTAGGGAGTTTTGCTAGAGACGGAGTTTTGTGAGCGTCCCGATAGTTATTAACATCAGATCAAGATTCAGACTTGTAAACTGGAAAAGTAATGAGGTCTCCCATTTTTCCATAAGATTTTGCCCGAAATATAAGTTGGAATATAAGCTGAGTTATGTTAGTTAATGGCTAAGCAACCCAGGAAGGTTTGACGCCTTACCAATGATCGAGTTTGAAATATCGTCTGCTTCCCAGGAGTAAGGGTGTCTTAAACGACTTATGTGTTTCTGACTTGGGTCTGAAGTGGCATCGATTGTGTTGAGTGATCCAAATCAAAGCGGGAGAAAGAGAAGAAATGGTTCGGAGTCAGTTGTAGGATATTTTGCAAAGAGTTCACCAAACAATTCTGCCTTGCCAGTGTCACCGATGAGGGAGATTTCGTTGTCGTTTAGCAAAGGAGAATTTTTGACCAGGCTTAAAGTGAGACTGATGACAGAAGACTGTAACAACAGATTCGGCAGGATTTAGATCACTGGGAGCCTCTTGCGCGCTTGGCGCATCCTTGAGACCATTTCAAACATTTTTATAGTTCTTTGACAGACGGATAAAAACTTTTGAACAAGTCATGCAGCAGCCTCCTCAACTATTGAGTCCGTTAAAAAAGGAAAGAACAGTGCAATCATAAAAATTATGCTTGAGATATCTACGGGGCGGTAATTCTAAGATGTCTTTGGGAACACCGGATGTGACGTCGCATAAAACTGTCGCATCACAGCAGAAGAGACAACTGTGTTGTATCAGTGATCCAATATAGTTCTTTGTTGAGTCGTTGTCTCCGAAATCACAATCTAGATGGACTCGGGTTGTCTTGGTCCTTTTGAAAGGGTAGATGGAAGCTAACAGTGAATTAGTACACGGCCACTGTCAAAAAGGCCATTTTTGTAGGCCACGGAAAGGAGAGCAACGTAATTGGTAAAGATAGGATCTAGAATACTATTATCTCTTGTTGGCAACCTGACGAACTGAGAACAGCTAGAAGAGTTGACAATATCCTATAGAGGCTAAAATCCAGACTGGACGAACCAGAAACCAGGCCTGGCATTTAGTGGTATAATACTTAACGTGTTTTGAGTAGCGTGACTATTACGAGAGTCATTTGGGGAAATTTATAGATGAATAGCTAGTCTGTAAATCACTGCTTTTTGCGTAAAAAGTTTATTGGGTCCAGAGCTATTGGCATATGGAGAGTCCTCAAGAAAATGCTGAGAGTGAGATTCAAGAGCTCTAGGTATATATTGTTTTAAATATTGGACTACTTTGAAAGCTTGAACAGCGATAGGTTTATTGGTAGTTAACTTGGAAACTGTAGAGGCTAGAAGGAAGATGGATGCGAATGGCAGAAGGGCAAGCGGTTATTAGAATTAGGTGGTGGGAAGCCAGGCCTGGGATAGAGGTCAAAGGAGTTAGGGTGAATTACGCGAGAACCATTGGCCCTAAGCGGTGAGGACCTGAATCAGGCTGAAGTATAAGTGACTTAGGGTGATCCACATAAGGGCTGTTAGCAGGATAAATAATATGGAGTTGGTTGGTTACCGGTATGAGGAATAAATAATTCTTTGGAGGCATAATTGGACCTAAGGGGTTTATATACAAGTCCTCAGTGAACTGAATAAAAAACGGACTGTCATTAAATGGAGTAACGCTATCTTTATTTTGGATTAGATTTGGATTTAGTTTTTGAACCACTCGTTCTGACGACATATCCAAGACAACTTAAGTGGAAAACTCGGAGAACCTCGTTGAAATGGCGAAGCTATTTATCCAGCTTGTGTAGATGGATTCGTAGACGCTCTAGAAAGTCTAACAGAGGAGTTAGAAACGTCGGCTGGGACTACTGCTAATCCGAAGACAGATGGGGACGCCAAGTGGTTTGACTGAGATGGAGATGTAGAATAAAGAGGCAGAAGTGAGTCCGATTTCACATAAATAGGATCAAATGGCTCCTCAAGATTAATTGCATTACGACCGGATTGTTGAGTGTTTGGCTGAGAAGATGGGGGTTTAGTTAAGAAGAGGGACCCAAGTCTTCGTTTCACTGGAGAAAGATTATGACAAAGGAGAAACTTGAAACTTTCTAGTCGTCTCTCATAGGAGAATGACTTCAGTCTGCTAACTAGTTCGGTCGCCCTTGATTAAACTTTCTTTACAACAGTGTAATCTTGCCTTGTCTATGTGAACCACACCTGAACGCAATATTCTAACACCTGACGGATAACTATTCCAAACACCACTAAAAAGCTAATCTCCCGACCGCTCCCAGGATACGTTCCATTTAATACTGAGGTGAAAACAAACACGTTATTGTTAAATTGTCAGCAACATGTGCATTTTACAGAAAATATTTATTAGGGTGTAGTACTGAAACCCGGCTACCTTCAGGTGTTAACGACGACGTAAAATATGAAGTAATAGTCACTTTCGTTAATGGTAGGTATGTGCATAACGTCGGTTTTGCGTGACCGAGTTGTCTTTTCCAGTTTTTTTCAAGCAAATATGCAGAAATTTTATGTGCAAATGTCTCTTCTGAGTCTGCCATTATTACTTACTCTAGAAGTCCATTCCAGGCATCGGCCACTCGCTGATGAACGAGTACAATGAACATTTAAGGTGTAATAAATTTTCTGAAAGTCTGAGGAAGATGTTGTGGACAGTGTGAGGAGGTCATCGAAGTGTAGGGTAAATTCCCGATTGCTCAACCCGTTTTGCTGCATTAAGAGCAGGGCTTCAGGGATGACAAAACGGCGAGGCAAGAATAGGTTGTGAAATTTCATCGGGTCTAATATGTACAATCAATTACTAAATTTGTTTAGTGGGACTCAGTTTGCTACTTGATTCACATCTACTCGAAGTCTCCCCTTGGATGTTATCTAACGCACTGATGCAACCCCATGCCCCTTGTTGTTTCCGCATGACGTTTTTAGTGATAATTTATTTGGCACGAGATGCGCTCTGGTTATGCTCATCTCTCGCCATGGCCGATTTGTCTTACCTTGATTTCCCACTTTTCCCAATGTATTTGCGTCGCATTTCGTTGCCGGTTCCGTGCGCCGCTGCCTACTTATTGCTTCCAAAGTAGTGATTGAGCATTTTGTGCCATGCCAGCACGCACCATACAACGCGTGCTGTAGGGGTCGTTTTTCCCATATTAGTTTACTTCGCTTGGTTTAGAACACAAACACTTGGCTTCCTCGACATCTCCAAACGGTTTCTGTTGTAGTGCGCGTACGTCGTGACTTATTTACTTCTCTAAGAATATTTGTGTGCGGTCCCTCGCATAACTAAGACAGTTAAGTTTATTTCACTTAATGTGCAAAAATGCACTTATAAACGGTTGTTTACTTGCTTTATGGAAGGAGTCCTTCGGTTTCCACACTCGGGAGACTGTGACGCCGGATGTTTCTCAGCAATATACAAAAAAAATATTTCCTACGCGGGCTAAGCCAAACCACAGGAACTTTTGAACTTCGTTTAGCGGACCCATATTGCATTGTCCGACAAAGGTTCTCTTTCGAGGAGATATCGTTTCAGTCTGCTTTAATAGGCCCTAATCACCCTGGTATTTTTCTGGGGTCCTTTGCTCGAAATGCTGAGTACAATTGATTGTAAAGTGTTGTGCGGGCTTTTGAATTTGAGCCGCCATTTTTGTAGCTCTCCATTCACGTGTGGATTTTTACTAATTGTACATTACTGTGCCTTTTTCTCTTCGACATATTGAACTGTTTTGCATCCTTTGTTTGTCTGAGCTAAGATTATGAGGTCGTCTCTACAGTACGCTAGCACCCTTTTGAACGGAATTAAATTGTCAATTTCACTTACGAACGACCATGATGCAAACTGTTGTACTTTACGGCCAATATGTCCTATTTGCGATCGTTCTGTATTGAATTTATCAAATATTCGTCAACAACGGCCTATGCATCGGAGAAAACACAGTTGTGGCTGGCAACTCGCATTCAAACGTCAGCCAAATCACAAATTGTCAATTCCTGCCTTCTTGTGGACAAACTGTCGTTCTATTTTCAACAAAGCCCATGATTTGGAGCTACTTTTGTCGAAAAAAGAACACAGCAAAACTGAAGTTGTCTGCCTTCAAGAGACGTGGCTAAATAGTGACATTGATTTGCAACTTATTACTCCCCCATCCTTCTACTGCTTTCGAACGAATAGAAAATCTTTATCTTGTGGCAGAGGTGGAGGCGTTACCATTTTCGGTAATCAGAGTTGGTGTAGAGACTGTAAGTCCCTTTTTTCTTACTCTGATGATTTGGTAGATGTAATTGCTGTTTTATGTAAGCCCCGTTTGTTAAGTAATTTTAAAGGCATCATATTTGTTAGTATTTACATTCCCCCCTCTTCCTGTGAAGGCGCATTAACCCGTTTTTTCAACTTTCTCTCACAAAAACTTGCTATATTATCCTGCGACTATCTTACTCTCTTATGCGGTGATTTTAATCTCGTGAATTTACGTCCCCTTACACTTTTAGGCTTCGATGATCTTGTCTCCTTTAATACTCGCTCAGATGCCCCTCTTGATCATATTCTGGTTAACCACAGCAAGCTTTTTTGCGTAAAAAACAGGGCTCCATTGTCAGGTTCTGACCATTCCACTTTATTGTGTTTTCCAAAATCTATTCCACTTCAAAACGTGCACTGCTTGCCAAGCCTGAGAGAAAGGTTAAGGTTCGCAACAGGTCCGCCCAAAACATTATCATGCTTCAGACTTGCATTTCTCTTACTATCCCCACTTTCCTTAAACATTCTAATGTTGAATCCTGTTCTTCCAACCTGACAGCGTTTTTAAATGAAATTTTCGATATTTGCTGCCCTTTTGATACTGTTATGGTACGACCGGACAGAATTTCTTCCCCCTATCTGAAATCGTCAAGACGTAAAAAAGAACTCCTTTACAAGCTAGGCTTACGTGATAACCTTAAGGACGTTACCGTATTAATAAAAACAGAGATTGACAGGCTAAATAGCCTGTTGGTCAGCCAACTTTTTTCCTCCTTTTCCCCCTTCCACATCTGATATTTGGAAAAGTCTTAAGCGTCTCACTGGCCATCGCAACACGCTGGTGCATGTGGATGCTGATTTAGACTCCCTAAATAAATATTTTATATTTAGTCACACTGACTCCCATCTTCCCTTAGAAGACATTCCCCTATCACGGAGAAAATTCCAACCCGTGTCTTTGGCAACAGTAGAGAAACACCTTAAAAAGGTCCGTGGATCAACAGCTGCCGGACCGGATGGTGTCTCGCCTTTTCTTCTTAAATCTTGCAGTTCTCAGATAGCCCCTATTTTAACGCACCTAATCAATATGTCTTTCATGGAGTCCAAGATTCCCGACGCCTGGCGTACAGTGAGAATCACTCCCATCCCTAAAAAGCCTGCTAACTTTGGTCCTTAAGCTTTTCGCCCAATTGCCTGCTCCTCTGCAATACTAAAGCTTGCTGAGAGAGTTGCCCTAGATATCATAAAGCCTTTTTCTTCCAGTTTTTCCGACCCCTTACAATTTGCATACAAAGCTAAACGGAGTACTTTAGATTCTGTCGCTCTTGTGGTCCACTCTGCTCTAAAAGCATTAGACAAGGGTTGCCGCGAGTATGCGTGCGCTTTTCTTGATTACTCCTCCGCCTTCAATGCCGTCCCGTGCCCTCTTCTCCTTTCCAAAACCTCTGCATGTGGCTCTCCAGGCTGGGTCGTCTCTTGACTGAGCGATTATTTTATCTTCCACACCCAATTTGTCCAATCTGGCAAGCGGAAATCTTCGACCCTTCCCAATGACTGCAGTGTTCTTCAAGGTTTCATTCTATCCCCTCACCTTTTCTCCCTCCACACTGATGATCTCAGGTCCCCTAATGACTGTCTTCTGGTCAAGTATGCTGACGATGTGGTTGTTGGACACCCTCTCAAAAGTCAGACACACCTCCGGTCTCTAAAGGATGGTCTAAGCCATGTCCTAGCGTGGTCGGAGGAAAATGGTCTCCTAATTAACAACCAAAAATCCGTTCAGTGTATTTTTCGACTGCGGCCCTCTCCTAACCCTAATTCCTCTGACATTCTTCCTAACGAAGTATCCTCTTTCAGGTATCTCGGCGTTACTTTGTCCTCAAATCTTTCATTTTCCCTCCATATTTAGTCCCTATTTATTAAAGTTCGTAAACTTCTTTACTACATACGTCGTTTACGTTCCTACCACACAACTCACCCCTTAGTCTGGAGATTCATTGATGCCTGCATTCTTCCTCTTATCCTATACTGTTCTCTGTCATTTTTCCTGCTTTGTTAAAAAAGGATCTTTTAATTTTGAAACGAATCCTCCGCATGCTCTCTTCTGCTGCTGGCATTTCTTATATTTTTTTAGTTGACACTGTCTTACAATTACACTTCAATGCGGTCAAGCAATTTGCTGGTCGAATTCTAGATGACGTTGCCCATCCCCTACATTCCTATCTTATGTCTGCCAAGTCTTCCCGCCCGATGCGCCGCAACTTCCGTTTTATATCTTGTCGCACATCGGCTTACTGAGCTTCTGTATTGCCATTCCTAGCGCGCTATCTTACGTGCGAAGAGACAGAAATACAGAAGATAAGACTTGAACTATCCCCATAATAATCGTATCTTTGTGTTAAACTTTGACTCTTGAATACTCTATTAACTTATTTACTGCCCATAGTGAATGGAGCCAACTTTTTGCTGAACATTTTGAACATATGATTTCAAAATAAAGCGCATTCCTCTCCCTCTGAATGTTGACGCACTTGGCATAGACATTGGCATTTTGACATCTAAAGGAGAAGTCCTCTTGTTTATCAGTATTCTTTTGTTTCCGGGCTTACAGATTCGTTTATTTCTTCTGCTTTCGTCAGAAAGTGAAGCTGCGATTGTTTAACTATTCTGCAACCTGGAGACGATAGTCTCTATGTTGGATAGAGAAAAAATAGCCTCATTACTTCGTCTGTTCATTAATACATTTCACTATTGTACATGACCTTTACGTAAACATTTTTAATCTTCCCAAATTTCTATATTGTAGTACTAACCTGCCTTATTATGCAGATACAAACATGCGGTCTCACTTGTGTCATCCGAGAAGTTCCGTGTTCAAAAGGGTGTATTTCTACAACTCCTCCAACAATTATGTGCATCATGTTACCTCGCAGTAGATTTTCACAATCGCACTATTTGGCAATTCCTGTTGTTCGTTCTACTGTGTCCTGACTCGTTTCAAATTTGCAAATGGCGGCTTGATGAATTACCTCTTCCTTATTGAAAACTGTTTTTTGCTTGTTATTCGGGGATAACGCTAAACACCTTTGTTATATGTAGGTACAGAAAAAGAATTTAATGGAAATCTCTTTGGTTTTCCTTTCAGCCGATTCATTCCTCCTCCGATGAGGTGTCCCGATCGTAAAACCGCTGTTAGCGCCGTATTAAACTGACTAGGGTTTACACAACCTACCGTTGTTTCTATCCGTTTTAAAGCAGGAGATGTCCATTTTGAGAAATGGATATTTAAAATTCTGGAGGCGACAAAGTTTCTCTCAGCACCCCTAGACAGTTTCGCACAGAAGCGGTAGTGCTGTTGCAACGGTCGGATGTGCTGAGTACAGCACACACGGGGTAACGAGAAACACGAGTAATAATTTATGATTAACATTAGGCTGAAAAGAGTTGTTAAACACATCATCACCCTCACCCAAACAAGGAATAAGAAAATTCAAGCAATATGATATATTTATACCTTAGAAACGGGAAGCCCTGGTACATAAGAAGACTATAAGCAAAACAAAGCAAGATGGGACTTTCGACCGGAGAGGTGACCCACTGGAAGCAGAAGTGGTGCTAACATGCCGGCTAGAAAACCGGTGGGGAATGCAGCACTGTCGGCAGCTGAAGGGTAGGGCCGTGGAACCGTCCTGGAGCGGGACAGACGTTACGATATCAGCGGTAGTTGCGGGAAGGGGACAGCGGGAATGTGAGGATAGAGGACCGGTTGTTTTCAACGACACGCAGTTACACTATCTCCATTCTGGATCCGCGCTCAAGAGTGCCTATCTCATTCAAACGGCCCTATCAAATCCCTGATCCGTAACACTTCCCTAATTTATTGTCTTCGATTTTGAGGCTGGCTCACACATTTGAAAAGGACGGTGACGTCGACGTCACACGCTTCAGTTTGAAATGGGATTTTGATAGTGTTTCGCAAAAAACTGCGACCGTCTCTGTAGAATTCCTTGTCGACTGAGTTACGCGTATAAGCCAAAACAAATTTCGGTGTATATACGGTACTAATGATAGAATAAGCTAATAATAAAAAACGTACAAACCTCAACGATTGGTACCCTTGAAAAAAGAATTCCTTTGTTACTTTTCGAGCAAGTCGAATTCCCAGCTCATGGTCAGAATACAAAACCAGTTAATTAAAAGAACGCCGATCACGCTCGAAAGAGAGTTACAAAAGGGGGGAAAGGGAATGTCGACAGGGGCCAAATGTGGAAGCACTTGGGAGGAGGGCGTGGATAATTCCAAACGTTGACCAGCTGGATGCAACACCGTCCGTCAATTCTCCACGTCCGGTTCTTGAGAACAACCGACGTGTTTGGAGGTATGCGGCTGCTCTGACGCTCAATTAGGCAAATCTTTCTAACGTCCCTTTTAAGAGACCGCCCACCGTTCTAATATGTACCGTCCTAACGAGGTCGTCGTGACTTCTTTCGCACGTATCTATTACCTCCAAAGGCCAATTCTCACGAGGTATGCGCTCCCCAGAAACTAAAAAACATCACCCTGTTTCAGTTCCGCGGCTTCTCTTGCCCATTTTGTTCGTTTCTGCAGACTCTGGAGATATTCTTTTACCCATCGTCTCCAGAACACGCCAGCGGGGTAGTGTACTTGTTTCCATCCAACGTGGTATCGTGCCATCAATTCGTCAACGCAAGGCAGCACTGGACAGTCCCTCATCAACAATAACCTATTCGGGGTAAGCGGTTCCAAGTCGTTGCTGTCTGATGTAAGCAGGACAAGAAGTCTATTATTTAATATACGTTCAGCCCGCACGAAGGATGTGCCAAGCTGTTCGTCAGTTAGAGGATTCTCCTTACAGAGAGCAAGAAGAATCCGTCGTAGAGACCTGATCATGCGTTTCCAGGTGCCTCCCCGATGGCTGGCGTGGGTGGGTTAAAATGCCACTGTATCTATAGAGTTAGCATTTGGTCAGACACTCTCTTCTGGTCTCAATTATGTAAGTCCTTTCGGAGTTCCGCTACCGCTCCAACAAAATTGGTTCCATTGTCACTGTAGATGTAAGTAGGACGTGCGCGTCCACTCACGAATCTCATCAGACAGTGGACAAAAGAATTCATGATCAGGCTGGCGGCTATCTCAAGATGAACGGCTCTCGTCTGTTAGCAGCTAAACACTACCATAGCGTTTCTCCGAAGGTCGTCCAGGTTGACCATCAACGGACCAAAATAGTCCACCCCAACGCACTTGAAAGGATACCAACCGACTTCCTTTCTATTTAAGGGAAGAGGGGACATAATCTGCCCCTGAAGTTGTCGAAATTTACTCCTGCAAAATAAACATCTACCGATGACACGTTTGACAGAAGCGGTTCCTTTTAGGATCCAAAATTTTTGACGGATTGCACCTAGAACGTGTACTGTCCCATAATGGCCTTCCAATTCATGAAAGTAATGTGTGAATAATTCCGTCACGGGATGATTGTATGGGAGGATTGACGGGGGTTTCAACGATTCACAAAAATTTGAGTAGTTCAGGCGACCACAAGCGCACATTACTCCTTCAATCAAAACTGGACATAACTTTCTCAGGCCAATATTTCTCACGGACTCTCTTTTCTGGTAATCTGCTTGTGTAAACTGCAGAATATCCAATTCTGCTGAAAAGTGCTTCCTTTGAATAAGCTTTATCAAGTTAATGCTAGCTTGGCGCATTTCAGATACTCGGATAGGACCCAACATCAGCGTCTCCTGAGGTGCCTTGCCAGGGTTGACTCTGACGTACGGCTTGAAACGCAGAATCCAGACCAAAGCCCTTTCTAGTTTCGTCCAAACTGAAAACGCATAACTACTTCGCCTAAACCATCACATTGATTTAATACATGAATTTGGGCTGTTGTCCTCTTGAATTCCAAGTCTTCAGGCTGTCCTAATGGAGGCTGTACAAGCCATTCGCGTTCAAGCTGAACTAAAAATTCCGGACCGACCAACTATCTACGTACCAGCACAAAGTTGCACGTACCTCGAGAAGCAATGTCCGTTGGATTGACGTCCGAACTCACGTATGGAAGCCAATATGCGGATCCCAGGTTCTTGTTGTTAAGAAGATGAAAACTCGATCTCTGGGACAATAGTTTTATTTGTCTGAGCTTTCGGTCTCGTACAGGAGGCCATCGTCAGAGACTGTGAGCATGCGACATCAAATGAGCGGTTTTTGTAGTCAAGCCACGAAGGGGGGATTGATATGAGTGCAGAGGGTGGTATTCGCGATAAGTTTAGTCCCACTCCGTCTCACGGTGGCGTGACTGCGTGTACCCTTGGCTAAAAATTGGATCTCACCTCTTGGCCGCGGGAACGGAGCGCGTGATAGCAGGAGGGGTATGTCAACGTGCCTGTTGATAGAGTTGGTGTCAGACACCCAGGCCTCTAACAGGTCTCGTCCTGTCTTATTGTTGGCCTGCGCCACTATCCGCGTGCCCGCGAAGTTGAATTCGTGGCCTTCCTCCAGGGTGTGAGTGGCGACCTGAGACAACGGACCACCTCTCCTAACCGCCCGTTTGTGCTCCGTTATTCGTGAGCTAAGTCGTCGTCCGGTTTGTCCTGTGTAGTGGCGAGGGCAGTCCAGACATGGGATCTGATAGACGACACCCGATTGTTCTCCCGCGTCTAGGCGATCCTTCATTTACATGATGTTGTTGCGCATGGTCGCTGTCGGACGATGAGCGATACCCACGCCGAGCTCTCCAGCGATACGTTCCATCGCTTCGGACATGTTCTTTATATATGGTAGAGAGTGCCAGAGTGTTGGCGGCTCTCCTCCTTTTGTTCGCCGTGGGTGCGTGCGGAGGCAGTGGCTGACGAAGCTGTTCGGGTATCCATTCCTTGCCAGTTTTTACCCTTTAGAAGAGTGTCCTTACACAGCTGCGTTTATGCGCCATTGGGTGGTTACTTTGGTAGTTCAGAATCTGAGTCGTATGTATGTATGTATGTATGTATATTGAAGGGTTATAGGCAGAGCCCTTGATGACCCTATTTATGTACAGTGCTTTCGCAGATTCATACTCAAAAATAAAATAAAATTGCAGGCATTTAAAATGTGATTGGGTCACAGTTCAATCGTAATCATAAGGTAGTGCATGGGGTCACTGTAAATTGGTGCGGAAGATTGAATATGACAGATTTTACAAAACTGGCTGAGCATAGTCATGCTGTACAAGCCGATTTCTGTCGAAAACTAGACGAGCAAGTTTTCTTTTAAACACACAAACTGTGTCAGCCGTCACCATCTGGCTTGGAAGCGAGTTCCACGGCCTGACAACCCGCTGGCTGAAAGAAAATTTTCGTCGGTCTAAACGTGTTCGCTCATTCCCGACTTTGAATGCATGGCCGCGTAGTTGGTTTGTACGGGCGAACTCAAAGAAGTCCTCTGCCTTTAATGAGCAACCCTGGCCGCGAACAATCCGGAACGTCCAGAGTAGACTGCAGTTTATTTGTCTATAAGAGAGAGAAAATAGGCCAAGCAAATTTAGCCTCTCCTGATAAGATAAATGCTTTAGACCGTCGACCATCTTTGTCGCTCTGCGTTGCACCTGTTCGAGTAAGTTGATATCCTTCCTCATCCATGGTGAAGCTGCTGGCATTCCATACTC
>CACRXP010000035.1:1527778-1538810 GCA_902702965.1 Spirometra erinaceieuropaei | reverse complement strand
GAATAACGGCGAGTCCTTGTAGTTCCTAACAGATCTTCTGAGGGTCATCCTGGCTTTCCCAACTTTATTGTTCAATGATTTGGCAGGTTTTGTTACTATAGCAGGTAATGGAACCTGACTTATTTTTAATGCATTAGTGTCAACTGCCACGGTATCCACCGGAACTGATTTGTCTAGAGTTTCCTCTGGAGACATAACTCGCTTCCTCTTCCTGACTGGCTTTGACTTTTCCGCGCTAGCGCCCTTATTAGTAGGATGTTCGTCGCCGATCGACCGGAAATTTGGCGGATTATTTGGTAATTCTATCTTACTGTGCTTAAGAATAGCCATGATGATGTCCGTCAGTAGGCCTTGCTTCTCTTCTAGCGTCTGGATCCGCTTCTCAAGTTCCTTGCAGCCGACACAGTGACCGACAAGCGCAGAATCCGTCCCGTCTGTCATACAGTTTTCGAGGCCTCTTGGCAGTGCATCGGTTCTTATTTCCTGTCTTATCTCTTCGAGCCTATTGTGCGTAATCTCCCTGGAGTCTAATGATTCCAGCGGCATTTTATCGCAAGAGACTGCTAATGAGTTAAAGACCGTTTTCAGCTGCTCTTCTGTAGTTGATAAACATATCTGACTAGCGCCAAACCGTTCATCGATAGCGCAGTGGCTAACACTGTGGCCTCCGAGACCGCAGGTACCGAGTTCAAATCCCGGTTGCACAACTTTTGTGAACGAGTTTTTTATAACAAATTGGCTCATTGCTGATGATTTTCAAACTCTTCAATCAGTTCTAGAGTAGTGCAGGATGTTTTCAACAATTGTTAGAATGAAGAATTTGCCAATTATGAAGTCGCCTTTCTGTACACCGTGGTGTTGAGTTCGCCGTTGGGTGTGCGTGTGACGAGAACGTCAAGGAAAGGCAGCTGTTCGTCATGCTCTTCTTCCCTTGTGAAATGGGTGTCCGCGAAGATGCCGTTGAGCAGGTCTTGGAAGTCGGCCAGTCTGTTCCTTTAAATTATAACGAACGTGTCGTCTACGTACCGGCGCCAAAATGCACGTTCATAGTGGTCGAAGGGGACTTTTTCCAGTTCCTGCAGGACTAGTTCTGCAACCAGGCTGGATATTGGCGAACCCATCGGCGTTCCTTTGATCGGCTCATATGTTCTGCCATTGAAGGTGAAGAAGGTTTGTTGGCAGAAAGCAAACAGTTGCAGTAAGTGGTCGATTTTTAGGGGTTTGTTCGTCTCGTCGTAATTCTCTTCGAGTCGTTTGCGAAGAACGTCGCGTGCCAGGTCCGGTGGGATGGACGTGAATAATGAGACCACGTCAAAGGACATCATAATCTGCTCCGGTCGGACAACTTTTCCTCGGATGTCGGCCAGGAATTGGGAGGCCGAATTGATGGAGGTCCTTGAGCCTTCTCGGGGAAAGTTAAGTTTTCGGGCCATCCACTTGGAGAGATTGTAAGTGGGGCTGCCGTTCAAGGCAACGATCGGTCGAAGGGGAACATCGGGCGTGTGGATTTTGGGTAATCCATAAAACCGGGCCAATGTCGTGTCCGTTGGTTTCATCTGTCGCCATTCGTCTAGGGATATATCCCTGTTTCGCTTGAGTCGGTTCAGAAGTCCAGTTAGTTGACTAATCATCGATTTGGCTCGCGAGGGAGGCGTGGACTTGTAGGACTGTTGGTCGTCGAGGGGGGCTTGTGCCTTTTCGTTGTAGTCAACGCAGTTCATCACGACGGTTGCTCTTCCTTTGCCGGCTGGCAGCATTATTATATCTTTGTCCATTTTTAATTCCTTCATTGCTTCTATTTCTGCTGGTGACAAATTATTGATGGGCCTGTTCGTCAGCAGTAGGGAGGTGACTTTCTGGCGTACGGTGTGTTTAGCCTCGTCGGTCGCGCTGGTTCTTACCAACATGGCTTCAAGTGCGGCAATAAATTCGGATGGTTTGGCATCTGCCGTATTAAAGTTGGCTTTACGACTCAGCACACTCAGTTCAGTTAAATCACGTTTCCCCCTTGAGAGGTCGCAGACAGATCATGTATAACTGCTAGTCGGTTGGCAACAAATGTGCATAACCTGATTGATTCATTGTGTATATAATAATGGACTATCATAGAATCGGTCTAGAAAGTCATTGTTTGGAAGTACCTATCGGTGCTTGACCGGATGAGATCAGTCACGCGCACAGCCAGAGCAGCAGCTGCCAACTCTAAACGTGGTATAGAGACGGCTTTGAGGGGTGCAACACATGCTTTCGAATAAGCGAATGAACAGTGTGCATCTCCTGTGTCGTTAATAAAGTGAGCATATGCTACTTCCGAGGCATCGCAAAACACGTGCAGTTCGGCACCCATCGGATCGCTGATATCTTTTGGTTTTGGACAAAGTGCAGGAGGCGTCAAGGCGCGCAGCTCAATTTCAAAGATAAGTGAAGCTCTGCATTTATCTGGATATTCTTAAGTAATTAATGTCTGTTTTTTACTTGAGTCCGTTTTAAAAGTCGCCTTTCTATATAAGGTAAAATTTTTTCCCAGTATGTTTGACAGTCTGGCAAACTAGTCGTATTTTGTAAAAAATCCATTGTAGTGAATCTTTTCCCTACTACCGCTTTCTAGTTTCGTAGATAAAAAACAGTAATACTTGCTACTCAGTGCGCGTTTCCGTACGTCGGCAACGTTTTGATCCTCCTTTGTAACGAAAAACTTTTTTGTCAGTAATGCCCCGCAGAGCACGTGCTAAAAGGCGAAAGCTTGCGGCCTCCCCACCGTCTCTGGGTGCTAAAATCGTGACTGAAGACATGGCAGACGCCAGCGTATGTTCTTCGCCGTCTGCAGATCTGATTAACTCACAAATCCGTTTAGTACATGTAGAACCTCTCGACCCTTCAGTCGTCCAAAAATACGCCTCTGCTAGTCGTAGCAGGCCATCAGCCGGCGAAATAATCGATCAGCTGATTTATGGAGACATAAACAGCACTTCTGAAAAAGTGCTTGAACAAGCTTTTAAACTTATTGGGGTAATAAGTTCGGAAACTGAGGAACGAATTAAACGCAAGCATAATTTCGTACTGCGAAACATTCCGAGCCACTTATCTGCTATGGAGGGAGCGCATTTGATCCTACAAAGTTGTGGCTTGAGTTTTAGTGTCGCACAAGCTAAGCGACTTCGCTCGCTTAGCCGTAATGCGCCGATACTAGTTACCCTTTTCTCCATGAAAGAAGTCGATTTTATCTTGTCGAGTAGGGAGATGACTAGAGACTTCTGCCGTAAATGGCGCTGCTGCGTTTCGCCAGACCTCACACCCCTGCAGCGAAGACTGAATAAACTTAAATCGGCAAAAACCAACACCAAGATAATTGTCGAAAGTTGTTGTGGTCGACGAGATAAAGATTCCAATCAACAGTCAGGGAAGACGGTTTGAGTTGGACAAACTTTACAGCTTGGAAAGCGTGCACACAAAGGCTGTGTGGGCAGTCGCCGCAAGTGTGCTCTCCAGACAAGTTGTTGTCTGTGTCCGCCTTCGAGGTGTTGTCAGCGCGTGTGTGCGCCCTTCGTTGTCTCAATCTCGCCAGCCAATCAGAGTGGGGGCAGCGTTGATTGGCTTCGAGCACTCGCGCATCCCATCAGCGCATCAGCAAGGAGTGTGAGGCGGACAGGAGGGCAGCGTGACAAGGACGGAAAGCGAGGAGACGCGAACTGCTACAGTACCCCCCGGCTAGACCGAAGGTGGCGCGTAGCGATACCGAAGGAACTGTTGATGTCTAAAAAACATGAGTAACGAAACGGTCAGGAAAGTGAACATGGCGTCCACTACGGGTGATATATACAGGGGGCACAGGATTAGAGTGAGTATGGCTCGCGGTTACAGTGTTGTTTGTTGATGAAGGGGTAGTTGCAGTTGGGAGTTGTGGACATGAGGGCAGAGGAAGTATACGGGACGGTGGAATAGAGGGTCGGGGAGGCGGAGCAGGGGGTAGGGGACCACAGGGCTCATCCGGAGGAGTGTCCGGGAAGGCAGCTTTGAGACGGTCCACGCTCACGACCTCCTCGCGAGTGCCGCGTTGGATGCGGAAGTTCTTCGTCCCACGAGAGATAACTCGGAAGGGGCCGTCGTAGGGTGGTTCCAGGGGCCGGCGGACTCGATCACATCGGAGATAGACGTGAGAGCATGTCGCCAAATCTTTCTCGAGGTAAGATTCGGAGACGGATTGCCTGGGCGGAACCGGAGAAAGTGTCCGCAGGAATTGGCGGAGGCGATGCAGGAGGTTGGTGGGATCCTCAACTGCAACTCGCGGGGTTGGCGAGATCATCTGACCGGGAAGTCGGACGGTGGCACCGAACACGAGTTCAGCGGCAGAACAATCAAGGTCCGACTTGAGGGAGGAGCGAATGCCCAAGAGGACTAGGGGGAGGTGGTCTGTCCAGTTCTCCGGATCGTCTGCGGCGCGTAGGGAGGCCTTCAGCTGACGGTGAAACCGCTCGACCATCCCGTTGGCTGCCGGATGATAGGCTGTAGTGCGGATGCGAGTACAGCCTAAAAAGGAGAGTAAAGACTGGAAGAGGTGAGATTCAAATTGGGCACCACGGTCAGTCGTGATAATGGAGGAAGCACCGAAAATGGCAACCCAACGACTGAGGAAAGCCTTGACGACCGTTGGAGCTGCGACATCAGGCAGCGGAATAGCTTCCGGCCACCGGGTGAATCGATCCACGCAGGTAAGGAGATAGGAGCAGCCATTGGACAGAGGCAGGGGGCCCACGATGTCCAGGTGGATATGACTGAACCGTGCGTCCGGAGTAGGGAAGGTGCCAATGGGAGTTTTGTTGTGCCGTCGGACCTTATTCCGTTGACAGCCGAGACACGCCCGTGTCCATGCTTTCAGGTCCTTGTGCATTCCAGGCCAGACGAAGCGGTCGGAAACCAGCTTGTCGGTTGCTCGACTCCCAGGGTGAGACAGATTGTGCAGGGAGGAGAAAACTTTGCGGCGGAGAGATGGTGGCACAAACGGACGATGGGAAGGGGTGGATACGTCGCATAAAATGGTGCCGTTGCCAGTCGTCAGTGGTAGTTCCTGAAGTTTGAGTCCGGAAACATCCTCATCACAGGGTGGACCGACACGGCGTTGTTCAGCGGCCATCTCAGCGAGGTCTATCCCGGGTGAAAGCTGAAGATGAGCAATAGAGCGCCTGGACAGAGCGTCAGCCACCTCACTCCTTGACCCGTCAAAATGGCGGATGTCTGAAGTGAACTGCGAAATGTAGTCCAGGTGACGGATCTCCCGGGGGCTTAGCTTGTCAGAGTGGGAATGTATTGCAAACGTGAGTGGCTTATGATCAGTGAAAATTGTGAACTCTCGACCTTCGAGTAAGTGCCGGAAGTGCCTTACGGCAAGATAAGCGGCGAGAAGTTCACGTCCGAACGTGCTGTAGCGGGTTTCGGCCTTGGATAGTTTCTTGGAGAAGAAAGCCAAAGGCACGGTAGAATCCGGCAGACTTTGTTGAAGAACCGCGCCAACAGCAACATTGGAGGCATCGACCATCAAAGATATGGGTGCATCAGCGTGAAAGTGAGTCAGGAGGTTGGCATCAGCCAGAAGGGCTTTTACCTGCTCAAATGACGTGAGTGCGGCTGATGTAAGTTCAAAGGTGCGCTTTGAACCAGAGAGGAGACTGGTCAGAGGTAGGATGGTGTCGGCACAGTTTGGGAGAAACCGGCGATAAAAGTTCACCATACCAAGAAACCGTTGCAACTGACGCTTCGAGGTAGGGGGTGGAAAGACCCGAATGGCGGCAACCTTTGAGGGAAGAGGTCGAATGCCGTGGGAGTCGACTAGATGACCGAGAAATTCTAGGGAGGGCACACCGAGGACGCACTTTGACGGGTTGAGAACGATGCCAAATTGTTGAAGGCGGTCAAACACCGTTGCCAGATGCTCCATGTGTTCTTCAGTGGTAGAGCTGGCTACCAGAAGGTCGTCGATATAGGCCTAGACAAATGGTAAGCCGCGAAGCACTCTGTCTACGAACCTTTGGAAGGTCTGGGAGGCGTTGCGAAGTCCAAACGGCATGCGCAGGAACTCAAAGAGGCCGAAGGGGGTGGTAACGGCCGTCTTCGAAACGTCCTCTGGGGCTATGGGAATTTGGTGGACAGCACGGACCAGATCGATCTTCGAGAATACAGACTTGCCGAATAGGGCACCGGCAAAATCCTGAAGATGTGGGACAGGGTAGCGGTCCGGGACAGTAACGTTGTTCAGGGCTCTATAATCACCGCAGGGGCGCCAGTCACCAGTGGCGGCTTTTGGAACCAGGTGGAGGGGTGAGGCCCATGGGCTTTCAGACTGGCGGATGATGCCCATTTGAAGCATGTGCTCGAATTCGGCCTTGGCGGCAGCAAGACGTGTAGGCGCGAGACGGCGGGGGCGAGAAAACACGGGAGGGCCGGTGGTCCGTATGTGGTGAACAACGTCATGTGGTGGAATAGAAACGTTGAAGTTGGGGCGAGTGAGGCCGGGGTATTTGGCGAGGAGTTGCCGAAATGGATTCTCGGGTTCAGGGTCCAAGACGGCATGATGACGGGAGGTGTCGGAGGAAGAGATACCCCGGACAGTGAGGTTGGTGGTCTTGTCGCGTAGACGTGACTGACGGCAGTCGACCAGAAGATCGAAAGCGGCGAGAAAATCTGCACCGAGAATTGCACAGGGGATGTCAACAATGACGAAGACCCAAGGGAAGAGACGCCGGAGACCGATATCCAGAGAGAGGGAGCAGGTGCCAAATGTGGTAATCGGCGATGTGTTGACGGCCTGTAGGAAAAGACCGGGATTGGGACACCGACGATCAGCTGGTGTGGGTGGAATGACACTTAAGTGGGCACCAGTGTCAACCAAGAAACGTCTGCCACTCCTGGTGTCGCGGACGTAAAATGTGCGACCAGGGTTAGAGCTATCGGAAAGATTGCTTGCACTGACCTTCCGGCTGACCGGTTTCACCCGTTTTTTCTGCTTGAAAGTGAAGGAGCAAGGAGAGATGCAGCGACGGGCTTTAGCACCGAAAGTAGTGTGGTACCAGCAAGTGGCAGCTGCGTTTGGACTGGCTGAATGAGAAGACTGGACATGCGGGGTGGACGGCTGCGGTTGGCTCCGAGATGAGGCAGAAACTGCGGGCTTCTGGAGAGCGGCTATATCATCGGTCAGCTTGTTGAGCTCGATCTCTAACTGCGAAATGGGAGACGCAGGAGGAGCTGAGGGAGTTGAGAGTGCTGAAATAGACGGCTTGGAAAAATCGTGCATCTCCATAAGCCAATCAGCCATCTGATTAAGTTGCGTGGCCGAAAGAATGCCCGAGGCGGGTGCCAAAATATGCTGCACCTCCGGTGGAAGGTTGTCCATGATCAACACCTGACTTATTCGTAGATTAGGGAGAGGGATTGCTGTTCGCAAGGGGTCACCAAGTGTCGAAAGTTGTTGTGGTCGACGATATAAAGATTCCAATCAACAGTCAGGGAAGACGGTTTGAGTTGGACAAACTTTACAGCTTGGAAAGCGTGCACACAAAGGCTGTGTGGGCAGTCGCCGCAAGTGTGCTCTCCAGACAAGTTGTTGTCTGTGTCCGCCTTCGAGGTGTTGTCAGCGCGTGTGTGCGCCCTTCGTTGTCTCAATCGCGCCAGCCATTCAGAGTGGGGCCAGCGTTGATTGGCTTCGAGCACTCGCGCATCCTATCAGCGCATCGACAAGGAGTGTGAGGCGGACAGGAGGGCAGCGTGACAAGGACGGAAAGCGAGGAGACGCGAACTGCTACATAATGACACCTACTGTCAGTCTGAATATGTCCTCTACAACACCTGTGGCATCTGCAAGTCACGGCATAGTCAATTCCGTAGGGGGTTCGACTACTTTTAATGCTGACCTTTTTAAACACACCACCACGCCTGGTATAAACACGCCGCTATCGACTCCCTCAGCAACCCCTAGTAAGCCTAAGCATGTATCTAAGTCAAAGGCAAATCCAATTGCTGTCTCAGCCACTCGGACACCCAATAAATCCAGCACCAGTATAAAATGTTTTCCTCCACAATCGGCGAACAGTGCCTCAAATACCCCGACTCAAAACGTAGCGGGTTCGCAACTGCCCCCCAGCCCTCATATCAAGGCAGTTAGGCCGAATATGCCGATTTTCCCACCGTTTAATAGACCTCTTGTTCCAATGGAAACAATGCGTCCCCCAACCCCTAACTTGTTTCCTCCACGGCCGTTTTACCAATTTATTCCTCATGATAATGTCCATACTGAATCAGTTAATTCACCCGATCCTCAGTTTCGTCCCGGCGGGAATACGTTGCAGTATCTGCCCCGCGGATTTCCAGCTGAAAATAAGTTAGCTAACAATAGTTACCAGTTTACCTGCCCGTCATTCCCTCCCCCAAGTCCTACCCCTTTTTATCCACGTCAGAATTTTTCCATGCCACAAAATTTTTTGCAGAACCAGATGGTTGCATCCGGACCGTTTGCTCCATGGGCGACCCAGAACTGGACGATGTAGCCCACCTCCCTCAAAAACTAACAGCCTTTCCCTTCAAACTTTTTGTTTTAAATGCCAGATCCTTGCTTAATAAGATGCCTTTGCTTCAGACTCAGGTGTTCGTCCATTGTCCTGATATTGTTTTAGTAACTGAAACGTGGGGATCAGCCTCAGTAGCTGACTCCGAACTCTCGCTTCTAGGCTAAAATTGCATTCGAAATGATCGCCAAGATAGCTGTGGTGGGGGGCAGCTGCGTCTACGTTAACCAAACACTTACATTTTTGCCGTTTGACCTCCCGCGCTTTTCAGCAGTAGAAGGCAGCTGCTGGCTCCAGGTTGCACTAAAAAATAAGTTCTTCTTACTCACTGGCTGCGTCTATCGCCCTCCCAACGCCAATGACACTTTTGATCGCTTACTCTCACAGGCATTTCATGCTGCGGCCGACTTAAGTTTTAAGTATCAACTGGTTGCGGGTGACTTTAATCTCCCTGAAGTCCGATGGTCTCCGCCTTCAGGCCCCAGAAGGTTCGATGACTTTCTTGAGGCTGTGGATGTCGGGATGTGGACTCAGGTTGTTGATTTTCCCACCCGAGGCTCAAGTATACTTGACTTAATTTTCTATAGAGGCTGCTTGCCATCGTCAGTGTCATCCCTAGGCCCACTCGGGGGCTCGGACCATGACATAGCTGTTTCAACGTTGGAATTCGAGGCTGACGAAATGTCGTCCCAAAAGTATAACTTTTTCGCGATTTCCGATCAACTCGCTCAACCGAATTATTAACACACCTTAATTCCTACGACTGGACTGAGTTCTTCCTTAGTTCGGATGTAAATGTTTGCACTGCAAAACTGTCCGAAATTTTGGATCCGCTTATTTCTCGTTTTGTCCCCCGTAAGAAAATTATTAATGTTGGGGATGAGATTTGCCTACCTTTACCCTTTCGTCGCAGATTGCGCAGGCTTTATCGTCGTTTCCATCTGCAGAGCGATGTTTCTGTTCTGCCTTTGATTTGTGATATTTTTGATCGAGCTAAGAGATTGTATGAAGAAAAACAGCTAGCCGAAGAGGTCCACTTTACCGAAAACCATTCGTTAGGTGTCTCGAAACTTTTCTCTAGAAGAATACGAACTCAGAGAAAGACGCAGTATCGGTCTCATTCCCGAACACTCAGATTCTTGACTTCGAGAAGGGTCCTCCTGGGATTAAGTGGTAGATTAAGTGGTACCTCTTAATTATATCATTAGAATCCCCTGTTTTGAATTGGTTTCTAAATCCATCGCTATCCTTCCCCCCCCCCATAGCGACAATTTTCGCGGTTTTTGATGTCTTCTCCCGCATTCCGACCTCATGCGGTCTGTCAACACTCACGGCGGAACCCTCAGTCTTCACTGTTTACTAGTAGTTCGGTCGTACCTCCCTTCCTCACTGCTCGGCTGAGCTCGAAGCGTGCTGTGGCCGATCGCATCTCGGTTCCTCTCGTCTGGCCTCTTTGACGCGGCGTACCAATCCGGCCCAGACGATCTCAATTGTAAATCCCGTATACAATGCCATTTGCAAGCCAGTCCTGTCTGACCCACATTCGTACCCATCAAGGCGGTCATTTATTGATACCCTGACGATGACCGACAACATTCCGTTATATACCGTCACCTACAGGCCAGTCCTGGTCGCTTTTTTCTGTTATTATTTTTAAAGAGGGTTTTTTTCTCCTGCAAAATTAATCCAATCATTTTTACTTTTTCTAAGGAGTTTTTTTTCACCCCTCAATCATCATGTTTCTCAATGGACTTCTAATTTAGAAACTAGGAATTGCATTTTGTAAAGATTCGGCCTACCTCGTCTAAAACTCGCATGCAAATTTATTTTAACTTGCTTTGATGGGACCCCGACGGGTCTTTAATAAAAATTATCTATCTATCTATCCTTCGACACGATCTCGGAAATCCCATAGTTGATGCCCAGTTAACCGCGGATAGCTTCAATGATTTCCTGTCCAAAACGTTCATTGAAGACTCGACCACTCCGCTTCCGACCATCCAGCCATCGACCGGGGCAGTTCTAGAAACTATAACTTTCACTCTGTGGGATTTGACTGTTGCGATTCGGCGTTTTCGTCAATCTTATAGTCCAGGCCCTGATGGTGTCCCAGTAAGCATTTTAAAAGCCGCTGCAAACACGATCTTCCCATCCCTCTTATGCAAGATATTTAATCTTGCTCTTGAAAGTGAAACTTACCCTACCTTGTGGAAGGAATCACACATTTTGCCCATTCCTAAGCACGGCAAATCTACATCATTTGATGACTTTCGGCCAATAAACACCCTCCCCGCAGTTGCGAAGATCTTAGAGACATTGATCAAGGATAAGATAATGCGTCACTTAACAGCGAATAACTTACTGAGTGCTGCTCAGCATGGATTCCTCAAAGCTCGATCTTGTGACATCTGTCAACTCTCTTTCTTTGACTATGTTCTCCAATCTAGGGACCATGGTTTTGCTCTTTACACAGTATATTT
>CACRXP010000035.1:1504358-1527704 GCA_902702965.1 Spirometra erinaceieuropaei | reverse complement strand
CCAAACCACAAAAACCACCATCAACTATATTTTTATGCCTTAAGCTCAGGAGTTTTTTTTCACTGCTGGTCGGATTTGTGTTTAATCGCTTCCCTTGACAATGCCTGTAAACTGGCATTAAATAAAAATTTATTTATTTATCGGGCTAACTGATAAGTCCTCGGGCTCCGTAAACTAGAGATCCAGTTTTCTTAAGGAGAGCTCTCGATGCCAGATAGTTGTTCATCCCAATTCCGTCCGTTTTTGCGTATGAATTGCAATAAACACTTCCCTGGTGTCTGCCGGGACGAAGCAAAGCCCAGAGGGTCACAAAGTGAGGACAAACAAGACAAAATACCCCTACGAGTGGACGGTTTTGCGGGCATATTGAAACTTATCATCAGAATATCGGAATGTGTATCCCACTGCAACCCCAAAGTTCGTTCAATAGGTAGGAAATTGATGGCAATATCTCGCATACCAGAAGAATGTTCAGTTGCGCTAACGACCAAGAGGATACGTCGGTCATTAGAAGCCCAGTTCCGCATTCCAAAGCCGTCTTGAGAGAGAAGTTTACAAATTTCGTCCACAAAACGTTTGGCGGGATCGACATCACATAACGAGACTAGAAAATCATCAACGTATATTCTCTGATTAATCGCTCTGCAAATTGATTAAGAGTAAAATGAACCGATATCTTCTACTGTTTTTTGTAGCACAAAGGTGGCACAAAAGGGCGAAGAAGTCAATCCAAATGGGTGAAATGTCCACTGAAACTCAACTGACTCTCCTTCAAGCTCGTAATTTTCCCGTCACAAACATTTCAGAGCAGGTCGATAAATCGGGTCCACTTTCACTTGCAGGAACATTTCCTCTATACCCCTGCCACTTCAGTACGCTCAAGTTGGAAATCCAACAACACACTAACTGAGCGTTTAAGTCAGGTCTTTTGTATAGATTGTCATTCAGAGACACGCAGTTTTTAGCGGCAAATGGTTCCCTTTTGCCATTCAGACGTTGGTCGAGTACCCAATGAGCTTCCGCGATATCATTCCCAATGCAAAGGCAACCTCGCAATCAGTGAGTTCGTCGAACATTATACCGCTCAGGTGTGGCCACGAAGGGACTATCCTTTTAATTGTCGATTCTGCACGGAGTGACAAGTCTTCAACCACCATAGCCCTTTCAATCTCAACTGACTCGGTTCCATTCATGGACAGCACCCTTAGGCTTCTGACTTCCGAGTTGCATTTGATTGAACCGCATAAGGTGTTTATTGTCAGTGCTGTTGGCATTGTGAACACTCCATTGCCGACGAGAAGCTTTCGTTTAATCATAGTGACATTCGAACCACTGTTCAAAAATGCGTAAGTTTCGACGTTTCCTCTCGGAGTTGCCAACTTGGCAGGAATAACTCCCAGTCGTGATGGTACGTACGTAATTCCAGTCAAGGCACAAAGCCCTTCCTGTGCTGAAGGGAGACTGACAGTGCCCAAGGGGCGCTATAATAAACCTATTCTATTCTTTTCCATTCTATGTAATGTTCGTTGTTTATTTTCCGATGACATTACATGCAAAAACGTGTGATATCGCTTTTGCACCCGGACTGATCATAAAGTTCTCTGGAGCTGCACACCTTGGCAAATGCGTATTACCAAAACAAACAATACACGCTTTGTTTTCCCGCAGACAATTCCACCGATCTGCAACATCCATAGAAAGTAAACGTGAGTAATTTGTCACTCCATGGACATAAGAACATATGTAACATGGTCGTCGATCTGGTTCGACACTCGAAATGGCAAAATTGCCAGGGTTCTCCCGTTTTTGATGTTGGGCTGTGACAGTAAAAGGCAGTTGAGAGAGCTTGACATCCCCATCTCGAGATATTTGTCCGAAACTACTTCTTGCTATCCCGGCTCGAGTATTTATGAATTCCGTGAGGTTTGCAAAGTCCGATTCTTTACCATTCATAGATATTTTGTCAGCAACTTCTGCCCACTGGATTTGCATAAAAAACGGCTAAAAGCGCACTTTTCGCACTAGGGCATTCAGCGATTTTAAGTCAGACACGTAGTTCATTTGCGTGAGCGCTATTTCACAACTTCTCATCTTTATGCACAAATTTGAAAGTGCCTTTGCGGTCTGATTGACTTGGCGTGCCTGTCTGAAGACACCGTCCAGAAGGGCATTAGAAACTACACGTGGTTGGCCAAATAAGCTGCTTAATATTTCCCGTGCTCTTGAATAAGCCAACGGTGAGGGCAGCATGACGCATTCTTCTATTGCCTCTCTCGCATCACCTCTGCAATAGTGAATCAAGTACAGAAGCCTCTGTCCAGCATCTTCTTCTTTGCTCTCCAAGTACACTTCAAACTGTTGTATAAATTTCCAATAATGAATGGGGTTGCCATCAAACCAGGGCAACTCAAATTTGAGTAGTTCTAAACTGGCATCTGGCAGGTTCATAGCACTTGGTTTGGATATATCAACATTCACACGTTGTCAGGGATTACTCCCTTCAGGAGAAATTTCATTCAATGTGCATTTTTTCAAATATCCCGAGACATGCGCGACGAAATCCACGGGTTGACGATTGTCATCGGACATCTCTTTCTCGGTCTCTACCTCTATCCTAGCAAGCTCGGTCCTTCTCTGCGCATCAAAAATAGCTTGTTGGAGTTTGACCTCTCGTTTAACTCGTCTCTTTGTTATTTCGGCTATTCCTAAGGCTTTATAACTGTTTTACGGGAACTGCGACTACGAACTGAAACGTTCTTACAAGAGCCGGACTGGACGCCTTTCTTCGGCTGTCCTTGTCCCTCAAAGGCACCTAGTTTGTCTGTTCCGAGAGACTGTTCCGTACCGTCCGATTCATCCTTCATGGAACGCGTCTACATTTGATGAAAGTAATTTCCTCGAATATATGGTACGATGTTCAGTACTGTGGAATTCTTGGTAAATTGAGTTACGCGTATAAGCCAAAACAAATTTCGGTGTATATACGGTACTATTGATAGAATAAGGTAATAATAAAAAACGTACAAACCTCAACAATGGATACCCCAGATAAAGAATTCCTTTGTGACTGTTCGAGCAAACCGAATTCCCAGCTCAAGGCCAGCATACAAAAACTAGTTAATTAAAAGAACGCCAATCAAGCTCGAAAGAGGGTTACAAAAGGGAGGAAGGGGAATGTCGACAGAGGCCAAGTGTGAAAGCCCTTTGAGGAGGGTGTGGAGAATTCCAAACTTTGACCAGCTGGATAAACAGTCACCGATGATAGGCTCGAGTAAGAATACGAAACGTCCTCCCAATTAACTTTTTTCCAGCGATCTCATCTAGTTTTCCTCAAGTGTCTTACATAGGCGTTCAATTCGAAAAATTGTTTGAGGCTGGAACAAGAAGCAAACTATCGACATGGACCACAGAGTACCATATTGAGATGTCACAAATCTTATGTCATAAATCGGGATTTAGTCCTTTGACCATTTCTCTTCCTGGCATACATCAAAGACTGTACCGTCAAGCTCCGTTGCAGTGCCATCATGTTTGTCAAGAACGTTGAACTCGCGGGGCACCAAGTCTAGCGCAGATAGTCAAATATTCAAAATAGTCTTAAATGAATTAGCAGTTGGTCTTGTCGGTGGCTTTTAGCATTTGCGTTGTTAATTATTTGGTTAAAAACCCCGCACTTGAAGGTAACACGAAGAAGACCTTTCTTTTTAATGCGTTCTTGATGGATAACCGCACTCACGTGTTGAACAGCAGAAAGACCTATGTGTTCTAGTTAATTCCTCCCTCACACCGTCGTCTCAGGGATGATAGGCAACTTAATATGCGACACAAACGTACTTTGCTTTGAAATGAGCGCTATTGCAAATAATTCAAATACTGCTCGGCAAAACGTACGGGACTTTTGTTTGGTCCAATTTGAAATGTGCACTTACGATATTGTGCCTGTGACTCAAGGAAGGTTGTAAATTATTCGAGTTGCCTCACTTTAAGACCACGAAAATTGTGAAAGATCTCGGCAAGTTACCACAGGAAACCAGGCTGAGTAAAATTAACTCGGTTCCAATAGATTGGGGGCAAATGTGCGACCACGCCATTCAGACCAACAAGATTGTCGGAGGCCGTGCATGCGTCCCACAGTTTGACATGGTTGGAACAGGCAGCCTGAGTAGTCACAAATTTCAGCTGCAGGGGAAGTTTACCCACTCCGATATCCGCCAGAAAGTCTTCTCGCAGATGGTTGCTGAAACATGGAATTAGTTTACTGCTAAGATGCTGTATTTGGACATTGCTCGCACACCTAAATGAAAAAAATGATACACATATGCTAAGAAACTACTGTGTGAATATTTGCGATTCTGTCATCGACAACAGCCTATGCCTCCCTCAGTGACGTCACATTTGTCAAAAGCATGAAAGGCATGATGCCGTAGTACCAGCGTTCATCGTCCCGTCTTCAGGGGTCGTTTCGCCTGATCATTCGGACTGCTTTGCTGTAGAAGCTATGAGTAATGGTTCTTCAATTGATCGATCGGATTGATTGATAGACATTCGCTTGCACAATCGCATAGGCAATCAGTCGCCAGATAACGATGGGAAGTAATATGGTTTATTGAGAAATGTAGATATGATAACTATGAGCATCTGGATTACAGCGTAGATAAGATTCTCAACGAGAGGGGTCTCTCGGAAAATACATTCCGGATGAACGCTTGGGCGAATCACAGGGGGCATAGAACTGGAATCCGTTACAGGAGGTGGCACACTGTCTTCAACAGTCCACTCTGAAATCCTATGAACACTGGCACTGTTCCGTATCTCTTTCGGAAATCACTTTAGTTAAACAAAGAGAGTCAATTTGGCCTTGCCCTTCAAAATCCTTCTTTTTTACGATTCTACTTTGCAAACCAAGTGCGAAAGCTTTGTTTTCTGCATAAAGGGACTTAATGTAATAAGCATTAAAAAGTAGGAGTCCAGGTCTTATAAATTTGAAGCACGCCTTAATACTCAATTCTGTGTGAGCGGGTCGCATCTTCATATGATGAAGTGGGGATGGGCGATATATTCAGTTAGTTGACGAGGCCAAAAAACAGCCTGAAAAACAAAGCTGACATCTGTTCATGGAGATGGGGTTATTGGCAGTACAGTATTTAATCGAACCTCCGGAAAGGCTGTACACAAAAGGAGATGGGGTCAGTCAAACGGACATAGATCAAGCTAACACGCATGGAAGATCATTATTCAAGATGAGGGTGTGGGGCTCAAAGATGTCCATTAACAGATGAACTGGATTTTCCGGCAGACGGCCTTATCTCCAGGGGTATGGTGCAGGACCTTTTGTTAAGGAGTTGCTGGATCTTCGCTTCTCTGTTACTTTTGATTTCAGCCCTGTGAGAAGGAATAGAGAAATTTAAAAGACTCGCCATTAGGGCAGTTGGATTTGGTTTTGCCGGGCATTTCCATCGGATGCTCATTCGTCTGAGTTAACTGTGCAGTCGAGAGTGAGAGTCAGAAGTGGGTAACGAATGCGTGGTAGTTTTTGTATATCGTTAACTGCCATTGATTGAATGTACCAACGACCAGAACTGAGGTATTCTAACATCCAAAGTAAGCAAGCAGTGGACGAAGCGCAGGGACCGATGGTGGTTATTCTATCGAACATAGATCCGGTGAGGCCTGATTGGTGGGATAATGTTACTACTTTCATGCGGTAAGCAGTTCATCAAGAGGAAAGTTTTGACATTAATGAGAGTCATCCACAGTCGTCGTCAAATTGTTTTTTATTTAAGACCTTTGGGGTCCTATCATAGTAGGTAGCTGACGGTTCAAGAGCCTGGGCAAGGTTTTTCTACGAACAACCGGCGTTCCGCTGTCGCCGCGCCCTACACCGGGTAACTTGAGACGCGGCCATCAAACTATTTATGTGTTAGGGATATGTAGAAGCAATAATCCCAGCAGAGATAGACTGGCACATAGTCACCAAGATCCGTCGAGGATATCTGGGCTTCAAAGGAAATTCGCATCGAAAAGGAAGGAGGTTCAGTAATTTCTGAATCTGTTATACACAGCTCGCATGGAAGGGCTAAATTTCCTCACATTGGTCCCGAGAGCGCAGTGCCATATCTTGCCAGAAATTTTCGGCAAATTTCAAGGATCTGTCTTGTACATGTTGACACTTCGTTCAGTATGTAATATAAACATTTTCATAGGCATACTCATACGCTGGCTAATTTGCATGCGAACGGGCGATTTATGCCGGTGATATTCGTGCAACGCACCGACCATCAGATGAACGGGCTAGATAAAGGATTACTTGGTGGAATTTTGCATAAAGGTTTCAAAGAACAGCCTAGTTTGCATGATTAATAGTGCGGAAATTTTTAAAGTAAGTCCTAATTTGCATAGGAAATCTATTATATACATTTGGCTGATTCCATGCAATGTGGTGAATAATTATCCAATGTCGTACATTGCTTGGTAGGGAGTGGGGTCACTTAACGACATAAGTATAAAAACAGAAAGAAAAAATAAAATTTCCCTCTTCATACTTTTTTTTACCTGTTTGTGCTCTGCTAAATGTTTTCGGGAATAATGCTTGCACAACCCATGAATTTCCATTTTACCATTCTGTTTAAATTGCAGTTACTCTTTTCCTAAATGTCTGCGAAAGTTTACCATCGATGTTGTGGCTTTCTCTTAATTGATTATTGTCTTGCATGAGCAAAGAGTCCCACATTACTGCTTGCTACCGTTCCAAAACCCACCCGCCTCTGAATATTTTGTTGGGTCCCGCAGTCTGTGTGCCGGATGTGACGCTCTCTCGTATCTTTGGGGAAATAGATCGCGCATTCGAACAACCGAAAAGTTACAAGCGAAGCTCACAAGCCAGAAGTTTCCATAATTGACAACGGCGAGTTTAGAGCCAACCGCAAGTTGAGCATGCCCACTTTCTTTTAATCAGCCTCAGTTTTGGGCGCGCTCTTTACGAGTTGTGTTCTGGGCACGTTGGCCTTCGAGTCCTAAGTGATATTGTGGTTTAGCACTCCACAATGACGAACACAAAGGGTCATCGGCGCGGTACGCGTTACATGTTTGCGCGTAAGTTCCGCAGGCATGGAACTTTACCGACGGGGGTTTATATGCGCGTTTATAAGCGCGGGGACATCGTGGATGTCGTTGGTGATGGTGGCGTTCAGAAGGGCATGCCGCATAAGTCTTACCACGGTAAAACTGGTCGCGTGTTTAACGTTACAAAGCACGCTGTCGGTGTAATCGTGAACAAGCGTGTCGGGTAAGTGGTTCCTCCCACGTTTCGTTTCATTATGTAGTAATCGCATTATTCCGAAGCGAATTAATGTGAGGATTGAGCACGTCCGGCCCAGCAAATGCCGTGTGGAGTTCCTTAATCGTGTTAAGGAGAACGACAGAAGACGCAAAGAGGCTAAAGAGAAGGGGATTCGATGCACCCTCAAGCGAAAGGTATGATCATTTCCCGCATTAATTTATCCTACAGCCCAAACTTCCACGGCGCGCTCATCTTGTTCTGACAAAGAAAAGGCCAGTCGTAGACCTTCATCCTTTGCCATATGAGTTGATTGCGTAATTAAACTTGTGCAGGCGGACACCAGCTCTTGACTTTATCACTTGATCCTTGGTTAGCCGCGATTGTGTCGTGCTTTTTTTTTCTAAAGAGGTTTTTGGATGCCGCGAGCTTTTTGCTGCGTAAGAATATCAAACCGGGTGCTGCGTCGCTAAAGTGGTGACGGGCTTGCCCCGTGTTCGGCATCCGTTTTAGTATGGAAGGAATTTCAAGGATAAGGGATGCCGGAGTGACCATTTCTGGCTAGTTGGCTGCTGGTCACTCGCACCCCTAACGTTAATGACCCAAGGTCCCCACATAGCCTTTAAAGTTCGGGAGTTAAAGTCACGCGATCTGCTATTGGACTGCGGACTCGTCCGCTGAACGTTGCACTTTACTGATGACATCTTTCGCCGTGTGGCCTCCCCTGACGGCTCTAGATCGACACTATAGGGCAAGGTGACGCTGGCGTCTTTCATCCGACAATCCTTCTGGTTGGCGTCATTCCTAGGATAATACTCCCGTGTCCTCCGGCTTCTTAACTTGGTTCGTTTTTTCTTATTGTAATCACTCGGCTAAACTGCGTTAGCGTTCACCACGCCTGTGACCCGATATCGGGTCTGTAATTGGTGATCTTACTTACTTGATACGGCTGCGATCATGCCTGATCTAGCCGGCCCCGGTGATGTTCCGAACTGTACCTCTCCACGCGTGACGATCTGCGGCAGCAGATCTAGACAGCTCAACCCATTCCCTTCGCCAACGACGGAGACCGAATACCGAAGGTCCAAGAACCACCTCCAGGTCTTGACGAACTGTGTCGAACCAGGTTTTGTACTGATCCCCTCGTCGACGCCTCCGATAGGGTAGCGGTGGCGGATCGAGGGCAGTAACACTGAGCTCCTGAGGTGGACGACGAAGAACATGCCCGAACCACCTCAGTCGTCTTTCTTGGGTGGCCTGAGTTATCCTTGCGATGTTGTCGCAGCGAACGCGGACTGTCTCATTTGAGACGCAATCGGTTAACTTCGCTCGAAGGATGGTCCTCAAGCAGTCGTGGTCAAATACCTCCAGTTTTCGCTCATCCTCCACACGCAAAGCCCAGCATTAACAACCGAAGAGAAGGACAGACGGGACAGATGCACGGTACACGCGAATCTTAGTGGCGATGGAGAGGTCACGTCGGTTCCACAGGCATTGCCGAAGGCTTGAGAAAACCCAGCGAGCAGCATCGATTCGGGAGACAATGTCGTCCTTACTCTGTCCATTAGGCAGCAGCCTCGCCCCGAGGTATTTAAAACTGTCCACTTTTTCAAGTTGACAGCCATCAATCCCCAGGGGTGCCTTCTCCTGGTCAGGGATGCAGCTTGAGAATACTTTGGTCTTCCCAACGTTTATGGACAAACCCACTGATTTAGCGACCTCGTTCACCCGTGACACCATAGACTGCAGATCACCAAAACTTGAAGCAAGTAAGGCGATATCATCGGCATAGTCGAGATCAGTCAGGCGATGTCCGGGTGCAAATTCAACGCCGTCACTGTCGCGTAGGGCCCTCCCGAGGATCCAGTCAATAGCGTAGTTGAACAGTATGGGTGACAGGATACAACCCTGTTGGACGCCAGACCGAATACCGAACGGTTTGGAAAGATTGTTACGGACCAGGACTCTTGCAGTAGTGGAGCGATAGTAGGCCTTGATCATGGCGATGATTTTTGCCGGTACGCCATTTAGCGCCATTATCCGCCGCAGGGACTCACGGTGAACGGAATCGAACGCGGCGGCAAAGTCAATGGAGCAGACGGCCGTCGGTTGTTGGTAGCTATGGCGAAATTCGAGAATGCGCCTCAGTGTGAATATCTAGTCCGCGCATCCACGTCCAGCACGAAATCCGGCTTGGTTGGGCCTCGTCCTTGAGTCACGCACAGCCTGGAATCGCCTGAGTAGGACAATAGCGAAGATCTTCGCAGCAACGTCGATGAGACTTATGCCGCGGTAGTTGTCGCATCTCGTCTTATCTCCCTTCTTGAGGATAGGCACAAGGATGCCTAAGCCCCAGTCATCAGGAACAACCTCGTCTCTCCACGCTCGTTCAATCACCTCATGGAGTCAGGGCGCCAGAGTGTCGACACAAGACTTGAAGATTTCAGCGAGTATACCGCCCTCTCCGGGTGCCTTATTGTTGCGCAACTTTCGTATGGCATCGGCGACTTCTTCATCGGAGGGGGGATCGCATGGCACTGCATAGGTAGGAGAGGGAAGAAACTCCGCTGAGGAGGAGAGCAAGGGCGAAGTAAGTTGGGTAGCGAAGTTGAAATGGTACTCAAAGTGCTCACGCCAGCGCTCGACTTTGGCCGAGTTGTCAGCAATAAAGCCGCTGTTCACATCGCGAACAGTCACTCAGTGTGGAGGGCTTACCGCTAACTTGGCGGATCAGACGGTAAAGCTTTCGAGTGTCACCAACGTTCGAGGCCTGTTTCATGGATGTCGCTATTCCAGCCCAATATTGTTTCCGGTCATCCCTGGCCGATTTTGTCGTCATCTTCCGAAGTTGGCGGAAGTAGTCATCGTTGCGGGACCTGGCTCTAGCCGTCTGAGCAGAAAACTGCAGGGTTCTTCCGTTGATCCAGTCACTGCGGCATCGCTGGGTGTATCCAAGGATTTTCTCAGCTGTCTCATAGACTGATGTCTTCAGTGACGACCACTGGTTACTGACTTCTCCGTCGGCTCGGGTCGTAAAACAGGTCCGGATTTCTCTGCTTAGGGCCTCGGCAGTGCTGGCTTGCCGGATTTTTGCGACACCGAGGCGTCTAGGACGTGGCATTTTTGGCGCTGTTGTGAGATGAACTTTCAGCGTGTACGGACGAGGACTTGGTCCGACCCATGGGCGTTACCAGTCTCGGCACCACGCATCGATCTGCTATCGTGAACCCAGCAGCGGAACCTTGAGCTGACTAATATGTAGTCAATCTGACTGGCAATACGACCGTCGTTTGAATACGAGGTCAGCAGATGTTTTTTGCGATGCTGGAAGCATGTGTTGGTGACAAGTAGTCGGTTTCGATCATCGAAGTTCAGCAATCTCTCACCATTTTCGCATCGGGAACCAAGCCCAAACCGGCCAAGAAGATGACTGGTTGTGGGGTCGCCAGGTTCAGTTCGACCATTCCAATCGCCAGCAACAATCAGCAGATCGCGGCAAGGCAGTCTTTCAACTAGCGCTTGCAACTGAGACTAAAACGCCTCTTTATCGCGCTGTTCGGCAGCCGAAGTTGGTGCGTACACAGCGACGATGGAGATGTTCGTGAAGTGACTCTTCAGTCGCACGTAGGCCATCCGGTCATTGACTGGTTCCCAAGCAAGGAGCGCGAGGTTCGCTTGTTGCGATGGGGCGATCGCCACACCTTGTCGACCAGAAGAATCGCGTGGGCCGCTGTGGTACAGGGTGAAGTATGATTCGACTCCCGGGATCTTTATTTCACGGGAGCCTGAGTCAGGGAGTCGTACCTCAGACAGACAGCAGACATCCACGTTGTACTGATGAAGGCTGCGTGCGGTCAGGTTTTGGCTACCAGGGTCCAGAAACGTTCGCACATTCCAGCATCCAATACCAAGAGTCCGTCCACGATTGAGTAGTCCAGCTCGCATACTATTCGCCCAAACCGCTGGACCAGGGTTGCGGAGCGCGTCGGTTCCCGCGGACGCCGTAGCATGGGTCGTTATACTATAGTCGGACATATTTCATGAGGTTTCTTGGGAATTTCGGATTCGAGCGGGTCCCCAACAGCCGCTCGGGTTGTTTGTTCGAGGTTGTCTCCTCTAGCGCTTTGGCTTAAAAGCCTAACCACAAGGCAGCGGTGGCAAGTACACTTATTTAGTGGCGGTTTACGGTCACCGTGTCACAATGCCTTCATTGGGTTTTGCGGCATTTTATAATGCTTTCAGTGTGCCAGACTTCAGCCCACCGCACTCTGGTAGCAATGTCACTGCTGGTCCGCGACTGCTTATTCGTCAGACCTGGGTTTGCTTATTTCGCAACTAACATTCACCGAAGGTCGTCCCACTATCCGCCACCTGTGGACGCGCCGGGTAGCCAGCAGCTAGGCTAAAGGGCAACCCGTCTTCCCGGAATTAATGATCTATCGAAATTCCACTACCTGAGTTTCAGGCAACTAAAAGCTTTAAAATGACCAATCCGATTCCGAAATGCGACCAAATTAAATAACCAAGGCCGGTGATTGATAGGCGCCTGCTACGTCCGAACTTTGCAAGAAGCTTCGAGGTAGCAAACCTCGGATATTATTCCACAGAAGTGTTTCGTCAGCGGAAAGTTCGGTGAAAAGAACTCCATACTGTGGTACTCAACGCATCAGCCGTAGGGATTGAAATAAAGCACGAAAGACAAGACCGTATGCAGGGAACACAAAATTTTACATGCGACCTCAAGGGCCGAGGATTCTGAGGAAATTCCACACCACGAGGATTACCGCGACACACGCTTCATCGACGTTGCCACAAAGGCACTTCCCACTAACAGTGTCAAACGATGTCGGAGTGTGTGTGGCTCGGGAATGCGGCCAAACCAATGCGGTCTCCGTAGTAGACGTGGGTCCGGTGACCGTATTTTCAGAATTTGGCACATTCTTAAATCTTGCCATGATTATCAGCAGCCGGTGGGTGACTGCCCTGCTGACCTCGCCTCAGCGTTCATTTCCGTCTGTTGAGTCCCTGTGGAAGATAATGGAGCTGAACTGTGTACTAGCTAAATCCTCGCCATTGTCAGGGCGTATTATTGCTTCATCCCTGCACGAGTGCTGGCCCACAACGATCCCATTTAGTCGATTAGGTTGTATCCTTTCGCTCGTTCTGTTCAACTGCGCTAATTACTGGGCTCTTGCGATAGTTTTGACGGTGTTAGATCTGCATCCGGGCCTCGGCTAACTGATTTCGACTACTCCGACGATATTGCCCCGTTGGTTTCGAGTTTTGGTGTTCTACAGTCTGGGGTGGATGAATTCGCTGAATTGGTGTTCCGACGCCTAAAGCTACGATGACTGCGGACCTTTCACCTTTCCTCGACTACCGCGAAGATTCTGGTGTGCTGGGTTCTCGTACCATTCTTTTGCAAAAGCTGACAACTTAGCTGGACTGCCAAGACCTGGCCAAAGAGTTCGCGGCATTTCAGCCATGACCTACAAGAAATTCGATCGCCTACTCCCGAGTTCTCCCTCCTTTTTAGGCGCTTGCGCTCGAGTACGAATGGTAGTGATCATTCACTTTTACTCCCCCACCTACTCATTTAGGAAATCACAGAGCTGCCAACTTCACATTCCAAGTTTCCAGAGAATCACACTATGTGTGCAAGATTAGTGGTGGGGGGTTCACAGAGCGCCCTACCTCTAGTAGTTGTATTCAGTGTGTAGGCCCCCGTATGCAGCTTGTCATAATTTGATCTGTGAATTCGCCATTAGGCCGTTTCATGAGGTTTCTCAGAGATTTGAGCACAGGCGAGTCCCCAGCAGTCACACGGTTTGTCCGTTCGAAGTTGTCTCCTCTAACGCAATAGTTCAAAAACTTATCTACAGGTCAGCGGCTCACTGTCGCCATTTTCGTGTCGTTATCGGACTTTGCGGCATTTCATAAAGCAGTCGGCATACCGGACCTTAACCTCCCGCTTCCTGGCGGCAGTCGCCGCTCGCCAGAGTGCCTGCCTATTTCGCAGCCAACATCCGCTGAAGGCCGTACCAGTGTCCACGTGCAGGCGCGCCTGGTATTGACACATCTTCCTGGAGCGTCTTCAGTGAACGGGTGGTACTCAAGAGCAAATGCTTTGTTGAGGTGCTTGCTAAAGATGAAGCAGGAAGGTATGCGCACGTGACTCTGACGACCTAAAGTTGAAAGCCGAGACCCGAAAGCTTGCACATAGGCGTTACTGGAATTTGGGCAGCTGCTGGCCCGTGAAAACCCGCAGCGCCTTCTCGGCGCAGCTTGGGCAGTTCAAGTGCCATTGCCATGTAAGAACCTCGATTAGACGCCCGAACTACTCTCCCAGCTGTTGCGTGAACGTTCAACTACTGCAGTCATGGCGCTGATCCACTAGTAACCCTACAGGCCCCACCATTATTACACTGTATCTGTCAGATACGAGTTTTTGACTAATCGATTCTTGAAGCAGGACATATTTAACATATGCTCCGAACCATTTGTGCAATGAAATGGGTAAATCTTCAAGGCCATACTGTAAAATCCCTGTGCACTTATTTGTACCTCAGACTTCGACTGTGATGCCAATGACAGATAAGACTAATACAGAGGGTTGACCTCATTTCCTCTGAAGACTATTAATCAACACTGAACGTTTGGGGGTGAGGCCAGGGAACTCTCGCCAAAGGCCAGTGTTTCCTCCTCTGAACCAATGAAGTCTAGACGTGTGGCTTGCCAGCGAACCGTGTACAACACGGCTCTGATGTGATGACAAATTTGAAGAAAAGATTTGTAAGGCATCCCGCGGCGTATGAGGATGAAATCGTCCGCCTTTTGGGCGATCTATCCCCTATCGCATGTTGTATACCGATTACCTACTTCTCAGTAAACAGTCCCGGAGCCAATGCTCCCTCTCTCAGTCCAAACTCCTACAGGATTCCAGTTAGTAGTTAGCTCACTGTACCTCAACGTCAGGATTAGAGGGCGAGTGGAAAATAGGTAAGAAGTCTGGAAAAATGAGGTCAAAATGGGGAACTGGAAGGAAGAAGGGGACTGAGATATACTGACCGAAATGCTTACTAATGCGACGAAATCTGGTAGGTGGAGCGCGGAGGCACCAGAGTATTTGGGAGGGTTGTGGTGAAAATCAGAGGAACCAGGCAATGAAGGGGGGCGCAGGTGGTGGAGGCAGAGGGAATGCCAAGCGGAGGCAGAATGAGGGGGGGAGTTAGGGAGCGAAGGCAGCAGATATGGAAATAGGGAAGACCAAGGCACGTGCAGAGACTAGGAAAGCGAAGATGACAGGGAAGACTTGCGCGTGATTTAGAGTCTAATGACTGAGATTTTGACTGCATTGTTGTCCTCACATCTGTGCCACGAGGGGGGAAAGACAACTGCAGATGTGGGCGAGCGCAACAGCCGAACAGACAGTTGTCCGCGTCCACGCCTGTCTGCTGTGTGTGTCATTCAGCACATTAACCTAATTCCACTCATCCCAGTATCGCCGAGAGTTGCCCTAATGGCGTGTTTAGAAATGAAGAGAGGACCATTACAATCTGGCTCGCAGTTCGGAACAGAGTCGCCTTAGCAGTTGTCAAGCGTCTAGGTTACGAATCTCAACCGGCCATGATGTCTAAAGAGCGCATGAGATTTCATCTTAACAGGGACCCAGGATGAGCGTTATCTTGCTTCCCACCAGTCACAAGACTGATTCAAGCCGGCAGAATACAAGATTCGGCGCAATGGCAGATAACCCGGGAAGCCCCCGTCCCCGACTGGCCACGCGCCGCAGCCCCTCCGCGGAGCACAGACTAAGGAAAGGGGAGCTATAAGCAAACATAATACGGTTTAAGAGAGAGGCAAGAGAGGAACGACAGAGAAGGGGCCCGCAGAAAGTTTGGAGTGGATGCGGACGTAGGTAGACAGCGAAAGCCAGAACGTGGAGGTATACGGCGAGAGGGTGATACGTGGCAGTCAACCCGGCGTGGTTACAGCGACCGGACCTCTTTGCTGGCTGACTGCCTGTACTGCGTGGGACTCAGTCTCCGGCTTGCGGACAGCGCGACGTTAATGGGTATTTTGGTTCCCAGTGATTTGTCGCAGCCGGACATAGGTCAGGCGCTCGCTCACGCTCCTCGCTGGCGAAAACAACAACGGCCGGCTCTCAACTTAGATGAGCAATTACTTTTTCTGCCTTCTGAGTCGCTTGTACTTTCCCGGCCAACGTTAATCATGTCTTTCTAATTCTGTCTTCCTGAGTCTCAAATTTGGAAACTTCTCGTTATCGAATGGGACGGGTGGGTGGATGTAGATGAGGCCGACGAAAGAGCGAAAGTGAGAAAGATGGAGCTGGAGGGGGAGGGGGGAGAGAAACAGTGAGCAGTAAGACGGCGTGTGACGAAGGGGGGTTTAGATGGAGAGGCACCTGGCGAGACAGAAGAAAATAGGGCATATGGGGGAGGGGCAAGCAGTAAGAGAGACGGCGAGACAGACAGGAAGTTAGGTGGAAAAACAGAGGGAGAGGGGTGTAACGACTGTGAGACGGTGATTAAGAAACAACAAATGGGTGGTGGAGGGAGATAAAGAGCCTGGTGGTGGATGGGAACGTCGGCTAGTGAGCGATGGGGAGATGGCGTGCAAGGAAGGAAGTCGGATTGAGGGACGGAATGGGTGTTGCCGGAGGATAGAGCAGGGAAAAACCAGAGAGTAGGACGCGAAGTCACACGCGATAATCGCTCTGGCTGGCCGGCGGAAGCGAATAACGCCAGCCGACCAGTGCCTCCGCCTGGTGATGCGTGCGGCCTAACTTGTTTAATAGCTGCACGAACAAGTGCACGTGTTGCCCGTCCAGCCACTACAACCCACCTCATGATCAGTTAACTTGACGTACTCTTGTAATTAGGGCAGATAGGAACTGGGGACAATTGGGCTGGTACCGCGACGCCCTCCAGCCCTGTGATCCGATTCATCACACTTGTATCCACAAATCAGCCGCTGTCCGTAAGATAAGGGTAGTGCGTAGACGTATAGTTACACGTCCGGTCGGGAAAAATCCGGTTAACATTTTAATAAAGCGAAAGATGTTAACCGCTAGCAGAATTCAACAACCGCCAGGGGTCTTCTCTGGCCAATCTAAAGAGCAATTACAAAATAGGCGTCCCAAGTATGCTAGCTTTGACCTCTTTCAAACAACGGATAGTAGTTTCTGGGTGGAGCAAACGTCGTTGAAACATCACGACTTACTCTCCACTCGCTCACGCCCAATTCGCTGTTCAACTGACCAGAAAGGACACGTGTGGTTGCCCACGAACTGGTCAGATCTAAAATAGCACCGCCGACCACTGGAAGGTCCGCCCCTTGGAACAAAGAGAGCTAGACGAAGTTGCAACAGGATACGCCCTTGGGATGGGCTGCGGCAGCTGCCGACAACACCAGAAACGAACTCGTCTAGGAAGTATCCCCTCACCGCACCGACTGAAAGAGCAGGTCACTAAAGTTGATTCATTGCCACACAGGAAATAGTATCCTGACTCTGTTCACGCACTCAATTAAATACTGAGACGCCAAGGCAAATTGAAAGACAGCATATAGGGGGGTATGCGTCCTTTTGTTTTGTCTGTGTTGGAGGAAAAACTTAGAGTTCTCAGAGATTTCAATGCGCGAGTAGTTGGTGCGCAGAGCGTCAACTGGCTAAGAGAGCCCTGTCGTCAGTGGTAGCGGCAACCAGACTACTCGGTCAAAGACCTGAGCTAAGAACAGTTAGTTAAGTTCAGTTTTATTGAGGGAAATGTAGGTCTTCACCTTTGAACTCCCTATTTGTTTAAAAGCAACTGCAAAACATCAAAAACTGGAAAAGATATCATAAAGGTAACAAATAATCGGAGAAACGTCAACTATGTACAGATAAACAAATCGTCTCGAATGTTAATGGTACGAGCTGTTGTATGGCGGTCGTTTCGAATGCAGGGGAATAAATAATATACCCTGTGGCAAAAGTTCCATAAGTGCATATCAGTAAGCGTAGGTGATGGGTTGGATACAATAAGAAATTCAATTTAGAATGTTATTGAAATATAGCAAGTAGTATTATTACAACGGGACTTGTCAAGGTTACAGGGCTCGGGTGGTAATTTAGTGGACACTGCTGTACAAATCCAGCTTCCTCTTAAAGACCTCGACGGAAGCAGACATAACGACATCCGGAGGCAGGGCGTTCCTAGCTTCAAACACTCTGTTGGAGAAGAAGAACTTTCGTGTGTCCAGTCTGGCCCCTGTCACACGTAGTTTGAATGGATGGCCTCGTAGATTTGTGGTGGTTGCTAACTCGAAGAAGTCACCCGGTACGAGGCTGCAGTCCTGACCGCGTATGATACGGAAGACTTGTATCAGGTCACCCCGTAACTGCCTGTAACTCAAGGGAAAAAGATCAAAGTTAGCTAACCGCGTTGCATATTGCAGTGAACCCTGTCCTGTCACAAGTATCGTTGCACTCCTTTGAACCCTTTCGAGGATGCTGAGGTCCTTCGCGGTTACCAAACACTAGCCATAGCTTTCTGCCCCTATAACCGCAAAATGCCATGGATTCTCCCACACGACAGTTCGACCGTCGTGACTCACAATGCCTACCGTATGCTCATGAGCAAGGTGAGAACAGGCATGGTGAATTGCATGGGGACAGGTTTATAGTGGTAGGAAACTTGCACTGCATCTATCGCACACTCGTCTCCCTCACCTGGACCCGGTGTCAAGACGTATTCAAGAAGATCGGAGGTCGGAGAGGACTCAGATGGCTGGCGTGGCCGCAGCCGCCCCTAGACGCGCCACCACGTCCGGTCCCGATCCTACGGATTGGGTGCGCCATTGAACCCACAGACAGACGTACAGATCGAGATGTTATTATCTAAGTTCCACCCGACCACCATGAAGAATCAGTCTCCCCCGCGATCGCTGATTCTTTCGTATCCAAGTCGAATTTTTGGCAATCAGAGTTGCAATTCGTGAGGTTTCAAAAAAACCAGTGGATTTCAACCGGCACGCGTGGCCACAAATGGCAAACCGGCTGGTCATCTGCTGTGATGACCGCAGCAGTTAGGTATTGCTGCAACTGGATTTGCAGTTCTTGAACAACCATATCGGCTGAAACAATGAGGCTGCGTTATCATCAGTGCATAGTGTCTGGAAAATTGCAGCGCAATTGATAAACAGTAGGCAGACTTCATAGGCTCCCAAGTCACGAGAGTGCCTGAGTCGCCAAGGCAGTTTTATTGAACAACACCCGAATCCCACCGGGTACGATAGGTCGACTGTCGCGGACGATGGTGTCCGGTGTGTGCCCCATATCAGGGTGGACGCAAAGGCGGTGAATTATGCGCAATTAGTTTATATTGGTAGTAAACTTTCTCACCATCTACAGCCCTCTCTCACGCACCTAAACCCCACGTGAGGACACTATCGTCTCAAACGGCTCAGGACGAACACGGGAAGTCGAGCATGAGTGGAGCATATTTTGAGGGTCTGGAGAAGCGCCCCTTTACGGACAACGAAGTTGTCAACATCCGGACCACTTGCGCGGGCAAAATAAACCGTCATGACCTGATGTAAAGAAGGAGCAAGGACCACTGAGCACGTGTTTACAAAATGTCCTCGTCTTCAGTGCTTCACAAACGCGGGCTCGACCTGCGCCGCACCCGCCTCACGCTTCCTCCTCCTCCTCCTACGTCACTCACGGTAAGAGGGCGCCATTACATCCTGACTCTCAGTCCGCCAGTCGGCCACTCCATACAGACGAACTTTGGGCCGACTGTAGGGTCCAATTTATGCCGTCAGTTGGTAACCCTCTAAGTCATGGCGTTAAGCGCACGTCAAATTGTTCATTCTAAGGAAAGAACGCTGAGTCGTCGATCTCAGTCTCTATTTCCAGGCCCTGACAACTGTTGCTAGGAATGAGCGGAGTGGCTGACAGAGCTGGAGAGTCCGTTTGCATGCACCACGGCCCGGTGATCCGATTCGCACAAAATTCATCTCAAAGCCCTTTCCTCCGCCACTTAACCTCTGCCCTAACGACTGACTTCTTGCGTGGAGAGCAACGTATAATTGCGCGCCCGGCCTGGTAGAATGGGGTCGCCATTAAAATAAAGCGAATGATGTTAATCCAAAGCAGGATTCGGCAACCGCAATCCTATCCCCTTGTCTGAAACACAAAGGGGATAGAACTGTTATCGAGGGTGCATGCAGTGGGGAATCATGGCCTTGGGCGAACACAAAACTCGACCGCGCGCTGAGCAGAGGAGCGAGCCGGCGGTGTGATACACGCTTGAAGTTAGACGGCCGACCGACGTGTACTCTAACGCCGAGTACGTGTGGTGACTGCTCACGCGTGCGGTCTAATCAATGACTGGTCGAATATTCAAGACATTTCCGCGGGGGAACACTCGCGTACGCGGCGGCCAATCCGCGACCGACACGCCACAAGCGGGGATTTCCTAGAACTCTCTCAACAGCCGGCACACCGTTGGCCGGAATGTTCCAGAGCGCACAGCTCCGACATAAATTAGGCCCTTTTCTGGCGTGTTCGCAGGCTGAGGATAAAGTGGTTGTTTTCCCAGAGCACGCTTTCTTCTCTTTCCTAAATTCATCGGGTTATAACAGAACGTTCAACTATCACATGCGGCAGAGGAGCCACACACAGAAAGGAGTCGAGAGGCACACTTTTCATCTACGTGAGGCATCGGTGATGCGGCTTGTTGGAGGTGTATATGCGTGGCGATGTAGCCATGTCTGCGGGGATTTGCTGCAGGTTTTCGTGAAGGCGCAGGTGACTGAATGGGCCTATACGATGGTTAAAGTTGCGACGGCAATTGAGGCGATGGTGTCTGGTGTATGTTGTTGCTGCAGACACGGGTTCGCCAGCCTCTGTGCGATGGATTCGTAAGTGAAAAGCCTGGCCGATGCGTGATGTGACAGTGTGCGGGATAGGTTGGGGGATATTGGGCTGGTTGTCGCCGTGGTACTGCTAGTGATGAGCGCGCTGGTCGAGGGGGAGTTGATTGGGCTGGAAATGGGAGATTTGGTGCATGTGCAAATTGTGATGACATCGGACTGAACTCCCCTATTGTGGATACGTATTTGACCGAGTAGGCCTATGTGTGTGAACGCTGAAAGCAGACGCGACGAGTGTAACTGAGACCTGCGGCCAACTTAGGCAGCACACTCTCGACCTGCACCAAAATCGACACCGAGCTGGCTCACCAGATCGCCAAAGCCTGCCAAGCCTTTGGCCGGCTGCAGAACGTATGGAATCGCCACCGCCATCCGGCTCAACAGCAAATTGCTGATGTACAAAGCTGTCGCCTGGGTGACGCTGCCACATGGCGCGGAGACCTGAACAGTCTGCGAAAAACAGGCGCGGAAACTCAATGATTTCCATCCCAGCTCTCCGGCAGATACTAAAACTGAGGTGGCAGGACAGGTTCCCGCGGACGGACTGGAATCCTCAGCATCCACGCCATGTTGAGGTAAATGCAACTACGATTGAGCGGCCATCTCGTGCGGATGAATGATGAACACCAACCAAAACAACCCTTCTACGGAGATGTCGCTACGGATGCTTGGCACTGCAGGTACACCTTGGAGAATTACTTAAAACGACTACATAGCACACATGCACTCACGCAGAGACACATACGGCAATTTGATATTCGTGACCCATGATCTCCGCCGTGGGCTCCACAGCAGGGACGATGACTTGCGTGTGATTCCTTTTATAGTGATAGTAGGCCTACGCCTCATTTATCACATTGTCTCCTCCACCCCACCTGGATCCGATGTCACGAAAATCGGAGGCACGAGAGGGCGCAGGTGGCTGGCAGGACAAATGCTCGTGCCACAATACGCGCCGACGAGGATTTTATGCGAAAGAAAGCGCGCCTAGCGGGACGTGGGCCTGTGTGTTAGCCCGCCGCCACAACCCAATGCTCGCATGTTTTGGGTGCGCATGCCCAATAACGCCTGCCGGACCCTGATCCGTGCCGGTACAGCGCATCTACTGTGTGGTCCGCTCTACGGGTCATTCATTTCAAAGCCGCCAGACTGCATGATCTAGATGCATACTGCTAGAGGCCAAGGATACGTGCGGCGCCAAATGCTGAGTTAACTAACACGAAACCCCACATCCAACCTCACAGGCGTCCCTAGGCAGATAACCTCCCAACTAGATTGATTGCCGTCGAGATGCAGATGACGTAAAACTGCACTATTAGAGAGAGGCAAGGTGATTTCTCGGACGCCACTGATGTCCGTTGACTCACCGACCGACAACAGCGGAGAAGGGGATTTAGTGTTCCCTGTTCGTGAGGAAAAATGTTCATAACGCCTACGAGAGCCCATCGAAAAATGTCCTTTTACTCCCCTAACGTGTGCAACTGCAGCACGAAGCCCGGTCTATGCAAAACACTCGGTCGGATCTTATTTCGTTGCCCTACCTACAGCAGACAAGCCCCAGCCTATGCCCTAACCATAGCCCAAACCCCTACCACCAAACGCCACCCCCCAACCCTGACTCCTAACCCCAAACCTAACAGGTACGGCTACGAAATACGATCTTGCCAAACACTCCGCTGGACACCGAAACAGGGAAGTTATGCTCAGCCATTAGGGCGGTGTGCCGGATGTTCACCACTGCTCAACCCTGATAGCACAATGCAGCTGTGTCGCTGAAATTCCGGATGCTAAAACTCCCTGGACATCCCATCCGCGGTCTACGAACACGAGGGCACGGATGCGGTTGACATCCGGGTTTACAGGCATTGCGGACAGCAGGCAACCACCATGGTGTGAATAAATTGCCAGACAGAGGCGTAAGGTTGTAAAGGATGATACATATTATTTGCACTTATAGGTGTTCTATGTGTAAGTACACAGTCACATTTCCAAATCTTCTGAATAGATAAATAGGACGCGGACAACAACACTGGGCGTGCAGAGCGCGTGCGAGGAGTAAAAGAGAAGTTGGCTGCTGATTGGCGCAAATTCTGGCCTGTCTTTGGTATGCGACCTTGAGAGAATTAGAAAATCTGTCTCAGTCTTTCTTTGGTTGGTTTGTCATTGTCAGGTGCTGGGGCTGCAGTAGTAGCTCTGCTGGGAGTCAAACAGGCTGAAGGATGCGGAGATGATGAGAAAAAGAAGGAGAAGGAGGCATATTCGTAGCAACCAGGACGGTCGGTGGAGGCGGGTAAAGAGACGCACAAAGGCGTCTTTGCCCGCACACAGCCGCCCAATCATGAAGCCAAAAATAAAAATAAGACAAATGAAGGTAAGACGAATAAAAGTCGGGTGAATGTAGAATCTAGATATATCGGGTGTGGAGCAGCGTGGGCCACTGAAAGACATAGTAGCAAGTTCTCGAGGAGGACCGTTTGGACAAGCACCGGGACCGCTCAGGACGCTCACTGGGATGCCGCGCCTAGGAGGCAGGGGGGGGGGGTGGGGTACAAAGAAACCATTAATTCAAAAATATTTAATAAGTCAGGATAACGTAGGTAAAGAAATATCCAGAGTCTGTAGACGGCTAACGTTCATTTTCAAACTGGGTGTTGTAAGTAAACAAATTCATTAATGGCCTTTTCAGCGACACAGCTCAGTAGTTCGCACGTGCGCCAGGTTGTATACAAATTATTTGTAGACCAGCGGATGGGTGTGCCTTTGCGCATGAACAAAATAAAGCAGAGAACTCTTAGTGACCCTACTCCGTACGACTGTTAAGACACTGCGGCCCTCGTACCTGCCGGTGGCAGTCTGGCTTTCAGCCAATTATGGTTTGCAAACCGGTCAGTAGACTTCAAGGCCGACCCAGCCAAGCACCCCAAGGTCTGCCCCGGTGGCACCCGGACGCGTGCCCTTGCCAACTTGCCTGAACTTACCGTCCATTCATCCCGTACAGAATACAGTGCTGATGTCCAACCCTTCTCTATTCGGGACTAGACTGGGTGGTCGTAGTGGGTAGGGTCTGCCTATGACTTAGGGTGTTGCGGCACCGGTGACCCCGACGTGATATAATTTCTATTGTCAGAATT
>CACRXP010000035.1:1480134-1495656 GCA_902702965.1 Spirometra erinaceieuropaei | reverse complement strand
AAGGTACTTAAAACCCAGCAAAACTAGGCCGAATCAGCCATGATGAGTGAAAATATCAGCTTGACCGCATGCCTCACGTGGCGATGACTTGCGCAGCATCTGTCTCAAGTACGCTCAAATGACAAAAACGGCCGGGATTGAGCCCAGACGTAGTGACTGACAGAGCAAAGCAGACCGGCTACGCATGCCACAGGTGACCTCATTCCTGATACATGCACAAGAGTGTCATAAGGGCGGTTCGGATCTCACCTGAGTGACAGTGCCATAAATGTCCCAGTAAGGATCCACTGAGACCTGGCTTTCAGGCTTGAAAAGGAGCGAATTATATTGTCAGTTGGTAACCCCCCTCCCAAGCCACGACTGTTAGTGCTCAGATTTATCATGAGGGTGGGGTCCCCAGTGTAAGCCTCCCCCTCTCAAATGCCCCAGTCGACTGTTCGAGCCTTTTTACCAACTGGTGCAGAGATTGGGCGTAGTGCTTGACGCGGCGTGAAGGCCTACACCTAGGGCGTTCTACCACACCCCCCCCCTGTACATTATGGGTCCGAGCGGACTCAGCACAGTCTGACAAACGTCTGACTTCTGTTTTGAAGGCACATGACTGTCCGACCATTGCGAACGATGACTTCTATCGTGTGTTCCACAGGGCGGGTGCAGAACCGGTGACCCACGTGCCGACTTGTCCATAATGAGGCGGACTTTCGCAGCATCTGCCGCACTCGCCCCTTCCTTACCTACACGGCTCCGTTAACGAAACAACGTCAAGACAACCGTAAGCGGACTCGGACGCAGTGGCTTGCAAAGCTGAGCAGGCTGTCTACGCGGGCCACATGTGAGCTGACCCCCACGGCATGCGCACGGGGCTTTTACTAGGGCGACTCGAATCCCACGACCGTAAAAACGTCGTGGACGCACGCACACACACGGCGAAACTTACATATAAGCGGATCACAGAGGTAAAGGTTCATCCAATCGGAAGCCCTCGCTACATGGTCTAAATACCAACAAGTGGAGAAGATCATCTTAAAGCCAACCATTGCCGGAGCGGGGTACCGCGACTTCCAAAGTTGAATGGTGGTCCTCTCGTCCAACTAAAAGCAAAGAGGGATAAGAATGAGAGGGAAAACGGTGGCCTGAAGGGCTCAAAACACAAGAAACAGGGATTCGAAAAGCAGATAACCTCTAGCTCATGTGGCCAATCAGGTAGCCAATAGAATCTCAAGACCTTCGCTTGCGCTGGGTCACGCTGTAGGTGATCGTCAGGTAAAGTTTCACGTGTGCCATTTGGCCTCGGTGAGGACGCCGGTGAACGAGTTAATCCATTCGCACTAATTCTTACGAGAGCGAAACCGACCCACGCAGTGGAAATCGTGAACTTTGTCACTGTGTCTCGAAAGTGCTAGTGGATATTATAATACTAGCCTCCACAGACCCCCACCGCAACAACTTGTCCGGCCCGTTCGGCGCTCCTAAAAACAAGTGGTGCTGAATTGGGCGGTGGTTGCCCTACAAAACGTGGTTTGTGTCATTGCCAACGGTACTTATTAAACGTTATTAAACATCCACTGAAGCATTAAACTTGGTCTTGGGATAGGGAAAGATTGTCACGGTGGGGGGTTACAGAGCTGACGCAAGCGTGGCACGCTGGCTTTCCAGGGCGAATATTCGCAGCCATCGAGCAATATGTCGTATGAAGATAGCAACAGTTCGACCGTTGCGAGCGACGACACCCACCGCGAGCTCCACGGAGTGGGCCCAGCAGCGGTGATTTGGGCGTGAATTAGTTTGCAGTGATGGCAGACTTGCGAAGCATCTACGGCACCCTCTCCTCCCCGACCCATCCGGCTCTGATGGCGTTGATGAAAAATCCACGTCCCGAGGAAACGCCGGACACTAACTAACATGACAGGGATGCCCCTTATAATGGCCTACTATGGCTGTGAACATCATCTCGTCTAAAGACTCAAGCCAAATTCCCCAGAGAAGCGTCGAAATTAAAAATCCTTTAAATTGCAATGTACTCCTTGTCACCAAAAAAATCAGACGCTGAACTTATAAAAACGACGATAAGAAGAAATGGATTGTCAGTCTTCTTAGGTAAATTCGACTTTGTATAAACATTGAACAGGACTTGAAAGGATTAGCGAATTTTTGATCGGCAAATGCTGATTGAGGAGACTCTCAATTATGCCACTGTGTATTACTTGGCGGGTGATTGTGCACTACTTCCATCAGCAATGTCAGCGCACTTAAGCAATCGTGACCGAACACTGCTTGATGCTTGGAAGAGTTTCGAGGCTTAAAATAAAGTACGGCCTAAGTGCGAAAAGTGGCCTGCCGAAATCCGGATGGAAGTAGGGGGTAGGGATGAGCAGCTTAACGATGGACAGCAAATAAAATTTTGGCTGTGAGAATACTAACCTTTAGGCCTTGATCATAGGCCTCCTGCCAAACAATAAAATGGCGACGACTATCCCTGGAGGTCCGCCGCGCAGTCTCCTGTATCATGTTTTGCAGCCTGATGTAAGAAAAAGATAAGCCGGTATCAGAAGGAGTGAGAAAAGGGAATAAAAAATGGACGAGGTGGATAGGAACTTCGGGTTTTTCCAGAACTGAGTTAAACTGACAAAGCTAAGCAGTACGTCTACGCGCGCCACACACGGCCTGGTCCTCATAGTATTCACAATGCTCTCATGGGGACGGCTCGAACCCTAACCTCAGTAAAAGTGCCATGGGGGTGCACAGACGGCACAGCTTACACATGACCAGATCGGAGGGGCAAAGCGGGCAGCAGCTTCTGGTTTTTGTAATTTCGAGGTAGGCTAAAACAGTCTGCAAATGCACAGCATTGCGGAAAGATGTTAACCCACATGGACCGTCCGAACGCTACATTGCAAAACGCCGCTTTCATATAAGAATGGGTTCACACAGATCCACTGGCTTCCCCGAACAAACAAGCTCCGAGCGGGTAGCGGAGGTCACGAGCAGACAAGCACGCCGAAGTTAACCAATACCTAATAGCATAGGAGACAAATTGATGTAGAACAGTTACGTCCTTATTCTGCCCTCATTCAGCCAATCATAAACCGGGTCACTGAACGAGACCAGAAACCCAAGCAAACTTACGCACATGGCGCAGGCGGTTTGGAGATGGGGTCTAGTCGATTGTCGCAGCAGGTGTTAGAACTCACAGTAAACAGTCACCTAGCAAGGGAACCGAGCCCTGCGCGTGAATGCTACATAGCGTCTCTCGAAGGGACTTGGCCCCTCGGTATCGGGGACGGGCGCTGCGCAAAGACCGGACCTGATCTTTTGACTAATCTGCAAGCTACTCGGTGCCCTTATAGAGGACAGACGGTCTTCGGCGAGGGCTTGTTGCGAAAACAGTTGGCTCTCAAGTCGGGCGAAGAAAAAGGACCTATGTCAGACACAGGACCTGATGATTCTCTCCCCCCTCTCCTCCCGCAGCTTAGACTAATTAGTCACATACAAAAGACCTGCAAGACTGAAACCATCTCCAAAAGACCCACAAACTATTGCCGCATCAGGCTGTACCGCAACCACAGGGCAGTGGGAAAAAGTCCTACTAGACAGTTGCGCTTCGCGCTGGGTGACAACTATCCACGTATGTACAATGCGTGATCGATCTCATGAAATTTTGGCCAAAATTCTAGAATGCGTTTCCGATTAGGAAGGATTATTTAAGTGGGGTTGTTATATTGATTATCATGCAGCATAACCCTATGACATTTCGGACTCGCCAGGATGTCGGCTTTTGAACGCACTTCTTTTAACCTCCTGCAGAAACCACACTTGGTACAAAATGACAACTCAATTAGCACGCAGTTTTATATTGATTTTCGATGGTCTTATAAATTTAAATATATTATATAGAGAACGTACACAAAAATTTGCTTTCCTTTGCTCATTGGGAAGGAAATCATATTGCCTTTATATTTTATGCCCGAAGAAATTGTGTATTTAGGTTTTAAGAAAGTTTCTCAATTCCCGAATAATTGTCAGCCTGATATGCCATTGCATCAGCGTTTAGCAAGTTCAGTCTACGAGGTGCATGCTTTCCGCGCAAGGAAAATCATATATTCCTCTATGTCTTTAAGAAGACATCACATAGAGTTCATGAAACTTTGCAATGGATCCGGACTGTGTTGTATATTTCAGTGGGAGCATTAGTAAACGGACATGTGCGGTCTTGCATGCACGGACATCGCACGGTCTTAAAAAATCTCATTATTAGAACCTTGTTAAAACCTAAATATACACTTTCTTCGAGCATAAAATATGAAGATACTGTAATTTCCTTCCAAATGAGCAAAAGAAAGCATATTATGTGCACGTTTTCCGTAAAACATATGTGAATTAGCAATAATCGATAGGAAAAATGCATGCTACATAAGTGGTCATTTTTTACCGAGTGTGGTTTCTTCAGAAGGTTAAAAAGAAGTGCATTCAAAAGCCGACATCCTGGCGAGTCCGAAATGTCATAGAGTTATGCCATATGATTATCAGTATAACAACCCCACTTAAGTAATCCTTCCTAATCGGAAACACATTCCAGAATTTTGGCCAACATTTCATGAGATCGTTCACGCACTGTATGCTCTACGAAGAGTTGCGCTGACGGCTGATCACTGAGACTGTCATGACTCATGCCGGTGAACTGTATCGCACTCATGTTCTTAGATTCTACCAAGGACTACAGCCTGGCCTGGAGTGATTTCGTTGGGGAAGATGATAGAAGGCAGTCATCCCCCCCCCGTCGTTAGCTGGAACAGGTCCTGGCTCTTCAAAAGAACACGTTTTGGAACATTCAACGCAACACGAAAACGCCAGTCTCCAGATAAGCAGTCCCCAGACAGGAGCTGGTGCTGATGTGAATGGACTGCTTAAAGACATACGAAGGTGGAGGCAATAAGAGCACATGAAGAAGGACGGAAATGAATCCAAAACAAGGCACAGACAACGGTGACGATGCGGAGCAGAGATGGAAAGTTGGGTTCTTTTCGTACAGCAAAACGCCAGCCCATATTCCATCCCATAAACACCCCACGAGGATCAATGACAACTCCCATCAAAGGTCAGACATTACCTTTCACGCCACCAGCTGGTATTCAGCAGCCACGACAACATTGTGGGTAAGTGAACCATGAAGTCATCTGTAGACTGGTGATATTGGATTGAAACCAAGATAACGAAGCTCGCCGCAACGCCTTTATTACGAGAGAGAGGGAGAGAGAGACCAACTGCGTAGCAAGCTACTGTGGATTCCATGATCAAAATGATGGAGAAACTGGTCAGGAAACTTAGGGACTGAAATGTGTGCCGGTTGTGTGGTCAGTAAACTGATTAGGTCAACCCCCAAGGTGGCCTTTCTTCCAGAAGTTGGTCTCCTCTATATCGCTGTCCAAGCATGTAAAATTGAGGGCATCGTCTTTGAAAAATAATTCCTCCCCCGAATGAAAACTCACGAACGTAATTAACGTCCCACTCCTAATCAACACAAATGTATAAGAGCGAATGCAGTAAAGCAAAACCGCCATGCAAGTTCAATTTTAGCTAGGACGTGCCTAACCGAAATCCCATTTAAGCTCGGCATCCAAACAGCCTGCCAACGCGAGCGTTTTGCGGAGGTTATCAGGCGTACACCCCATCCCAATTTTTAAAAGGAGTGAAAGAGCGATAACTCAGCGGCCATTACAGATGGTTCGGCCAACGTAGGACGCACAGATCGAGATGTTATTATCTAAGTTCCACCCGACCACCTTGAAGATTCCGTCTTCCGGCGATCGCTGATTACTTTGTATGCAGGTTGAATTTTGGGCAATCACGTGGATGTTAGCCGGCACGCGTGACCACAAATAGCAAACCGGTTAGACATCTGCTGTGAGAACCGCCGCAGCAGTTAGGTAATGATGCAACTGGATTTGCAGTTCTTGAACAACCATACAGGCTGAAACAATGAGGCAGCGTTATCATCAGTGCATAGTGTCTACAAAATTGCAGCGCAATTGATATACACGAGGCAGACTTCATAGGCTCCCAAGTCACGAGAGTGCCTGAGCCGCCAAGGCAGCTTTATTGAACAACACCCCAACCCCACCGGGTACGATAGTTCGACTGTCGCGGACGATGGTGTCCGCTGTGTGTCCCATATCAGGGCGGGCGCAGAGATGGTGAATTGAGCGCAATTAGTTTATATTGGTAGTAAACTTTCTCACTATCTACTGCCCTCTCTCCTCTCTCACGCACCTAAACCCCACGTGAGGACACTATCGTCTCAAACGGCTCAGGGCGAACACGGGAAGTCGGGCATGAGCGGAGCATATTTTGAGGGGCTGGAGAAACGCCCCTTTACGGACAACGAAGCTGCCAACATCCGAATCACTTGCGCGGGGCAAAATAAACCGTCATGACCCTGATGTCTCCAGAAGATGTAGAGACGGAGCAAGGGCCACTGAGCACGTGTTTGCAAAATGCCCTCGTCTTCAGAGCTTCACAAACGCGGGCTCGACCTGCGCCACATCCGCTTCACTCTTCCTCCGCATACGTCACTCACCGTCTCTTGAGAACAAAAATAAGGGGGGCTGGTGTGGAGGCTGTAGCTGACAGGGCTAGACAGTCCGTCTGCGCGTGCCACGTGCACGACTTAGTCTTCACCTTATGGGTCACAATATGGGGGTGGTCAGACCTCCCACGGGTGAAGGTGCCACAAAGGCCATGTTCCATTCGGACTCCCGGTTCTGAGAGGGCGACCGTGTTGTCTCGTCAGTTGACTGCCCTGCAAGACACGACTGTCGGCGCGTCCTGCTAACTTCATGTGTGTCGAATTTATTATAGTGATGAGTGCGCTGATTGGCCGGGAGAGAGTGGATTCGCCTCACTTTCCTTTCTCGCCCATATACCAATGGTTTGTCCGAGTTGGGCCGACTGGAAATGCGACTGAGCGCAGTAGCTGACAGGGCTAAACAGTTCATACTCCTAGAAACAGTAAGCACACACGCGCACGCATAGCATTACCTTGTGCTACCACCACATGACAGGCTGACGCTGCATAAAAACGTACAATGGCAATGGGCAGGCATAGGTAGAGAGGCGGAATACCCTCGACTAGAGGCAACGCCCAACAGCCCGCTGGAGGTGATGCGCAGGCAGGAAAGTCTCTGTCAGGAGGAGCGAACAGAACAAAGAGGTGCTAAACGTTCTCAACACACAAAAAATTTTACTCAGGTAACCTAAGTGACCAATTTGACCGATCAGCCGAGCGAAGCATTCACAGAACGGGCCTAGACGTGGTCCATCACGGCCAGTCAGATGTAGCGGTTCCAATGGGCAAAGTCACAATCTCGCCGCTATCCTAGAGTCAGAAGTACTGGAGGAGGGGGGAAGGGAGGACTGAGGATTGCACGGGGCGCCGGTGGCAACCTGGACTTCATCCCTGTGAGCTGACCTTTCATTCTAGCGCCCAGCATAGAGGTAAACAGGCAGAAGGACTTGCCTGATGTGGAAGTGCTTCAGGAGCGACAGACTTGAGTCAATGTTGTTCATCCTCATGTAATTCTGTATCCGGGGGTTGCTGTCCCTGAAGTAGACGAAAAGGGGAAAGGAGAGGCAAAGCGAAAATAAAAGGTCAACTTTGTCAACAGAAAAGGCAGCCTCCCCATCCTGTCCGACGAGGAAATAGTGTTGACTCGCACCTGTACTGAATTACCAATAAAAAAGCATGCGCAAAATGGGCCTCAATCGTTCTTCCAACACATTTGATGCCTCCAGAACACAAATTAATCAAGACAACTCGAAATGAGCCCGGGTGCGGCGGCTGGCCCGATATAAGGCTCCCCTCCAGAAACACTATATGAATCGTACCTCATCCAATTGGTATCTTATGAGACTGTTGAATAAAGAAGTCCTAACAGGAGTGGTGCATAGCAGCCTGACCTCGTCATCCCGCAGATCGGAGGCCTTGAAAACCACGACGTTTAAGGCTCCGCTATAGTTGAAGAGTGATAAGTGCAAAATTTCCTGCAAAGTCTGCCTCATACTTTGAGGTTCTAGAGAGCAGACTGAGTTAAGTCGGCCGTACGACGTCTACCTAGGCATTGACGCTCCTCGCCTCTCGCATGTCCTGCGGGTAGAATGTTCAATGCTCGGACGAAGAAAAACTCGTCTGAGCAACTATCCGATACATAGCACATGCCTAGCTCATGACAAAGCACACGGCAGTTCGACCGTCTTAAACGACGACTTCCACCGAGTCCCCCCCCTCCCCCCCACCAAACAGTAGTACCGGTGACTTGTACGTGAATCGGTTTACGGTGAGAAAGACTCGCGCAGCAGCTACCTAACACTCACTTTTCTCCACCCACTCCCCTCCGATGGCAGGAAAACCTCAAAACGATAAGCAAATGTTACTGAGGAGTAAGTTGACTCGGACGCCTGAACACCAAGCAGTTGCACATCAGAAAATAGTAGCACCCTGCAAGCGTGGGTGGGCAACAGCCTGGCAAACAGATAAGGACAGGTCGGAGGGTTGTCCGTCATCCAACAAGGCTTCAGTCCTCGCCGTCAGGGCGCAGTTCGGGGCACACCTCAAGCGGTGCGCCGGAAGAATGGATAGAGATGCTCACCTCCGAAGTTATAAATTTAGGCAAATCACATTCCCTCTATATAACTGTTTTCCGACTAGCCACGGACTAACCCAGCCTTTTTCTGGATGAGATCTATGGACAGCGCGCTGTGATTGGACTTGCTTGGAGCCAATGGCACTGAGAGGACCAATGCCCGGCCCAACAACAAAGACTCACCCTTTGAGGGAGGTAAGTAGCTACACTAGTCACAAACAGGGAGGATGCTTATACTGGTTTTATCAGTAGCGCAGATGTGCATGACAACTATCGGAGTCTGTGGAACGCATAAAGAAAATTCGCTATTCTTACGTGTGTTTGCTTTAGTACAGCAAAGGGGTGGTGGAAAAGACCGCAGAAAACAGGTACTCCAATGGTACTGTCTAAGGAAGACCAAAATAGACGGTGTGCGGCAGGCAAAATTGCCTCTAACCCTAACCTTAGCCATGTTTAATCATTTTAGACGCTTGGCCAGAAGCGTGGCCCTGCTACAACATGCCTACCAAAATCCGATAAGAAGGCATTCCGTGGGAATAAAACATTAGGCCCACACATTCAATCGCCACCAAGTCGCCTTTTTACTTCCGATTTAGCGAAAAAAAAACAGGACATCAAAAAACCCTGTCTCGATACCCATTGACAACGAAGCATTGAAAGGGTCCGAATCCATAATGCTCGGATTAATGAGCTTATCACATGTCCCCTCTCAAACGCAAATCCAAACGCAAGGGCAAAGTCGGACCTGGTGAGGGTTCCATGCCCCGAAGTCTCTAGTGGTCGACACTGGAATGCCGAATGGACACAGAGCATGCAGGGTCTAACACTCAGTGGCAAAGTAAGCCACATAGGCCGGCGATACATCGGAAGTTACAGTAGTTCTAATGACAGCTAGCATTGTTAACCATGTGTAGAGAAAACAACGATCAATAAAGCCCACGGGTCCCGCGAAAGGGAATTGTGTTGCTTTACATAAGAGAAACGGAATCGGTTTCATCGCACTTAATTATCCACTCTCAGAGTCCAACCAACTCCCGTATGTTCACTTAGAGGAGCCGAGTATGCAAGCACGGAAAAGTGCAACATTTAAAACAAACAGACTGTTTTGGTCTGGAAAAGACTGGCGTGTCAGAGTCCATTCATAGACCACAGGTCTGTTGGTGCTCTTACAAACATATGCCAACATTCTGTTACATCATGGATGTCCATTTATAGCAATGTGGTGATAAGTACGAAGTAGCTTTCGGAGTACCGTTTAACCCAACTGGAAATCCATGGAATGTCTCAAACACAGATAATCCCCAAAACATCCGAATCACTGTATCTTGAGTCATATGAATTTCCAAGGAGAAACATTTCACTAAAATTTTCACAGAAAGCACATCGAAATCACATGGAAGTTTGAAAAAGATGAAGGCAAAACATGTGCGGCTTAAGGACCGACTTTCTCAGAACGAACGGCTGGAGGAGTTTCCACTGGAAGGCGAAAGACCTGGGGAGTTGGTCCGTAGTTATCAGTACGATAGCTCATCAAAGAAATAAAATCCATGATTCAGGAGATGAAACTGTAAGTGTTTGAAGCAAGGGATGGAGAAGTCTGCTTTCTGACAAAACCGACAAAAAAGGCCCCCACAGAGCCAGAAAAATCGAGCACGCATACCAGCATCCCAGTTCAAATTCGTCAAATCCGAGATGAATGTAGAGATCAGGGAAGACCTGTACGAGTTCCGTAAAGAATCCCTGCAGAATGGCGTAGGTCTCCTGTCGAGTTGGATCCAAGGGTCCGAAAAACTGCGTTAAGAGGCCGTTGTCATAGCAACGGGTCACAATCTCGGGATGTGCGTATGCCCACGAACGGGCGTGACCTTCAAGGCAAAGGGAAGGGGTGAAGGAGGGGGACGTAATACGACCGGAACTCGCAAAAAACCTCTTAGCATACTGACAAGGAAATTCGATGTAGAACTGACCATCTAGCGCGCATTTGTCGCAGTAAGTCAGCCATAACGAAACCCTTTGGTTGGGTAGAACTGAGATTTGTCGCCAATTATAGTGGGTTTTTGGACAGCTTTCCCCGACCTGGTATGAGAAGATGGCTGACTTGCCGGCTGACAACCACAACCGAAAATGATCATCTCAGCCTCCCTCGCCCTTATCGACAATAGTTTACATTGTCGCTTTTTTAATTTCCTCAGAAATTATCTACGAGGTTAGAGTAGATCATCTTTGATTAGTCGTCGCTGTGCAACCGTCTATGCAAATGCCTGCTTACTAGCGGGCCCCTCAAAAACAAGTGTTCCTTAGAATCAAACTGGGAGGTGGAACGGACCACCACCTGACCATCCCACGCTAAGTTTCCAGCCGTCATATCTGCTGAGAGCGCCCAACAGAGTTGAATGCTGCAGAAGTTAAAGATGAAAGAGGGAAAAATTTTTAGGACCAAACAACCGGAGCGACTTTTAATTGCCGTCACGTTCGCAAGTCTAGGAGAAAATTACTGCGAACATGCCCCCTCCCCTGCCCGGATATAATGTAAACCGATCAAACTGAGGACTACATTGAGTCGGTGAAAAGGACCGAAAACCTAGTAGCCTGCGCAGACTCGCAAAGCAGATAGGCCCGTTCTGTTGCGGTGAAACTGCGAATGTGTACTCAGAGTGCTACAATCATCAGGCCAAATCCTGATCTGCAAGAAGAGGAAGACACGATTCACCAGAATAGGGGGTTTATTGTATACGGAACCCGAGTTGTCCTCTCTGGCGGCAGTGACCGCTGGCGAAGCCAGGGCTGGTGTTGACTGCGTCCAATAAGTCAGCTTATTAAGGGAATGAGACTTTCGCCCTTTAGCTCCCTATTCATATCGATAAACAGAAATAAAATCAATAATTACATCAGAAAATGCGGAAATTCAAAAGTCAGCGATAGGTGTGAGCCAGGCGCAAACTGCCGCCGCTAAAACAATCGTGATTTTATGTACAGTGGTCTCTCAGCAAATGACCATCTAGTCTAAACTTAAAGGAATTGACAGTTTCGGAAAGAACCACCGCATCAGGGTGTCCGTTCCATGCCCCAATGACCCTGTGGGAGAAGGCATTCCGTCGGATGTCCGAATGAGCCAGCTTCCTCTGTAGTTTGAAGGGATGACCACGCAGACGGTCAGTCCCGGCCAATTCGAAGAATTCATCAAAGTCTAGGGCGCACTCACGGCCTCTGACAATCCTGTATGTTTGAATGAGATCTCCGCGCAGTTGCCTGAGCGCCCCTGAGACAGTGGTGGCAGTTGCTTTTGTAGGTTTGTGGGGCAATCTGAAGTGGTGTCCAACTGGTACGAGTGAGTTCTGTAATAACGATCGGTGAGCGCCCCCACCATTATTTTGGATTTGTCAAGGGATGATGTTTAAGTGGCACATGGGCAACTGCGACTCTGCGGACGCACGTGCGTCCGAGTTGAAGTTGGTCGAGTGACTGAATGCAGGTCAGTGTGTCTTGGACTGACCGCTGCGAAGGTGAATGATCTTGATGCGTTGTGGCCTTGATGGCCGTCGGTGGTCATCTGTGAACAACACGAATCTAACCACTTACAGGACAGGAGGCAGTAGGTGGGGCTGGATACTGCCTCGTTGTACTAACTAAGACACCTGGAGGGGGAGAAGGAGGATTACGTACGGGCATCCAGCAACCTTGATTAAGAAAGCGAATAGAAGCGTCAAAAAGCGGTTCTTACTAAAAGAACCAGGAAAAGCGAAGCTCAGTGGAAGTATAACTTACCGGGAAGATCGAATTCAGGAATCACGCGGATGCCTCTGACGCGAGCGAATTCAACGATTTGACGAGCATCCTCTAGAGTGTAGACCAAGTCCTGACGGAAAGCGGCCTACAAAACACGGAGGAAGAGACAAGTGAGGAAGGATTCTCAAATTAGAATCTCTCCGCCAGTAGCTGAACTCCACCCTTTCTGTAATTCGACCCACACTCAAAACGGTAGCTGGTTGGAATTTACCTCGGTCAGATGTGGTTATGTAGCTCCACCTGAAGTAAACAAACCCCAGCCACCTGTAATACGGTGTTAGCAGGGGTTTTTACAGGTGGAGACGGGGAACGCACAGACGACGAGATTAAATGGTTGTATGCAAAAGAAAGACTATTAGGAATGCGCGGTTGTACTTTGAGTGGTTGAGAAGTAGTTGCACCAACCTCTAACCGTAGCCCTTAATCGCAGCCCTAAACCCTAGCCCTGAAACATCCAACGCGAATGTTGGGGACGACAGGCCGGAAGTCAAGAAGGACCACCGGCCGAAAAAGGTAGACACGACAACAAAGAAACAAGGCCATCAGCAGAACACGCACCAGAACGCACAGCAGCACCATGCCATCACGCCAACTCAGAATAATTAAGTAGGTCAACAGTATTGTGTTCATCAGGTGCGGCTACATCTTACCTTTCTCTCTTTCCGTACAAGGACTCGTCAGTGCACGTCTATACCGAGTTCATCCTGCATTATGAGAGTAAGTATCGCATTCTTCTGAATAAGACGGTGGTGTGCAGAGACTCACTGTCCAATGTGGGTCTCTCATGAGTCTTGACAGTGCTCGCGATTTGTGGGGCGCGTGCGCATAAGAGCACATTCGATGATGCAAAATAAGTCCAATGTGTGATAATCAGTGCAACTCGAAGCAATCTCGTCTCTGCTAATGGTCTCATTTGATATGGGTCTGACGTATAATAAACAGGCAATTGTGGCAAAATGCGTTCCTGACTCGTCAGTCAGCATCTATTCAGCCTAGCAGGCCAGAACCCTGTGACATCGCTGAACGGTAAGAGACTGATGCTGGAGGAAAAGGAAGATGACGACTAAGGAGGAAGGGGGGGCGGCGAAGAAGCGGATGGGAAGGCAAAGAAGTTTAGCCATTACGTCTGAATACGTGCACAGTACCAAGAGACAAGTCGTCCGCTGAAGTTTAGTAGTTGTACTGCTAACGTAAGGGGGGAAGGGGGCCACCTGCGCGGTGTCAATCCCGCACGCTCTTCCGATATTCGTCAAGTCGCAATGACAAGGCAAGGTTAGGACGGGACTGCAGTCGTCGGGTTTGAATTCAGGTGTTGACGAAACATTCGTTACGTCTATGGGTCTAGTATGAATCAGATCCCACTCAATCAGATATTGTCTAGATGGGAGTTGTAATAAGAAAAAGCACGGTTCACCGCCCTGAGGACCAAGGTACCATAACAGATGACAACCCTCCAGGCGACGGAAGGGCCTTCAATGTGATATAGTCAAGCAAGGTCACAAAAGTCAGCCTCCCTGGCGCACTTTCTCCTTTCATCCTATACTAGTCAGTCGACTCAGTTAAGTCGACGGCGGCTGGCCTGGCAATTCGCCTCACGCTCCTCCAACTATACTGCATGTTCACTTTGAGCCAACTGTGAAAAACTCGACGCCTCGGTGGGATTCGAACCCACGAAAGTAAGGTGAAGGCTTTAGTACAGCTAACGCTCTAGCCACCTGAGCTACGAGGCCCCACCGGGGGAGGCGTGAGTTCAATCACATTTGGGTCAAGTTACTCGCCTAACCTACTGCAACGTCTGGAATCCACCAAATCTGATACAGTAAGTTGACTGCCCAAGCAGGATTTCCCAAGTAATTCACCTAGAATCCACCATATGACCACCAGGCTCACGTAATTCAGAGGTGTTTTGGTAGATTTCAAATAATGCATGTGCTTGACCCCGAACTGAGGTCTGACGCAACAGTCCCGCGGGATTTGGTGACCTGGAGTGCCGTTTTGCACGCCGACTCACGCAGCAAGGACCCGCGGCTGAATTGCGGTACAATAAAATGGACTTGCACAGCATCCGTGTCACTTCCTCTCTAGACGCAGGTTATAACGACGAGACAAATTCAAGATGACTGGGAGTGGGTGCAGGCGCAGAGGCTTATGAGGCGAACCCAGGTTGATGCGTGTCACACGCCTGCTGGTGCCCAATTCATAAACCAAACCTCAAAGATGGGTATCAAATCTCCAGCCGAAGGGGGCTGCCGTAGAGGTCATTGTAGGGAAGACACACTGCTACCTGACCCTCAGTACCGGGGGAGGTCAAATTACTCGGTCAGCTGGAAACCTTCAAAGCCAGAACGTTTAACATACTGCGATGGTTTAAAGAGCATCGGTTTGTTTGTAGTGAAGAAAGTATGCGCAGGAACTATCTCCCTCTCACTCCCTCTATCCTCCCTATCCTACGACAGTCCGAGTCAGACAGACTAAATGCGAAATTAGACACCCTGGTGGATGCGGCGTGAAACTCCCATCTACTCGCGCCACACACACGCATAAGCACACGCGTCTGGAACAAGGTGTTGGTTGTCTGGCCACTCGGAGAATGACAACGGTTGGAGTAAACAGGGATAGCCTACGACGCGCCCTGATTGGCTGGGAAGAGGACGGCCACCACGCGCAGACAGGTAGCCCGAGAAACCACAACAACACGCAGTGGAGGGAATGAAAAACATATTTTACGTGTGTGTGTGTGTGTGCGCATGTGCGCGCACGTGCCAGGGATGCAAGACGCCCATAAACAGCGCCGCGATCGTCAGACAGGGAGGAGAAAATCAGGGAGTTTGCGAGCTTGACAGCACACAGGAAGCTGCTCCCTGCCAGCGTGAAATCCAGACCAGTTCTGCACGTACGCAAGGCCCAGACAGCGTAATTTCTGTCGGTGCGTGTGTTTGGGATGCCCAAAGTCAAAATTAGAAACCAAAAAAGATTCATGTGAACCCTTTTTAACGTTGAATTCCCCATACTACCAAAAAGGACTGGCTGGTGGAAAAACAGCGATTGAACTTTGACTGCGTGGGGTACTGACAGCTCTGCTAGATTCTATCTGCGTATC